>JAFEMH010000646.1:0-515000 GCA_022495995.1 Adenophora triphylla var. japonica
TAGTTCGACACTTTAGGTGAATTTGAGAAAAACAAGGAGACAAAAGAAGTGCGACCACATTTTTACAGGATCATTAGCGGCAGAATGTATCCAGGTTGGGTATTACTGCTTTTAGCACTTTAATTTCAGGGGGACGGTGTATGGGGAAGGTGAGTTGACTCGTGCCGTCTTTGCCTCAAGCAGAAGTATCTGCGGAGCTTGCTTCCGTTCACGGGGTTAACGAAAGGGTTTTCCGTCCAAGTACGCTTAGCTTCATGGCTCCTCACAGGAGAAGATTCTTTGTACACACGAACGGTCCCTATCCCGGGTAGGCTCCCGCTTTCCGAGGATTGGTGCGTAGGAGGCTTTTCCTTTTGCACCAAGTCGCCTTCTCGATGTCTCGGATCTTGACTTTCTTGTCGAATGCTCAGTGCCATTACGCTCTGGTAGGCTCGAGTGTGTTCCATGGCTTTCAATCTGCGCTCGTCGAGTAGAGCAAGTTCGTCGTGACGGCTCTGTAGCCATTCGACTTCATTGATCCTGTTTTCCAAGAGGACTCGGAGGGATGGAATTTCTAATTCTACGGGTAACATTGCTTCCATTCCATAGGTAAGTGCGAACGGAGTCTCCTTGTGGCGGTTCGGCGATGTTCGGTATCCCCGAAGGGCTAGATGTAGCTTTTCGGGCCGGTCCGACCTGCAGTGGTCATCTTTCGATTATCATGGCGAGAGTCTTGTTGGTTTGCCTCTCTTGCATTGGTTTGTGGTGCAGTAAGGGAGAAGACTGTGACGTGTGACTACGGGTCGGTCGGTAGTTAGTCACAATCTCCTTCGAAGTGAGTCCCATTGTCGGAGATGATCTCGTTGGGCACTCCATATCGGCACATGATGTTCTCTCGGATGAACTTCGGCCACCTTCTTAGAATTCGGTACCTTGTACGATCGGCTTCTACCCATTTGGTGAAGTAGTCAGCTGCGACTAAAATGAACTCGTGACCATTGCTCCTGGAGGAGTGATCTTGCCGATGACGTCGATTCCCCGTGTGGCGAAAGGCCGTGGCGTAGTCATGCGGTAGAGTTCGTGAGGAGGGATGTGATTGAGGTTGGAAAACCGTTGACATTTGTCGCGGCTTCGGACGAGGCTGGATGCGGTCTGTTTCCATTGATATCGATAGTATCCCATACGGAGAATGATGCGTGTCAATGCTCGGGCGTTCATGTGCGGACCGCGAGGTTCCGTTGTGAACTTCGTTCATTGCTCACGCATTTGGCTTTTTCTTTGTTTACACAGAAGGAGTGGCCCTTGGTGGCGCTTCTTGTACAACATACCCCCGAGAATGACGAAATGGGATGCCGGGCGTTTTAATGCCATCATGTTTTTGGCTTTGATCCCTTCTTTGTATTTTCCATCTTCATTTGTGAAGGAAGCTTCTCCGCTTTGGAGGTGCTTGGTAAATTTGATTATACCGGGGTTCGTCGATCGTTTCTTTTTCTTTTTCGATCTCCACGGCAATAGGCGGGTGTTTCCCGTCTGCCTGTTACGAGGGGTTTCTTTGCTTTCCCATCGGGAATTTCGACAAGAGGCGAGGGTTGCCGGGCGTACGCGAAGCGGTTTCACGTCTCTTGGCAAATAGTGAAAAGAGATGTCCTTGAAGCGAGCAATGAGCTCCTCACATGTACGCGTGGTACTTCGAAGGCGAGAATCTACCGTCTTCCATTTGTTGGATACTTGATTGATGATCAATGCGAGTCTCCATATACATCCGGCTACGAGATGTTGCGCTCGAGGCGGCTTCAGGCTTCTTTGCGCGAGGCTTCGTATTCTGCTTGCATTGTTGGTTGCTTCAAAATTCGACTTGATAGGCTATGGGAGTATGCTCGTCCTTGGGATCGACAAGGAGCATTCCAATGCCATTCCCCTTCTTGTTGGCTGCCCCATCGAAGAAGAGTTGCCGGCGGTTTGCGCTGTCAAGTGAAAAGATTCCGTCGTCAGGAATTGCGGATCGGGACCCTTAGGTTCCTTTGCTCGGGAAGTCGGCAAGTTGATGCTGCCATTACTACGCCCTTTGTCGATTTTCGACCATGTACTTGATGTCGAACTTCGGCCGGGAAGAATGACCACTTGGCTAGCCGCATTGACGGGGATGGCTTGTCAAAGAGATATCGGACGGGGTCCACTTTGGAGACCGGGAGCCTTTGAATGCGGCTTGCATGTAGTGTTTCGGTTTCCCGACTACCCATACAGGCGGTACGGGTTTTCTACGATCTTTGAGTAGGCGAGTTCACTTCCTTGAAGCTTTCGGCTTACGAAGTAGATTGCATGCTCAACCTTGGAATCTTTACGTTCTTGTGCCGGCATTGCTCAGATAGACGTGTACATTCTTTGTCGGAATACGGGAGTAGCGGCTTGTCTTCATGTGGCGGGCACGGGGTGGGGGATTAACCAAGTAGGTCTTGATCTTCTCGAAAATTTGTTTGGCACTCGGAGTCCCATTTGATGTCGGCATTCTTTTTCATCGGTTTGAACATGGGCTCGCGAGAAGATGTCAGCGGTTGATGAAGCGGCGATGTCTTGAAGTCTTCCCATGAAGCTCTTCCTTACATCGGGGTTTGAGGCGGCTTCATGTCGATGATGGCCTTGATTTTCTGGGATCGGCTTCGATACCTCTTTACGTAACCATGTACCCCGATTACCTTGCCGCGCTTGGCCGAAGGTGCACTTTGCGAGTTCAACCTCATGGAGTGTTTTTAAGTACGGTGAAGAACTTCCTCGAGATCTGTCATGTCTTTGCATGTCGATCCCTTGGAGTGGATGATCATGTCGTCGACATATACTTCGATTTCTTTGTGAATCATGTCATGGAAGAGGGGCATTGCGGCCCGGTAAGTAGCCCCGGCGTTCTTTAGGCCGAATGGCATGGCCGTGTAACAGTATGTCCCCGTGGAGTGGTGAAGGCGATCTTGGCACGATCCTCCTCGGACATCTTGATGCGGTTGTATCCGGCAAACCCGTCCACGAAGGACTTTACTTCGAAATTTGCCGTGGTGTCGACCGGCATGTCGATGTTAGGCGGTGGGAAATCATCCTTAGGGCTGGCCTTGTTGAGATCCCGGAAATCCACGCGGCATCGACCTTTCCGTTGGCCTTGGTGACCGTCACGATGTTGGAGAGCCAAGTCGGGTACTCAATCACTACGATGAAACCAACTCGGAGCATTTTCTCAATTTCTTCTTTAACTTGCAAGGACCACTCTGGCTTGATCTTGCGCGGCTTACATTTGTGAGGCTTGGATTCGGGATCGGGGAATTACGTGCTCCACGATTGAGGATCGGAGTCTGGCATGTCTGGTATGACCGAGGCGAACACGTCAACATACTCCGGAGGAGGCTTATCGGGGCTTCCTTTTACGCATCGGCGAAGAAGCGCCCACTTGTGTCTCTTTAGGCTCTTGCGCGACCCCCGGAGTTCACTTTGGTCATAACCTCTTCGGCGGCTTGGGCCGGTTGTCCTCTTGGTCAACTACACGCTCGAGAACTTCTTTAATGTATTGTTCGTTTAATGTATGCGCTTCTTTATCAATTGAATTATTAACGTCTTTTAAGTTGTTTGTTAACTTATCGGTTGTTAAAGTGGCAATGAGAGGATACTCAGAAAGGTCGAGACTTTTCATTACACAAGAACGGGAATACATGATTGGCTACAACATTATAGTCCTCAGGCGTAAGGCCGTTGGATGACTCGGAAGGGCGGACTCGACAGGAGGCGGCTCGAGAGGGTTTGAGACCGGGTTTAGGGAGATGTGGGTGCGGGCCCGGTTGTCTTCCAATTACACTGGCTTGCCCTTGGTCCAGGTGAAAGTTACCCAATTCTTGATGGCATTCTTTGGATGCTTGAGGAGGGTGCGGGGATCGAGAGGCTTGGCTCTGCTTGTCCCTATCATGGCGATCATCTTTGTTGTCGGAGCCCCGATCGATCAAGTTGGGCAACTCCGCGGACTTCTTGAAACGGACTACGTAGAAATTTGGTCCCAGCTGAGAGCGTTTTCTATGAATTACGGTTCCTTGCTTTGGATTCTTGTCTCGAATGTGGCCTCGGCGGGCGATCCGAACAACTTGTTTCCCATGGAGAGTACCTTGAGTTGCTCCTCCAAGTGCAGGATTCCCTTGAATGTGTACTCATCTTTGGACCGTGGTGGCGGTTGGTCCAGGTAGAGGCTGTGATGTCGAGAACGCTCCCACTTATCGGATTAGCTTTGAGTCCTCGAAACGCTTGAGGTCCGTGCTAGGTTTGTTCCATTCTTTTACGTAGTCTTGGTGTTGACTATTCTGCTTCTTTCTCATCTTCATCGGTTCCCTTTGTCGGTCCCATCGATTCTGCTTGTCGGTTCCCTTGTCGGTCCCTCGATTCTGCTGTCGGTTCCCTTGTCGGTCCCCTCGGTTACGCGTCGGTTCCCTTGGTGAAGTAATGAGCGAGGTCGAAAGCTGTAAGGTCGGAGGTGGGTGTGCCGTCGGAGGTTCCCCTTTTGCGGGCTGCTTGCCTTGGTGCGGGCGAGCCCTTTGTCTTCCTTGATGTCGGCCGGTGTTGGCACGTAGCCGAGCCACTGGACCGTGGTGTGGTCCTTGACTTCAATAACTTGGTGCTGGCCTTGCGGCCTTTTGCCGAGCCCCGATCTGGGATGAAGTTCATGAGTTTCATCATCCTCGTGGCGGGAGGAATCGATCGTGAGGCAGTGGAAGGTCCACGTTGCATATTTGGATCTTGGAGGTCTCAGAGTGAATCCGAGTTAATGGCATGTCATCATTATGCTTGATTTCCAATCTTGGAATGTCGTTGGTCTTTGGTCCCCTCGGTGGTGACAACATCGCCGTAGGCGTGGTTAGCTCGTTGCCTTGCATGAACTTGAGGCCTTTGGTGAAGGGTGGATGCCACGCCATTGATTTGATGCGACGGGGACGCCCAGGATGGGTGTGAAAGTGATTGGAATGTCCAACACTTGGAATTCGGTGGGGATCACCCGCTTGCCGAACCGGATGTTAAGAGTAGCAACCCAGAAGCTGTACGGGAAGTAGAGTCATAGGCCTTGACGGTGTGGGTGAAGGCTTAAGATCTGTGGGCTTGATGTCAAGCGGGTCCATCATCTTGGCGGGCAAGACATTCATTCCGGAACCTCCGTCTACCAACACGCGGGAAGGCGACGCTCGTCAGTGGGTGTGATGTAGAGCGGCTCATTGTGATCGGCCCCAAATTTTGGAAGGTCCCAAATACGTGAAGGTGATAATGTTGCCATAGTGGATGTTACCAATCATCGAATGACTTCATGCGGGGTTGCGTCCACGGGGACCATGGTACGGGCCGGGCTTTCCTCTAGCTTGAGCTTGTGAGGATAAGAGGAGGTGAGCGAGACGAAAGGGAAATGTTTGCTGAGTGCGCTTGGTAGTGAGGATCGGGTCCTCTTTCAAGGAACTTGTGTCTTGAGCTGGCCGGATTGCGGTTACGGCTCCGTCGGCTTTTTGGTGGCCTTAGGTGGTAATGCATGGATTTGACCCGATCGGGTTAGAACAGCACATCGGGTTTGGTCCCTTACGAGCAGTGCTACTGAGTTGAGCCATAGTTAGAGGAGGATTCCTCGTAGCATAGGGCCGTATGTCTTCCCTCAACTCATTGATTGTGGATGAATTCCGGGAGCTTCGGCGGCTTGACGGATTACGTCCCGGGATGCGGCTTAGGTGCCTCTGCGGGGAGGTAGCCTACGGTTTGCGTAAATTTGTTCGAATGTCGGTGCACAACAGTGATTGCACAGGCGGGCGTGCGTTGCGGCCCTCGGGGAGGTTGGAGAGTTCTCGGCTCAAGCGAGCGGTCTCCTTGATCTCTTCACGGTATATCGCGTTCCTTTCCTTCTTCTTGAGCATACTCGGGCGATGCAGGTTGGGTGCAGCGATACTCGTGGTTGGCTAGTTTTCCTCCACTCTGGGCCCGAGATCAACCTTCTTGCGGCGGAGCTGCGTCGAGAGTTAATGCTGCGTTTCTTCCCATGTGAGAATAGCCGGTGCTTCTTTGAGCTGCGTGCGGCGGTCTAGGTAAACCTCCATCGGGGAGAGTTTTCTTCTACGCTTTATGCGAGTGGCGGGTATGTCGGAAGGTGAGTACACGGCTTCCCGAACATCTGCCCATGTATTTAGTTCTTTGTCCCGGTTGATCGTTTACGTAAATGAAGTAGGCATTTGTGGAATTTCCACGAGTAGTTGCTCGAGGCAATTTCCATCCTCCTCCTGTTTTTAAATAGACCTTCCTCCACGAGTTGGCCTTTCAATTTGAGTGCGGTAATGATCCGTTCCCATCCTCCCGGGACCCTTGGGAGTCCGGTTTTGTTGACTTCATGCCCGGCTTGGAAGAGAATGGTTTCATCGTCTTCATTGTCGCTTTCACGAGAGAACTTGCTTTCCTCGGGAAGGTAAGCGGCGGGATTCGTTACCGTGTCGTTCCATCTCCTAGGTCATCGGGACCGTTGACCACCCTTGCACAGCGAGAGGGGTTGGATGAGAACGAGACGGTAGTCGGGAAGTTGCCATGGGCAAAACTCCACTTGAGGTCGGCGGTCTAGAGTGGCCTCTAGCTTTACATGCGGAAGGCACTGTGACACTTTAAGGGCTTGGTCCTGTAGGTCTTTCGAGCTTGGTCTTCGTCCCAAAGACGACTTTCTTGAGCGGCTAGTTCCATGAGAGCTTTCCTTGCGAGACCTAGGCGGTCTCAGTAGGTGCGCATCGTCGGCTAGTGTCCCAGAACCGTGATTACATTCAAATCGCCGAATGGCGGAACACTTGGATTACATTGACGAAGGAAGTCGGGCAGGACATTCCATGCGTCCTTCCTTAATCTCGATCACCAAGAAGTTTGCCCATATACGCTTGATTGACCCCACGGGGTATTAGAATTACTGCAATGTTGACGGTCTCGTGATCTCGCTCGATCGCCAAGTCTATCAAAGCTAGCGATCGGCGCGGGATGTACGAATCCGGGGCCGTGACGGCGGGAGTAGAATCGAGCGAAGCATGTTGATGCTTTGAGGTGGTCATTTCTGTGTCGGAAGGCGGCTACGCCTTGCGGGGAAGACTTTCACGAGATGTTTCGGGGTGGGTGGTGGAAGCGTTCCCGAGTTGATCGACTTGTAGCGGGGTGAGGAGCTTGGTCTCCTTCTTTGTTGCCCTTGGCCTTAGCGGCGCTTGAGGGTATAAGCTTGGCGACGGCACGGGCCGGTTGCAGGCCAGGGCTGGTACTCGGAAGTAGTGATGAGCTCACGAGCTCGCTTGGCCGGAGCCTCGTTTACCGTGAGCGAGCGGTCATCGAGGGTGACCTTGGTGTTGCGAGAATCGATAACAAGGGACGGGATCCTTGGCTTCATCGGGATACACGGAATAGATGATATTGACGAAGTCGTCGTCATTCACTTGATCGAGAGGGATTCCTCGTTGCGTGAATCACGTGCTTCCAATTATCGAGATAGGCATGCATGCTTTGGACGTTGAGCTTGACAATTTCCATGGTATTGGAACCTTGGTCGTAAGTGACACGATCGGAAGGAGTTCCGTCCTCAAAGCGAGCATGTGAATGCGGAGGTGCGCTGCGGGTGCCGCGTCCTCGACTCAGGAGAGTCCAGATTCATCGTCATCGATCGCTCAATCCCGGGTGTAGGGGACGTATTGCGTCGGGTTGCGTTCTTTGGAGCGGCTAGGAAAACATCATGCTCTTCGTTGGAGAAGAGGGGTGCAGCGGGTAGTTCCTCGTGGAGGACATCCCATACAACTTCCATGCATTCATCCCGAGAATGACGGTGCTTGTTGACCTTTATTACAAAGATCTCCTCGCACGGCGGGGGCAGAGAGTTTGTTTGGAGAATGCGACGAATCTCCGATTGGAGGCGGGGTTTATGTGCCCGCATCATGGCGATGTTCGGCGTTTCCTTCCAATCTGCCTCCAAATGTTGGAAACGACGGTTGAACTTGATGTATCGGGCTGCCGAGTGCACTTTGCTCGAGTACGTTTACATAGTTAGCATCTCCGGACTACGAGGATTCGATGAGATTTGCCCGGTAGTCCCTTGGTTGATTCGAAGGAGGTAACCCGGTGCACAGTGCGGACACGCAGCTCTTGTCTCGGCCGTTTCCTATGAGGAAGCTGTCCCCTCGGATGACTTCGAGATCTCCCTGCAGGTTAATGAACTTGGCCTTGCGATGGAGAGTGGAAGCTATGGCTTTCATGTGGTGTAGCAGGCGTCCCAAAAGAGGTGTGAATTCGGATGGAATGTCCATCACGTGGAATTTTCTTTGGCACCATTTGGGTTTCGAACCGAGTTCAGTCACTTGTCCCCGGGATGGGACGAGACGAGTTGTCGTAGGCCTTGATAGTCCGAGTAGACGGTATCAAATGGCTTTCATGGATGCGGAGAGCTCGCATCATGCTTTGAGAGGGAGGACATTAACGGCTGACCCGTTATCTACCAATACTCAGAGGAGTGATATGGTGTTGAGTTTGAGAGTGATGTACGAGCTTCGTTGTGCCCAGGCGTCTCTCGGTAAGTCTTCATCACGAGAATGTGATCATGCTTTGCCATACGAGGCGGGAGTCGTAGATCTCGTCTCTATCCGTAGAAGGAGAGTCATCCGGCCATCCGTTTCTGTCTTCCTCTTGCGAGGTAAAGCCTTTCTTTGGAACCTCGGGGAGTGCGTTGAGGCTACTGTGGCGGTTGCCGCCCTTGGTTAGCACATTGATCGAGTGCGATTGCCAAGGCGACCTTGATCTTCCTTTACCGGTCCGGGCTCGGAAGGCTGGACAAGTTGAATCTTGGGCGATCCCGCGGAGGGTTAGGCTTCGGCGCGATAAGACTACCAAGATCCGAGGTATTCCGGTGTTCAGGTCTGAATTACGGTTTTGTTTGGGCTTTTCGGCTTTCCCACCCCTGTCTGCTCTAGAATGCATGCTGGAGGCAAGAAGGGTAGGCTGGAGTACGGTGCGTAGTAGTCGAACCTCCGGAGGGTTCTCCCAGTGTACCTACACTTTGGTATCTCCGGCTTCGTATCTTTCTCTCGATTCTTTGTTGAGAGGATTTCTTCTTGTTTTCTCGGAGGATTGCTCGGACGGTTTCTCGAGACTCGTACTCCGGGCGAGGCGGAGCGATCACAAACATCGTAGGCGATGTGGACATTAGAGGAGGATCCGGTGAAAGAGGCGGGCCTGGTTACGTGGCACGCTTCTTGGGCACCCACTCCAATGGAATTCATGTTATTGTTCGGAAAGGGATTCCCGGCGTATTGGGCCCACGGGGCGCTCTAACTTGCCTTCTTCTATCAAGTTACGGATTTCGTATCGTAACCCCAAACGGTTGTCGGTGGTATGGCCGTGATGCGATGGAAGGCGCGATATTTGCTCTTGTCCGCATTGGCTACGGGAACTTTGGGTTTGTAATTGGCCACGGGCTTAAGGAGACCCTCCTTGATTAACCCTTCCGGCATCTTGCTCGGTGGCATGTCCAACTTGTCGAAGTGTACGACAGTGCATACGAGTAGAATTGTTGCTTGGCGGGATTGGGTTTTACATTTACCCATTTGTCACGATGGACGTAGTTGACGGACGTATCTTTCCCTTTGCCGGGGGCCGGTGCGGGATTGAATGCGGTTTGTTGAGCGGTATACGTATGGCTGTGCGGTAGCCAACTTTTCCTTGAGATCCTTCTCGAAGCGTGGCCGGCATTGACCATGGCCGGAGATGCAGGAAGAAATTGTGGCCCGATGAGAGTTACGATGGACGGTCTCAAGCAAGACTTGAAGATCCGCATCTGTTCGTCTTTGGAGAGTGGCTCCATGATTTCGGAGAGTTTCCGGCTCCATCTCTTGTAGAATTCCCCAACACTTTCATCCGCTTTACGCTCGGTGGTGATTAAGTCCTCGCGACTTGTTTCCCACTCTAAGTTGGATGCATGCCGTTCCGGGAAGATGTTGCGATCTGTTCCCAGTGTGGCGATCCGCGAGCTTGACCCTCGAAACCATCGTAAGCCCGAGCTTTTGAGCGTATCTTTGGAAGTGGTCGGCCATTTCTTTGGAGGGTTGCTCCTTTTGCTCTCATGCGAGAACGTAAGTGTCGACGTGCGTTTGAGGACATTCGGTTCCATCGAATCGGTCCATCTCGGCATTACGAACTTGGCGGGAGAGGCGTGACCATTCCGGATCGGTGGATTTGAGCGTTTCTGCTTTGAGCTGCTCATGGTGGCTTTCGGAGTCTTTCATCTGCTCGACCATCCGAGGCTAAGGTTGGGTCCGGTGGTGGGTGTGAGGCTCGGCGCCGGGTGCTACCACGTGAGCGGTAGTGATTGGAGGTGGAAGGCTTGGTATATGAGAATATACGGGAGCCTTTTACGAGCTGTATCGGGGTTTGTCCCCGGTGTTTAGGGATTCGTGTATAGGCAACGGGACGAACCGGGAGGGTATTGAGGGATATTGGCATCTGAGATGGTCAGCGGTGCGCTGGTGATATTGAGTGATGGGTGTAGCCAGGGTGACCAAAATTGACGGGGTTGCCACGAGAGGTGGCAACATGGAGCCTAGGTCATTTGTTTCCTTGGTTGGAAGGCATCCCGTAAGTTGGCGGGGAGGAACTGATTGAAGGTTTGGTGAGCTGGTTTTGGGGAATCGTCATCCTCGACCGGGACAAAAGTACCGTCGGCGGGGATAGGCTGCTATACCACGCTCATTCGGAAGTTGTACCACGAAATTACTGGCGATCTTCTTTACGCCTCTTGTGAACCTCACAAGCCCGGATGGCTTCTTCCAATGTCATATACATTACCGGTGGCGGGGTCCTTCCCGTCACGATTTCTCGGTGAGCTAGACATGTCGGAAATTGGTGAGGCGAGGGAACCGAAGAAGCTGTCGGCTGCCGTTCTTGTGATCTGGCAAGGCGGCCGGAAATCTGAACCACTTTACGCTCGCGGGGAACGAAAGGAAGGGTTTAGGCTTCGGAAAAGGGTATTTGGCTCAAGGTTTTCGGGCTTGTGCAATGTGCGATTACCGATTAAAGTTTACTTAAAGCGCGTTTTCTCGAGTCCTAATTGGTTGGAAAAGAGCGTGTCTTCTTTTTCGCAACTAATCCTAGAGCTCTAATCGGTGGATCTCGTCACTACGCTTATAAGCCCCTCGTTTCCATTGTAGATCATCTTTCTCGGGACGGACTATCCCGAGCGAGGTCGATAAGGCAAGCGAGTTCCACCGACAAAGGAAAAAGTGAACTTAAGGCTAGGCGATCACGCAAACTTTCGACGTGTGCGGCGTACGGGCCACGGTCGAGGTCAACGTCCTTAAGTTAAGGCGGGAGTCGTGCCAAAATTTGGGCATGACCTCTCTGACTCGCTTGTGCGAGAGACCTTTAGCTTTTAGCGTTGGCCAAGTTGTGGCGGCACGGTACATACGGCGAGGTTTGGTGACATGGTGTCACATTGAACCTTCGGGTATATTTTTCGGCGAGCTCCGCGTCAAAGTCAAGTGAAAAGCTCAAGACTTCGGTCGGGAACGACCTTCGGTCTAAAACTCTCGAGCTTGACTCGGAGCGGGAGCCGGCGTGAAAAACATACACTTAGGCTTTATGACACGAGCTAAGCCAAAAACCAACCGGGGTCTTGGACAAAGTGTTACACAAAGAGGGCATGGCTTACACGGGCTAGGATGGGATGTTTGGGACGACCCGTGCGCCCCGAAAGGTGTACAGCGGACCAATCGGAGTGCAGCGATAAGGCCATCCCGGGTTAGGGGTTGTAGTGTGCGGTGTACCGGGCGGCAAGTGCACGTGAAGTGCGGTGTTAGAGGCGGCAAGTGCGCGTAGTGTGCGGTCACTAAAATTCTTTTACGAGTAAAAACGAGATTTTCGAATGTGTCTTAAAGAATTTATGATGCACGGTTCAAAAACGACATGAAAATCAAACATGAATGGGGATGCACAAACATGGTATGATTTTGAAAAGTTGACAATGTAATGCCTTTTGAAAAAAACCGTTCGAGGTTTAAAGTAACACACACACACGAGAACGAGGAAGGGTAAACGAAAGTTTGACCCACGGAAGGCTTTTTTGAAAACATCGGCAGTTTTGAAAAAGTATCTTTTCCCAGTAGTCCAGTGAAATTACCCGATCTTTTGCGCGCGGGCGAGGGCGCGGAAAAGGCGGTTGTCTTTCGCGGGGGTTGGTGTCTGAGACCTCGCTTCATGGGAAGGAAAAAAATGAGGAGTCGCCACGCGGTTTTTGTATTTTGAGCCCAAACGTTGAGAAACGGCTATTTGTGAAAAGGTGTCGTTTTTATTGGTAGCAAAAACTTAGGAAAAGGCTTTTTGAAAAAGGGGATCATTTTTATTGGCAGCAAAAACGAGTAAAAAGCTTTTAGTACCAGAGATTGTTAGGTTCGGAGGTCAGGTTACGTTTCGGGTAGAGTATTACGAGATCGCCCGAAACGCCTCGCATGACGAGTCTTTCTACCTTTCTCGAAATCGTGTGTGTGTGTGTGTGTGTGTTTTGAAATGGGGGCTTGAATGACAAGCTTAATCTTGGTTTGAATGTCAAACGTTGATTAGGTGACTTTGTTTGAAAAGACGAGCGTTTGAATGACAAACGTCGGTTTTGAGTTGAAATGAGCGTTTGCGTGGCAAACGTCGACTTTGAATTTGAACTGAGCGTTTGCGTGGCAAACGTCGACTTTGAAGTTTGAAATGAGCGTTTGCGTGGCAAACGTCGATTTTGAGCCATACGAGTCATTGTTAACGATTTTTACGGGAAAAATGCGTATTAAATGATTTTAAGTGTCAAATGGCGGCTTTGAGTTTGAAGATGAGCATTCGGAGGCCGAACGTCATTTCGCGCGTTTTGAAAGAGAGTTCGACGGACGAACTCCGGTTTTGAACCGGGCATTACATTGTTAACGATTTTTACGGGAAAAATGCGTATTAAATGACATGCGATCAACGAATCGGGTTGCGACTCGGACTTTTGAAAAGTAAATACTATCACAATCCAAACGGATCGGACTTGTAAATGACAGTATTTAAGCGGTGTCAACGGAATCAAACGATCCGGATTCGTAAATGACGATCAACGAGGCCAAACGGCTCGGAATTGTAAAGGACGATCAACGAGGCCAAACGGCTCGGAATTGTAAATGACGATCAACGAGGCCAAACGGCTCGGAATTGTAAATGACGATCAACGAGGCCAAACGGCTCGGAATTGTAAATGACATGAAAGTAAACGGAACGGGGTCGGAACGCCGTTTTAACCCGTGATTACTTCTCTTACGGAAAGAGAAGAGGATCGAGGGGCTAAAACGTATCGGACCCCAGATTAGACGGAGCGTCTACATTTTGATAACGACGTTCGAAACTTGAGTTATAGCGGCGGCGCGTAAGCCGAGGCAGGCGGGAGATTCGAGAGAGAGGAGTTATACCTATGGCTAGGGTCGACTCCTTTGGCTCGGGAGGTGTGTACGGGACACGGAAAGTGATTCGAAAGGTTGTTTCGAAGTTGTAGGGTGCGTATTTGATCGAAATACGAAGGTTTCACGCGAATCGAGACAAAACGGGAGCTCGGGAGGGGTGAAAACCAGTTTGGACCGTGGGGGGTGGTGATTTTTGGTGTGAAAAATCCTCCTTTTTGCCTTTGACAGCAACTTCTATTTATAGGGTGAAAATTGCAGTAGGAGTCCGTGGGACTTGGGCGAATTTCGGGGTTTTGGGGATTTTGGAAATCAGGGGACTTGCTTTGGCAATTTCGGGAAAAGTGCACAGTGAGTCCGTGGGACTTGGCTTGCAAGCCAGGGGCATTTTGGTCTTTTCCCTTTGAAATTGATTGAAGGGTTACTAGAGGGAGGTGGCATGGCTGCCACGTGCCCTCTGAGTCACCAGGTGAGGTGGAAGATTGTTCCCGGTCCGGTTTTGTCCGTTTTTAAAATAACGATCGGGAAATGTCCAGAAACGCCCCCGGAAAGTCGGAAAATGCGTTTTTCGGGAAAGCCATACTTTTACGTGAGATGTCACGTGCTAAGTACGGTTCGACGTCGGGATGCACGGGCGATCCGGGACGTCTCGTTGGCACAGCAACGGGGAGTTTAACGAGTTCCGGTTAACCTGGAGCGGGCCAGTTAACGGATTTTGGTTAACTTTCTGACGGATTTGGACGATCCGGATTTGGGTACTTACACCTTGACTTCTATCACCATGTTTCTGATTATCTTCCTCGCAGGTGGGCAACAAAGCTATGCGGCTTCGGGAATGCTGCGATAGCTTGAATGCTGAGTTGGAAAACAACACCAAAGACTTGGCGGGCAAGCTCCGCGAGCTGGAGCAGGCTCAGGAGAAAGTAGGAACCTTGAACTCCCTCCTCGATGCCAAGGAGAAAACCCTCTCCACCAAGGAGGAGCCGACTGAAGGGTTTTCGGGAGAGGGCGAACGGAGGTGCGGGAGAGCTTGAAAAAGCTAAGGGGAGAGGGATGAGCTCAGGAAAGAGGGTGAGTGGGAGCCCGGGAATGCGAGCATGCTAAAGGCCGGAGGCATCAGAGACTACCATCTCTACCCTGGAGGCAAAAGTTGACGAAGCTGTCCATCCGGCTTCTCCCCTTAGGCAATTTCGGTTGGAGAAGGATGCCCATGCGCTCGCCGCTAGGAAGGAGCGGTGGAGGAATATAAGAACTCCGAGGAGTTCAAGAATTTTACGAACGAGGAGAATCGGCTCGATGCGAGGCCGGGGTCCGGACACGGTCAGGGAACTTCGTGGCCACGGGCAAGTTCTCCGTGCAGCAGTTGGCCGTGATTGGCTCAATAGTTGCTACTGACGTGGAGTGCCTGCCCGGGCATGCGTTAGTTCCTCTATCCAAGGATGAATTCAAGGGCTTGGATCTGTCCGCAGCGGCCTCCTTGCCTCCTGTGGCCGAAGTGACTGCCCTTAGCCTCATTGCCGAGCTGGACGAGCTGAGATTTGGGGAAAACCGGATACCCCTTGGGGAGGCCATAACTCGCGTTCTTCCAAACGGGCCTGCTATAGGTGATCTGTTCCCCCAGCGGGCATCCCCCACTCCGGTCTCTGATGAGCCTTCCTCTGATCCTATCACAGACTTGCTGGTGAATAGTCTTCCTTCTCCAACCCCGGCCTCAGAAGCGGGCACAGAGAGTGCGGCAAACTCCTTTAGTTTAGTTTTTTTTTGTTTCCTTTGTTGTAATAGATGGTAGGATCTTGTAAATACTTATTTTTCATTAATACAAGCATTTTTTCCAACTATTTATCTTAATTGCTTGTCTTGTAGGCTGTTTTGAGTGTTTGCAATTTTCGAGTACCCTGATACTTGCATTCTTGCTTTCTCCAGCGTTTTTGACTTGCAACTAAACTTTATACTCTCCTTTTGCGGTCAAAAGCTTAGTAGGCCCTTTGCCCGCATTTTTTGAGTTTTCCTAACTCTTTATTCAAAATCACTTGGATTTTTCGTGGGAGTCAGCCCTATTTTTCTGTGACCGCGTTTGTTTAGCGTTGTGGCAAATTTAGGGGTCTTGACCCCAGTTTGTCTATTTGGCTTTGTTAAACTTGTTTGATCACTCTCATCCATTTACACTTATTTTCAGCCTTGCGAGTTGTGGTGTAAGTCAAAAGCAGCCAAGGCAAGCTACTTTCATAGGGCATGTAGAAGGTGGCCGTGAGGCTATTGTCTACGCAACAGAAGGTAGGAGCATACTTAGCATAGAGACCCTTTAACCCCCTGGCATATGTATCCCCTTATTGGAGGTTCACGCTTTTTGACCCTTTATTCAAAACCCCTTGAAGTTTTTTGTGAGGGTCTTGTGGCGATCATGTAAGCGGGCTTATATGTATGCCTTTGTTACATACAGGCATGTGAGTAACGGCCCTAACGAGGTCCTTCGCGCAATTAGTGGGTCCGGACTTCAGGTCTTTGTCCCCACTAGAGTCCGTAGGTACGGGCATCATGGCCTTTGTACCTACGTTCATCTATATCCACTTTTTCTTGGTGGTGTCACGCGGGCAGGACGGAGTATCCTCCCCGCGATCGAGTACGGGCGTAATGGCCTTTGTACCCATATAGGCTTGCGGATCTTAATGGATCTTTGTGCATCAGTAGGTAGGAGCTCATATGTTGGCTCTTGAACCTACTGGCATCCGCTTGCGGGCATCCACCTCAGCTTTTGAGGCTGGTGGGAAAGGCGTTATAACTATTTTTGCACCAAAATTTGATGGTAACTTCATACTTATATATATAGGGGTCTATACTCCCTCCAAAAATTACAAAGATATCAAAAGAAGTACTTTCTGAGGTGATCGCTATTCCAAGCGTGTTTAAGCTCATCTCCTTCTTTTGGTCGCAATATGTAGGTACCCTCCTTGACTATTTTGGTGACCTCATATGGTCCCTCCCATTTCGGGGACAGTTTATTGAAACCAGGTTGGGTCCCTTGGACCTCTACGCTTCTAAGTACCCAATCTCCAACTGAAAAACTCCTCTTATTTACCCTTTTATCGTGGTGCTTCTTCGCTTTCTGCTTGTAGTTCACCATTTTTTCATATGCCCGCATTCTCTTTCCTTCGAGATCATCCAGGTCACACCTTCTGTTTGCCTCGTTTTGAGACTCATCGAAGTATGTGACTCTGTACGAGGGTAGGGCAACCTCAACTGGAGCCATTGCCTCTGACCCATACGTGAGCGAGAAAGGAGTTTCTCCTGTAGAATTTCTTATAGTGGTGCGGACAACCCATAATGCGATATAGTGCTCGTCCAACCATCGTCCTCCTCGCCCCTCCAAGTTTTTCTTTAGGGCGGTCAGGACTAGCTTGTTCGCGGCCTCAGCTTGGCCATTTCCTTGGGGGTAAGCAACTGCAGACTTACGGTGTTGCACTTTCATTCTCACGCATTCAGCAGTGAATTTTGCGGAGAACTGAGTGCCATTGTCCGAAATTATTGCTCGGGGGATCCCAAATCGACAATAGATGTGGTCGTGGACAAAATTGATGGTATTCTCCTCGGAGATAGTGGCTAAACCCTTGGCTTCTGTCCACTTGGTAAAGTAATCCACGGCCACCACAGCATACTTGATGTTTCCTCGAGCAGTTGGGAATGGTCCAATGAGATCAATCCCCCACGTATCAAACGGCCACGATGGTACAACCAAAGTTTGCTCTGTTGATGGTAGTCTGGGGATGTTCGCAAATCTCTGGCACTTATCACACTTTCTTACATATTCCTACGCATCCCTTCTCATTGTAGGCCAAAAGAAACCCTGGAATTTGATCTTGTCTAAGAGGGTGCGAGCACCTAGATGTCCGCCACAAACTCCTTCATGAACCTCATAGAGTAAGTTAGTGACCATGTGAGTTTTGACACATCTGAGCAAAGGCTTGGTGAATGATCGTCGAAAAAGTACCCCATCGAGGACGAGATATTTCGCGGACACCGTTCTGATGGCTCTAGCCTTTGCTGGATCCTCGGGGAGGGTCTGCTTCTCGATGTAATCCTTGATCTCATCTACCCAGTCCCCTACTTGATCCTCAATACTGTTTATCTGAATTCGATCTATAACAGGTCTCTCCGTGAACTCAATCTGGCAATTTGTCTCCAATTCAGCAATTTCTTGATCGGTTATTCTGGAGAGGAGGTCTGCCTCCACATTATCCTCTCTCATGACTTGGTTCAGCTCATAGTAGGTGAAATTTTTGATGAGGGTTTTTGCAAGGCCGCGATGCGAGTTAGCTTATTTGGGTTGATAGTATCATACTCCCCCTAATTTGATTAACTATGAGCTGAGAATCACTGTTGATCTCTATATTCTGAACTCCCAAGTCTCTTGCCAATTCCATGCCCGCTATAATTGCTTCATATTCAGCCTGATTGTTAGATGCCTCGAACTTGAATCTTAAGGCCCTCTTAAATTTCTCCCCGCAAGGTGCGATCAGAAGTATGCCCGCTCCACTAATTAACTTGCTCGCAGAGCCGTCCACGAATAAAGTCCATATTTCTTCCGGGCGCTCTTTTGGCTGTATAATTTCAGTGCTCGAGCTATCTGGGGCTTCTTCTGATTCTGCCCGCTTTCTCTTTCCAAGGTCGCTGTCCGCCAATTTAAATGATGATTCTACCACAAAATCAACTAAGGCCTGCGCTTTGATTGTCTTTCTCGGGGAGTAGGTGATCTGGAACTCAGTGAGTTCGATAGACCAAGCTAGCATTTTCCCCGAAGACTCTGGTTTGTGTAAAACCTTTCTAAGCGGGGCCTCAGTTAGTACAGTTATAGGATGTACAGAAAAGTAGGCTCTTAATTTTCGAGCAGATACAAGCAAGGCGTAAGCTAACTTCTCTATATTAAGATAACGCCCTTCTACGGCGGACAGTGCCTTAGAAACATAATAAACTGGTTTTTGGGAGTTATTATCCTCCCTTACAAGAACGGCGGCTCTTGCCCGGATCGATGCTTGCTAAAAACGAAAAAGCTCTTCCACGGCACTTAGGAAATCTTTGAAGTAGAGGTGGCTGCCCGAGGTATGTCTTGACTTCTTCAAAAGCTTGATGGAATTCTTGATTCCATGCAAATTCATCAGGCTTCTTCCCCCCTTTTAGAGTTTTGAAGAAGGGGAGGCATCTCTCTGCTGACCGCGAGATGAAGCGGCCAAGTGCGGTGATGCGACCATTGAGTTTCTGTACATCTTTCACGCAAGCAGGAAGTTTCATGTCCAGCAGTGCTTAATTTTTTTCGGGATTAGCCTCTATTCCTCGCTGGTTTACCATGAATCCAAGGAACTTGCCCGCCTTTACCCCAAAAGCACATTTCAGGGGGTTTAGTTTCATGTTGTTGCGGCGCAAGTTTTGGAAGGTTTCCTCCAGATCGAGATTGTGGGAGTTTTCCTTTGTTTTTATCACTATGTCATCAATATAGGCCTCAAGGTTTCTGCCCAGTTGGCTTTTGAAGACCAGATTGACCATTCGCTGATATGTGGCTCCTGCATTTTTTAGCCCGAAGGGCATCATTGTGTAACAATAAGTCTTGCCCACAGCGATGAAAGCAACGGAGCGGACATCTTCAGGAGCCATTTGGATCTGATGGTAGCCGGAGTATGCATCAATGAAGCTCAATACTCTGTGGCCGGCTATAGAATCCACCAATCTGTCTATGCGAGGAAGAGGGAAGCAGTCTTTGGGGCATGCCTTGTTGAGATCCGTGAAATCAACACACATCCTCCACTTACCGTTGGATTTTTTGACCATAACCACATTGGCCAGCCATTTTGGGTAGGTAATCTCCTTTATTATCCCCGCTTTGAGCAATTTTTCCACCTCTTCCTTGATCGCCATTTCTTTCTCCGGAGAGAAGTATCTTGATTTTTGATGAATGTTCTTGAAGGATGGGTCATCATTGATTTTATGGAGGATCACGTCCTCGCTGATTCCTTGCATATCCTCCACCCTCCATGCGAATACATCGCAGTTTGCTCTAAGGAACTCGATGAGTATCCTTCTCTCCTCGCAGTGAATTTCCAGCCCAACCTTAACAGTTTGCTCGGGGAAGTGGGAGTTTATTACCACCTCCTCGAGCTCGTCGTTAGGTTGAAGATCGCTGATCTCACGATTGTGCAAGGAGTCAATGATAATAGTTGAGGGGTTGACCTGAGCTCCGGTCAGTGTTGCCATAGAGTATATGACATCGCGGTCAATCTCTCCCTCAATTCCTCGATCAATGTATCCTCCCTCAATAGGGGCCAACTGTTTGGATTTTTTGCTCGTCTTGAGCTCCACCTTTATGGTATGGAAAGAAAGCATGCCTATTGGAATGGGCGCCGGCACAAGTGCAAGGGCTTTTCCTTTTTTCAATTTGTCTTCGCCTTCTATCTGCGGGCAGGACGTCTGGCTTTTACTAGCTTTTCTTTTTTCCTCAAGTACTCGGAGGAATCTCCCGGGCTGGTTATGGATGGTAGCAACCCCGCCCGAGGTGTTAAATTTCACCCTTTGGTGGGGAACGGAAGCAACTATTCCCAATTCGGCCTGAGCAGTTACGCCGAGAATGGCATTGTATTGGGAAGGAAGATCGACCACCATGAAAGTGATTTTGGCCGCCTTCTGCATGGGTTTTTCCCCAATAGTTACTTCAAACACAATCGTCCCCTTTACTCCCACGGCGTGATTCGTGAAGCCCTCAAGCATGCCCGCATATGGAGTAAGATGCGCTTCGGTCATTCTCATTCCTACCAAAGTATGGTAGTAGAGTATATCACGGGCAGCTCCAGTATCTATCAACACTCGGCCTATGTTTGCCCGGTTGATTCTCATTCTGAGGGTGAGCGGCTGAGTGGAATGAAAAAGGGAGGAGGCAAGTTCACTCCTTTTGAACCCAATTTCTTGCTCTTCCTCCGGAGCCATTGCGGGGATGGAAAAAACCTTCTCTAATGTCCGGATTTGGAGGGAGAGCTGTTTGTTGGATGGGGGTTCCTCTCCAATGAAGTTTATATTGTAGTCACCCTCTTCATCCTCAAAATTGTCTCTTTCCACCCTCTCGGGACCACGCGGGTTTCGTGCCCGCTGCTGGTTATTGTTATTGTGGGCGTTGTTATTGCCTTTAACCCACTTGGTTAGCTCCCCGTCGTTGATTTTCTGCTGGATTATTCGCTTTAGCTGGAAACGGTCCTCAGTTCCGTGCCCGTGGTCGTTGTGATACTCACAGAACTTAAGCCTACTCCTCTCATTTGGCTTTCGAAGCATGGGGGGAGGAGGAGGAAAGTCTGAGGCCCTCATGATCACTACCATTGGGTCGTTGAGCTCGGTGTAAACTGTTTCCTCTATTGTTTTTCGGAGTTTATCCGACCCACGTCGGTTTTTGCCCTGGCTGTTGGTGCGGGCAGGCTCTGGGGTGGTTTCCTGAACTTGGCTTATTCTTTCCTTGGCTGAAGCTCGGGGAGCGGGCACATGGGGCTCTTCGGCGGATGCAATGGCCGAGGCCCTCTCATACATTTCTTCCACGGTTTTAGGCCGGCTGGAGGCAAAATTCATTTTGAGGAAGGAGGAGCTGAGTCCGCCCTCAAAGCAGAGTCTGATGTCTCCCTCCTCTAGGTCCACAATCTCCTCGCTCACCTTCCTGAATCGAGATATGTAATCTTTTGTAGGCTCGTTTGGGGCCTGCTTGACACGGACAAGATCTGTCTTTGGTCTAGCGGGTACCCACCTTGGCAAAGGCATTAAGGAAGATGCTTCTAAAGCGGCTGAATGATTGGATGGTCCGGGGCTTGAGGGCTAGCATCCAAGATAAGGCCTTGCCCATGAATGTTGCAGCCAATGCCTTGCACATCACGGACTCATCCGAGGAGAATAAAGCCATTTGTCCCTCGAATCGTCCCATATGGCTCTTAGCATTCTTGGAGCCATTATAGGTGTCCATTTGGGGGGGCTTGCCCTTTTGAATTGGTGCCCGGGCGATCTTATCATTGAAAGCATCCATGGTGCGGCCACACCTGCAGGCGGCCTTACGGTGGGTCTCCCACATTTCGTTCATAAACTTGAGGAATTTCGGGCTCACGGTTATCAACCTTACGTTTTTAGCTCGTGGAGTCACGACCTTCTCCTTGGCCGGGGCCAAGGGTCTGGCTTTGGACCTCGCACGTAGATTGGATTGGGCCTCTTCTCCAACCTCCTCGCTGTCTTCTACATGCACCACACTGCGTTTGGCCGGTGTCACGCTCGAGGTTGGTTGACCGGTTTGCCCCCTAGCTTGACTAGCAAGCGATTTGGGGGAGCTCGTTGGGAGAACCTTTGTGACCCTTGGGGGAACTGGAGCCCGCCATTGGCTTCTATTTCGAACATCTCCATTTGAGCATCAGCGACGGCCATGGTCTCTGCGATCAGCTTGGATTTGGAGGCCAGAATTTCTTGGCTCCTCAGGATTTGGTCCGGGGAGAGTGGAGTAGTCAAGGCGGTGTTTTTTATAGGAGCTTGGAGAGTTTTTGGGCTATTGTCTAGTAGGGCTTGGGCTTTCTCAGCACGTGCCTCCTCGGTTAGCCGGTGTATGACTCGTTGAGCTGGGGATTTTTGGGGCTGAGAGTGGGCCCCCATTTTGTTGAAAACAGAGTTGGTTTGCTTACCTTTATTAATAGTGGAGGGTGAGGCTTGGTTATCCTCCTCTAGGGTCAAATGACCGGCGTTTTCCAATATTCTAGACATATTCCGTAAAGAAAATGAGTGGAAAAAAGAAGAGCCTTTCGGCACTTGCTTTGTTTAGGACACGAGAGGTGCCTTGAAAACAAAATACACGGGAAGTGAATAAAGAAAAGATCTAGTTTCCCGGCAATGGAACCACTGATGACGCCAAGCTTTTCAGGGTCAGGAGCGGTTCAAGGATATCTGGCTTGATATATTTAGTGGTTTGTTTGTACCTAAATCACAACACAAATAAGCACCGTTAAGGTCAAAGTTGGATGTTACTCCAACTCAGGCCCTCGGGTGTGAGAGTAAGAATACTGAGATAATAAGGCTTTGAATACCTTGGAGTGTGTGTGTGTGTAGGGTTTAAGAGTAATAGGGCTTACTCAATATATTTGGAACTTACCTTGCCCAAGGGGACAAAGGTCTTCTATTTATAGGCAATGTAGTGGTGCTTGTTGATGTAAGCAATGAGATGAGCCCTATGGGGCACTTTGGTATTTGACCAGCTACACATGTCCGCAGCTAATTGGCCCTGTCAGGGAGGGAACATTGACTGCTGCAGGGGCATGGCTGAAAGAGACATGAGCCGTGTGGCTGGCTTGGCGCATTAAATGAAATAGTAGGCGCCTGACTGAGCCGCATTAAATGCGTGATGGGGGAGCCGGAAACTTGCATGTCAGAGCCAGTAAGCTAACTTGCTCAGTAAGGCTTGACATTAACCGGGAGGCAGGTGAGATAACCGGGAGGCAGACATGAGCCCGCGGTCAACATCGTGGCCGCGGTCAAAGGTATTTGACGCGGGCACGGAAGACGCGGTCATGCCTCCTGCGGGCACCGATCCAGCGGTCAGGATCACTGCGGTCTTTGATAGGGATAATGCGGGGAGGGACGCGGTCTTGACCTCAAGGGCCTATCTGTCCGCGGTCTTCCCCGCAGCGGTCTAGGAACTGCCACGTCCCTGGTTCCTTGGGCCAGACCGAGCGCGGGCCCGGTCCAGTAGATCCGGGCTCATCAAGATCCTTTTCTATAAAATAAAACCGAAAAATCAAAGCTATTGCTCAGATTGTGAAAAAAAAGTGTTGAATACTTCTTGAGTAATTAAGCTCATTTAAAAAAGTTTTTTTTCTTTTTCATGTTTTAGCCAAAAAGGTTTTTTCTTCTTGGGTTTAAAATATTTACGGGTACAATTTTGGTTGAATGAAAGCTAATGAACCTGGCCACATTGTGTATAAGTGATAGTTTTGGGGGAAAAAATGACAAATCACTTCACCCTTTATTTACTAATAGACTTTCAGGTCAAGGTCAATTGTGCGTCCATTTGAGATTTTACGAATATTTTAATTACAATAGTCAAACATTGTTAATTACAATAGTCAAACAAACACTTAATACCCTCGAATGCTGGATTTTTTTTTCAAAATGACACTGTTTCAAAAAGTATTTTTCAAAATATTACACTTTGAAAAATATTAACCAGAACAGCCTAGTTTTTTAGAATTCACGGTTGGCAACTGCGTTTTCATTAATGAATTTGCAGTTGGCAACCCCGAATTTATAATTTTTCTATTTAAAAAAAAACGCGGTTGGCAACTGCGAATTCAACTTTGAAAACGCAGTTGCCAACTGCGAATTCTAAAAATTAGGCTATTCTGATCAATACTAAAGTGTGACATTTTGAAAAATACTTTTTAAAACAGTATCATTTTGGGAAAAAGTTCTCGAATGCTGTGTTATGAACAACAAGCTAACAATTTTAACGTCATTCTCAAACCTTCAAAACTATCAAAACCACAATTTTAATTTAAAAAAAAATTGGATTTGTATATGACTTGATCCTTTATTATGGATCGTCATTTTACTAGAACACATTTGAAAAGAAAAAGAGTCAAGGACTCTAAACCCCACAGTCCATATCAATAAGCCTCATTAACCCATTTGATATGAAAATCCCACTAAAACCCACACATAACGGACCATAATCTCTGTTATCTTCCCGTAACCTCCCATTATCAAAAAATTCAAAACTCTAGAAAACCATCTCATTCTCTCTTTATCCGATGCAAATCGCACCCCAAACCCAAATCAAACCCTAATCGACTCCATAGAAGCGTTAATCGAAGCCATTAAAGCTCCATTAAAGGCGGCGTCTGACCAAATCCATTTAAAAGCTGCGTCAATCGAAAAATTTAGGTATCCGACTTTCTCTTTTTTTTTTTTTTTTGTGGTTGTAAATCGTTTGTATGTAATTGTGTTCATAATTTGTTACTTGCTTCGGACCTATTTTTTCTTTGTTTTTATCTAAGGTATTAGACCTTTTTTTTTCTTTGACGTTTCTTGATTCATCTTCATCTCGTTTTTGTTCGTTATTGTGGCAAATGATCTGTTGTAGTCCAGATCCTTTATCCCTTGCCATAGGAAATGTTCTAATGTGAGTTTGATTTCGAGAATACTTGCTTCATTTTGATTTTGATTGGAAAAGTAATTTATGTACAAATTTTAAGCCTGTAATTGATTTTATATAAGATATCAGACCTATTTTTTATGTTTTAATTGAATTTGTTTGAAATATATGTTGAATTTTGTTTGTGTTGGTTAAAGTGGTAAAGGACTTGAACCAGGTCCTATAACCATTGATATAGTACATGTTCTAGTGTGCAATTGATTTTGTGGCAACTTGCTTCATTTTGTTTGTGTTGGTTAAAGTGGTAAAGGACCTGAACAAGTCATATAACCATTGATATATGACATATTCTATTGTTCATTTGATTTGAGGCAACTTGCTTTATTTTGATTTTGTGTGTTAAAGTGGCAAAAGACCTGTTTCAGGCCCTATAACCATTGGTATAAGACTTGTTCTAGTGATCATTTGATATTGAGTTAACTTCCTACATTTTAATTGTGTTTGTTAATATGGCAAAGGACCTGTTCCAGGTCCTATATCCCTTGCTATAGGACCTGTTCTAGTATGCATTAAATTTGGAGGTGACTTCCTTCATTTTGATTGTGTTTGTTTATGTGACAAAGGAACTGTTCCAGGTCCTATAACCCTTATTATAGGACCTGTTGTAGTGTGACTTTGATTTAGATGTGCCTTGCTTCATTTTATTTGTCTTTGATAATGTGGCAAATTGCTTGTTCCAGGTCTTATAACCCTTCCTATAGGACTTGTTCTAGTATGCATTTGATTTGGATGTGACTTGCTTCATTTTGATTGTGTTTGTTTATGTGGCAAAAGACTTGTTCCAGGTCATAAAACCCTTGTTATAGGACCTGCTGTAGTGTGAATTTGATTTGGATGTGCCTTGCTTCATTTTGTTTGTCTTAGATAATGTGGCAAAGGACTTGTTTCATGTCCTTTAACAATGGTATAGGACCTTTGTTTTATAAGTTACTTGAAATAAGTCTTATACCAAGAGGTATAAGATCTGTAATATATTATTGTGTTTGTGCTAAAGGACTTTTGACTAACTTTTAAAAAAATATTTCCTTTTCAATTTGATCATGTGAGAGCACAGTACAAATGCATAGAAGTGACTCAAAAAGATGCGGCAAAGTTCATAGAATTAAAACGCGATGACATTCCACAACAAGGAGATGACAGTTTGGATTGTGGGATAATTGTTCTAATGGAAGAGGAAGAAATGTTTGATAAAGCATCGGTGAGAAAGACATATGAAAATGCTGCAGTGCCATCGTATCAGGCAAAGATGATTCGTGACATCTTATAACATAAATATTGTCCTTATCATTCATAAGTGAACCTTTCAGTTTGTTGGTTTGATTTGGAAGAATATGGTTGATGTTTGAACAATGTACTTAGAATATTTGTCAAATGTAAAATAGTAAGACAGTGCACTAGTTGTTGAATGGTTAATCAATTTTTGGTTTACTTGTAGCTATTTACATTCTTTTAAAATTTGAAATCATTTTATGTGTTTGTGGTTGTGATTAATAACTATTTACAAGTCTTTTACCTCTGGGTATAGGACATGTTCCAGTGTTATATACTAGTATATTGTATCAATGTTTAGTTTGAGAATGTGTTAAATGGCCTGTTTTTAGGTCTTATAGAAATTGGTATAGGACCTGTCAATATCATATACAAAGCTATAAGCCCTTTAATTGGTCCTATAGAAACTGGTATAGGACCTGGCAACATCATATACAAAGCAATAAGACCTTTGAATGGTCCTATAGCAATTGGTATGAACATGTCAATATCATATACAAAGTTATAACCCCTTTAATTGGTCCTATAGCAACTGGTATAGGACCTGACAACATCATATACAAAGGTATAAGCCATTTAATTGGTCCTATAGCAACTGGTATAGGACCAACAATAAAATGTTAAAACACTAATAAGAGGTCTTATAGTACCAGGTATAAGACCTATTATTAGTCATACACAAATTGTAAGAATAATAACACCTGGTCTTATACCATCAAAAAACAACATAAACAACAACACTAATAAGAGGTCTTATAGCAAAATGTATAAGACCTGCTATAAGTCATCTACAACATCATAAACAACAACATATCTTATATCTATAATATCACTTGATGTTCTTATACAACAGTACCAACAATAGATCATAGAAATTAAATTGATTGAACCTAGTAACAACATATAATCTTGGTATAGGACATGTTCCGGTGTTCTAGTTAGATTATTATGGTATCCTTCTTTTTCACATCGACGACATGTCATCTTTCTCTTTGTAACTTCTCCTCTAACCAAAATACAAGACCGTTTCCCAGCTAAAATGTATGACATAGAGAGTGTTTTCCTTTTCTGCAATGGTTCCTTGCATCATCTTTTATCATGGTATCCTTGTTTTTCACAATCGACGACATGTCATCTTCCTCTTATACAACAGTACAATCACATCAGACTCCATCACAATATCAGATAAAAAGAAAATATTCTGCAAAAAAAAATATCAATAATTAATTTAGGTTCTAAGTCTACTGGTAGGTCTTATAGCATCTTATACCCTATGATATAAGACCTAATTATTTCAAATCAAATTGAATAACACATAAACAAAAGACTAAACAGAGACAGTTAACATAGTATATATATATATATATATATATATATATATATATATATATATATATATATATATATATATATATATATATATATATATATATATATACATAAATTACCTAAAAATGTTCAACAATAACAAAATACGTTGATAAATCATAAAAAAAAGAAATAATCGAGAGCAGAAAGCAACACAATCAAGATTTTGAAAAAAAAAATTCAATTGATTGCTTGGTCACCGAAACAAAAGTCCTGATTTCAGACCTATGCCGTCAATTTTACAACCTATGATGGGTCTCCGGTACCGGCGGAAGCATCACCATCAAGGTCCACGACGACTTCATCCCTAAATCCCACCAGCTTATCGTTATGTCCCCCTCCGGTAACATCTTCATCCACTTCTCTCTATCTCTGTTATTCCTTGTTTGGATTGTGTTAATTGATTTGGGTTTGTGCGTATAGGTGTGCAGAAGGAGAGAATGGTTCCTGAGGATATGTATGTGCTGTCGCCAAATGGGTCTTATTTGTTTTCGTCGGTGCCCAAGCTATACCGGAAATTTTGCGGCAAAAAATAACTACCAGGAAGTTAACGGCGTGTTACCAAGATTTTGGCCGTCCATGTATAATGGGGTTTAAAGGGATTTTGATTTGGAATATAAAAGGGAGTTGTCTTTTTTAATTTGGGTTGGGTTTTTTTGGGTTATGATTTGAAAAATGTGGGTAAAGAGGAATTTTTCCAAAGAAAAAGTATGATAGCTATTTTGAGGTGAGTGAGTAGTGACAAGCATCAGAGCATTCATTTCAGCCCTCCATTTTCATATTATCGATAATTTACACGAGTTTCATTAAAGATATATTAGTCATTTAGCTGAGATATCGCAAATTTTTTCCATTCACCTCCCAGGCGATCTCAACCTATGACTTTTGTTAGTACTAACACTTTCTCCAAATCGGTTTTATAGAGCTAATGTCATCTCAAACAGAGATTCAAAGCTTCAAAGTTGCATCAATTTAGTGCAAAATTCTCCTCCAAAAACTGCGCCATCTCCAATGCCAATTTGAAGCGCCCGTTTCCTTGCGCCAAAATTTAAATTTAAAATTGTTTACTTCAGTAAATTTTTAACAAATTAATTTTGTACATTTATTTTGAGATGGAGATGGTATATATTATTTAATTAAATATTTGAATTTTTTTTAAAGTTATTTGCATCATTAATTTAAAAAATAAAATTTCAAAACTTCAAAATATGTAGACAAAAAATTAGGCTATTTTGGTCAATACTTTTAAAAGTGTGACATTTTAGGAAAAACTTTTTGAAACAGTGTAATTTTAGGAAAAAGTTCTCAAATGTTGTGTTATGAGCAACAAGCTGACAATTTTAACGTCATTCTCAAACCTTCAAACCTATCAAAACCACAATTTTAATTTAAAAAAAATTGGATTTGTATATGACTTGATCCATTTTTATGGATCGTCCTTTTACTAGAACACATTTGAAAAGAAAAAGTATGATAGCTATTTTGAGGTGAGTGGTAGTGACAAGCATCAACGCATCCGTCCGTCCGTCCGTCTGATTTCACTTCAGCCCTCCATTTTCATATTATCGACAATTCACACGAGTTTTATTAAAGATATTTTAGTTATTTAGCTTAGATGTCGCAAATTTTTTTTCAATTCACCTCCCAGGCGATCTCAACCTATGACTTTTATGAGTACTAACACTTTCTCTAAATCGGTCTTATAGGGCTAAGGTCATCTCAAACAAAGCTTCAAAATTGCATCAATTTGGTGCAAAATTCTCCTCCAAAAGCTGCTCCATCTCCAACGCCAATTTGAAGCGCCCGTTTCCTTGCGCCAAATTGAAATTAAAATCATTTACTTCAGTAAATTTTTAAAAAAATAATTTTGAATTAATTTTGTACATTTATTTTGAGATGGTGATAGTATATACGAGTATTATTTAATTTAATATTTGTATTTTTATTTGTATTTTTTTAAAGTTATTTGCATCATTAATTTTAAAAATAAAATTTCAAAACTTCAAAATCCGTAGATAAAAAATTATGATAAAATTTAATAAGACAAACTCACATACATATAAATGAAATAATAAGGAAAACATTTTAATCTATGAAATAATAAGGAATATTTTGAAAATATTTTTATTTTGTGCAAAATTTGAAGTAAACGATTGAAATATTTGATGCTAAAATTGTAAAATTGTAGTATCATTTTAAAAATTTGATGCAATTTCGTTATTGAGTTTACGGAGATGCTAAGGGCCCGTTTGATTTAGCTTATTGATATGTGCTGATGACTTATTACTTATGACTGATAACTTATGACTGATGACCTGATGAATGGTGCTGTTTGATTTAGTTTTTTTGAAGTGCTGATTAGTTATCATAAGTAAGTATGATTGTTTGATTAATAAGTTGAAAAAGTGCTGAATGAAATTATAAAGAAAAAATAATAATAATAATAATAATAATAATAATAATAATAATAATAATAATAATAATAATAATAATAATAATAATAATAATAATAATAATAATAATAATAATTTTATTATTTTTATTATCATTTTATTATTTTTATATTTTTATTTTTATATTTTATTATTTTATTATTATTATTATTGTTATTATTATTATTATTATTTATATTTATTTTTATTATTATTATTTTACTATTTATTACTATTATTATTATTTTATAATTTTATTATTATTATTATTATTATTATTATTATTATTATTTTATTATTTTATTATTTTATTATTATTATAATAATTTTATTATTATTATTATTATTATTTTTATATTTTTTATTATTTATTATAATTATTATTATTTTATTAATTTATTGTTTTTATTATTATTATTATTTATTATTATTATTATTATTATTATTATTATTTTATTATTATTATTATATTTATTTTTACTTATTATTATTATTTTATTATTTTTATTATTTTTATTATTATTATTATTATTATTATTATTATTTTATTATATTTAGGGGTGTAAACGGTTCGGTTTAGCTCGGTTTGGAGAAATTTTAGAGCTAAGCTGCTAGTATCGGTTTGGAGAAATTCCAAACCGATCTAAACCACAAAAAAATTCAAACCGAGCTAAGCTAAACCGCCAAGGTTCGGTTTAGCTCGGTCTAAACCGCGGTTTAATCATTTTGATTTAATGACTAATCAATATAAAACAGTAAGTAACTAAAATAAACAGAGTATTATCAAAATACCAAACAACAATCTTAAAACAATCTTTAGAGATGATGCAAGATTAAAGATGGATTAGATGTTTAGTACCTCATTTCGCTTCCAAGAAAGTGCGAGCAATTTCAATTTGCTGGCGGAGAATTCGCCCGAGAGTGACCGAAAATTGGCCGAAATTTGTCACCGGAAAGTGAAAATATCACCGGAGAAGATGGAGACCTTCCTTGCGAAGCTAACCCCACAAAAATCTCCTTCAAGTTTGAGCTCAACAGAAACAAATCGCAAAACCCATTTACTCTTCAAACTTCAAATTTCTTCAAATATTTGCTCAAAATTGATGATTCGAGCTTGATAATCTTGGATAAAAGGAAGTATATGGGATGGGAATCAATATTTAGTCAGGAAGAAGGAATGATTTTGTGGTTTGATGAGAGAAATTTTAGAGAGAGAGAGAGAGAGAAGAAAGGAGACGGGGCTGTAGTAAAATAAAATTAGGTTATTCATTTAGGAGAAGGAAGGAGTAATATTTAAGGGAAACTCTTAATTTAATCCCTATTTTATTTTGTGGCTTCTCGAAAAGACAACAAAATATAGCCGCCTACAAGAGCTAGGACCATAGCTCGGTTCCATAGCTCGGTTTGGCGGTTCGGTTCCATAGCTTGGTTTGGCGGTTCGGTTTAGCTCGATTTGACTCGGCACCCTCAAACCGCAAGCTAAACCAAACCACGTGGTTTGTAATTTTTATAAACCGAGCTAAACCACTTAAATAAAAAAACGAGCTAAACCCCACGGTTTAGCTCGGTTCGATCTCAAACCGCGGTTTGAGCTAAACCACTTACACCCCTAATTATATTATTATTATTATTATTTATTATTTTATTATTTTTTTAATTTTTTAATTTTTTAATTTATTTTTTAATTTTTTATTTTATTTTATTATTATTATTATTTTTTATTATTATTATTTATTATTATTATTTAAAAAAATTATTTATTATTATTAATTTTTTAATTATTTTTTATTACTTTATTATTATTATTATTATTATTATTATATTTTATTATTATTATTTTTACTATAAATATTTTACTATTCACAAGTGCTTTTTTGATTTCAGCACTTTTCCTACTGCTTATGGTTTATAAGAAATTTGTGCTTTAATTGACTTGTACATAACTTATGACTTAAAATTGAAAATCAAACAATATAAAAATGACTTACGAAAAGTCATAAATAATAAACACCTCCGGATTAGTGATATCAAACGGGGCCTAAGTAAATACTAGTAGAAGTTAATTTTACTATCGTTTACCTGGCCGGTCAAATAACGCGTTTTCTACATTCTACTCAAGCGTACCCTATATATTACACCGTAAGCCCTAGCAGCTGTCCTTCTCTCAACGGAAATGATGTAGTCTCCCTCTCTTCCGTGAACCCTAGCCGCCGCTCATCCTCTGAAGTGCGAGCGCCGGCTGCAAACATCTCAGATCCACGGTTGTGAGATCCTCAATTACCGATCTAGGTATATGCCTTTCAATGGCGATTCGGTGATTGGAGATTTCAGTTTCGCGGTTGTGAGGTTAGGGTTTATTCACTCCGATCCATCTCCCTGTATAATTTGGATGACTCAGGTAACAATCTCAATTTAATCCTTAACCCACTCTCGATTCTGTGATTTTGATACTCGGTTGTTGTTTAGGTTTGCAATAATTGAAAATTCTTTTATTGATTTTCTTGTCTCATTTTCGCTGATCTATTTCCCCTAAAAATGGAGTAATTTAAATAGTAAGATTCTTAGCTAGTTAGCTTCATTTTCGTTTCCTGACTGTTATTCAGCTTTAATGGAAGTTATTGCTAGTGGTATTGAGTTTTGTAGTGACAGCATAAAGTAGCCATGGCTGGTGCCTTAGTTTGGAATGAATGCATCTTTTGTAAAATTAGTTGCCCTGATGGCCAATTAATTCGATTCCATCATCAAGTTACATCCGTTAAGAAGTTCCTTTAGTTTTTCCATGTCCAAAAATATAATGCACCCTTCTATCCAAATTTCAGTTCGGGGGCTGAAATGATATATTCCACCTTCAAATTGGGTTTTTGAGATAGGTTTTGGGGAAGATCTTTATGCTTATTATCCAAACCCCTAAATAACTTTTCACATGAAGAGAGATTTAAAATCCCAAACTTTCCTCTAGCCTCGTGACCTAAATTCTACCTTGATTGACATTTGTTAACCATTACCACTAGGTAGTAATCCTTCAATTATTCAAGCACTCAAATAAATAAATAAAACAGAAAACAAAAGAAGGGAGGACAACACTTACATTTTTGCTGCCATCATTGTCACCAACAATAATGGCTTTGTTATTGTCAACAGCCATCAAAACCAAAACCGTGAATTTGTAAGTTTTCCCCGTGTGTGGGTGTTACCCATGAAATATTATAATGCCTTTAAACTATTGTGCGTTATTTCAATTTGGTGCAATAGACAATAGTCCATAACATGTTAAAAATCTTAATGAGTAAGATGTGGATAAGGTGTGCCACCTTATTTTCAAGTAATATTTGGATAATATAGGTTTTATATTTTGTTAATGCTAATTTGTTTGTATAATCATTTCATTCTTTGCAGTTTTATACCCCATATATATTGGCAAGCTTTCGAGGTCTATTATTTGTCTGGAAACTTGGGGCCACCTTGGGGAGAGCTTCGGTCATTGTCTTTGTCGGTGCTCTAAATGTGGGTAATTTTATACCAATTCTCTAATCGTAAATCTTATAATTGTAAGTACTAGTAATCTAATTATTTGACCTTGACTTTGCAAGGGTTATCGTCATTGAGAAAATCCTCTCCTAAGTTGAAGGCTGCTAAATTTATGGGATATATGGATTATCACTGACATTATAAAAGGCCTCATGGACATTTTGTGTATGTATATGCCATGTCCTATAATATAACAAGGAAAATAGATGTGTAAGCATTCGACGTGATAATATTTGAAGTGTTATGCTGAAAACAGTCGTGGGATTGAGGGGATGTGAACTTCTACTTTGATGAAAATGAGGATTTAGGGGGTTGTCTCCAAGAAAATGTAGTTATTAAAATAAAAACTGAATATATCATACTATTCTCTAACGCAATTTACCGATGATATAGGAAAAAGTATGAGATAAGACACAAACAACCCAACAGTCCCCACAATGGATGATATGGTGTTGTCTCGAATCAGCTCTTGTCTGCCTGGAGCGCGAAAATGAAATACTCAAAATATGGAGACCAACATTCAAATTGGGCCATCTTATCATGACAGAGGGAGTACCAAGTTTGCATGGAGCAAATTAGTGTCAGGGAAGCCTTGAGACCAATATTTAGAGCTGACTCAAGAGACATCACCACACCATCCATTGTAGTGAGTCGGTTTGAGTCTGATCTTAAGCTACTTCCTATAGCATCCGTAAATGCCTTGAGAGAAAAGTACGATCTATCCGCTTTTATTTTAATATCTACATTTTCTTGTGTCCAACCCCCTAAATCCTCATTTTCGTCAAGGTAGTAGCTCACATCCCCTTGATCTCATGACTTTTTTCGACATAACACTTCAAACATTACCATGTCGAATGCATATACATCTATTTTCCTTGTTATACTATAGAGCATGGCATATTAAGGAAAAAATTGATTGGGGAATTGTGTGGAGGTACTTATTGTTTTGCATTTATTTTTGTTCACATTGGAGGGAGACTTAATCTTGTAGGTGAAAAATCCGAAGCATGTATCAAAATGGTGTGATATTATCTTCTACTTACGCGAATGTAATGCTTGCTTCATCAGATTTTAAGCCGAAAAATTGGTTCAATCTTCTAGTTTGTATCTTTTGAGTGTAAATAAATTGGCCATTTTCAGTATTGACTATTTTAAATTCATTTGAGCTTTAATTACTGTTGGAAGTTGTTGTTTTTGGCTGTTCAAATTTGCCTAGTACTTTCAACTTCTCTAAACATGGTGGCTTCCCTTCCACATTCGGAAGTCCTCCTTCCTCTGTGACATTGCTCGGTCGGACTAGTTTATGTAAGAACAAAATATGTTTGGTCTCTCATCTTTGTTGTTTTTATTAGTTTGACCCTTATGGTATTACCATTGAAGTTTTTGTTAAATATTTGGTAGAATGACAAAAAATACCAATTCTAATGAAATAGATGCCCTAGCATCCTCAAGAAAATACATGACCGTTGCTATCTATGCCACGACAACTGCCATTCCTGTGCCTCAAATTAAAGAAGTGTAACGTGAACTTCAGATTGAAAGCACGAGTAAATTTTATATGTAATAAAATTACATTTTTTTTATTTGTCTTAAAATAAATTTTAAATTAAAATAATTATGGCATAATTTCATCATTATACAGAAATTAGCAATATAAAAATAGATAATATTTATAAAATGGAGTATATTCAAGACCTAAAAGATTAATATCATGGTCATAAGATCTTATTCACGTAATATCCAGCAAACGAAATATCCAGCAATGAGTGACATTGTGAACAAGACATGGGTTCACGGTTCTGGTCTGAACCGCCGGTTCCAAGAAACCATGCAACCGAGATAGAACTGTAAACCCTGGTTCCAGTTCCATTGTTCTCTTCGTTTTCTATTTTCTTTTTTGTCTTTGGTCACTATTTTTGCCAGAGATGTACTTTGGTCACTGTTTTTGCTAGAAATGTATTTTGGTCACTGTTTTTTAGTCATTGTTTTTTCAGAAAGTGTCTTTTGATCACTGTTATTTGGTCATTGTTTTTCCAAAAATTGCATTTTGGTCACTATTTTTCAGAAACGGTTAAAAATCATACGGTTTTGGATGAAAATGAATAAAAAATCATACGGTTTTGGATGAAAATGAATAAAAAACTAAAATTTTAACAGATTTTTTTTTAAAAAAAATTGACCGAATCGATTAAACTAAGATAAATGCAAACCGGTTCTCCGGATCCAGTTTCCCGATTCCGGTTCGGGCTTACGTGTTTTTCCAAATAGTTTTAACTATTATTATACTTTATATATACACTCATTATGTCAACTCTAATTATTATATGTTATTATTTTACGTATACAACCTCCCTGGACTATGTATGATGCTTGGACTATTTGATTTACCTCGCCGAATTCTTGTCAACAAGACTAAAACAGGAGTGTTCGACACTAGTACGGCGGGATAAATCGAAAAGTCCGACATTAGAGATGTCAAATCTATTTATGTCACTCTATCCCGTAATAAATATCGCATTTTTCATTTCGGTATGTCCAAAATAAATGTCGCATTTTCAAATAAGGAAAATAAAGTAATGCAGTTTTAGCATTATACAAACTAGTAAAACATATTCCTTAAAAACGCTAACAAGTCAACTGCAACATTCATTTCGGGACGAAATGAGTGTTACTATATAAGCGGCACCGGTGTTATCTTGTAGCTGAAGTCGTACCTCTGATTCGGAATTTTATTAGTGCTGCATTCGGGAAGATCACGTTACATGAATTAATATTTAGCATGTGGTCATTACTGAATTTCAGTATTCAGGCATGTTGTCGAGGCGGCGGAATTTATATCATTATTCTATCTGATATAAAATAACTCACTTTTGAACTTTTTGTATGTTTTAAAAAAGATGATTATTACCCCAATTTAATAATAACAATATCAAGATTGCCCTGATTTAATTTTTCCATTCCTGACATTATTTCACACAATAACTCAATTAATAAAGCAAAATAAGTTTTGATGTGAGAATAGAATAGAAATTTGAAACCTGTAAATCCCAAAAGCGACAATTATTTTGGATCATCCAAGAATTGACAAATATTTTGAATCGCAGGAAATAAAAAAAATGGAGTGTAGGTAACGGGAGATGAGTACGTACACATTCAGAATGTCTACATGAATATACTCCTTCCGTCCCGCTACAAGTTGCACACTTTTCTCATTGGGCGTCTCATTACAAACTGCACACTTCCTAAAATGGCAAAGAATTTTTACTATTCCACCCACTAATTCTCTCTCCTACTTTACTTTTATACTCGCAACACCAATCAACTCACTATTTTCTACTCCACTTTCTCTCTCCAACCTCACTTTTCATACTCACAATACTTACTCCACTAATTTTCTCCTTAATTCGCGTGCAAACAGTAACTGTGCTGGTTGTAGCGAGACGGAGGGAGTACTTGTTTCCTTTTAAAATAGATATGTAATTTATAATAATGGTTTGCAGTACAAGTTTGATTAGCCTTTTAAATTAAACATTAAAAAATATGTTCAGTATAAGTTGACTAGATCTATAAGGTATCTTTTTAAATAGGCATTTTAATTATATTATGTTCAGCAGTACAAGTTGATTAGTGTCCATGGTTTAATTTAATTAGTAACTATTTTGCTTTCAACTTGCATAGAATGTTCAATAATGGGATGTTAATTAATTTTCGGCCAATCGACCTACTACTTATTCAATCGTACTTTTGCATTTTTTTTCTTCAAAATAATGCAACCTACTTATTAGTTACGGATATTAATAACGTACTTTTGCATTCATTATCAAAATAATGCAACAATTTTTTTTTTTAACTTACGCCGTCAAAAATTTAACGGAGGTGCTGACGGGGCACTGCCACGTCAATGCCATACAAAATCAGTCATGTGTGATGTGTCATTGACGTGGCACTGATATGAGATGACATGGAAGTGACACATCAGGCTTCCCGTTAGATTTTTGACACCGTAAGTTAAAAAAAAGTTTGTTGTATTATTTGATAACAAATGCAAAAGTACGTTGCTTATATCTGTCACTAACGAATAAATTGCATTATTCGAAAAATAAGGTAAAGTGCGCCGAATAAGTTAGTAATTATTCCATTAATATTCATCGTGTTAATACTTCGCAGAAGTTGGTTAATTAATTAGTAGCAATATTAATTTTCCTTTTGCGATATAGTTTTATAAATTATTTGCATTTGTTGCTTCAATCTATATTACAATACTTGTGGGTTTTAATCGCCACACAAATAGTGATTAGAATTTAATTTTAGAAAAGACAAAGAAGGGTCCAGATTGATTTTCAGAATTCTTCCCCCTCCCAACCGTGTTTTAACCTTCCCACTCCTCTCCTCGCAAAACCGAAAGACATGTTTTTTTCTCCCTCCCAAATGCAGTCTATCTACTCCACTTAAACTAATTGAATCTGAAAGAGGCCAGAATCAGACGCCAAGAGTTTTTCAGGTCTACCCACCTCTCACCTTGGCTCTTCTACTCACCAACCCAAATGTTATATTTTAACGAGTTTTCTTAATTTAGATTATTGGGTATTTTATTGTTCATGAAATTCTATTAATTTATCTGGGTTTCAAGGGTATTTTATTGCTAATGAAATTCTATTGTTCATGAAATTCTATTAATTTATCTGGGTTTCAAGGATATTTTATTGCTAATGAAATTGGATTGATACTATTATTTTGTTTTTGTGTGTTTGGTTTGATTTGCAAATAAGGAGATGCATTGTATTCGGTGGAGACCCATGCCACCACCGTTGTCATCTGCGAAACTGGTAGCGGTAAACACTACGAAAAAAATCGTCATTGTCATGAACAAAATTCCTTGGCAATCGATACAAATTCCTGGGTAAACATACTTTAGTGAGGAAAAAAATTCCTTGGCAAACTTAGAAAAATTCCTTGGCTAATGAGGCGTCGGTAATTTCGCCAAGGAATGGAATTTCTTGGCAATTTACCAAGGAAATTGTCAAGGAATATGTCCTTTGTAATTTACCAAGGAAATTGCCAAGGAATATGTCCTTGATAGTTACTGATTTATTATTAAAAAAAAAATAGACGATTTTCCTTGAGAAAATTTTGCCTACGAAATTACCGACGAATAATTTCCTTGGTATAAATAAAATATTACTCCCTCCGTCCCACTTCAATCCGTCCCACAAATGTATACACTTTTTGTGCCGGTGCGGGAATTAAGGTAAAAGGTGATAAAGGTGATGTGTTGTGAGTGTAGATGGTTGGGTAGGAGAGAGTAGAGCTGCAAACGGGTCGAACTCGAGTCGGGTATGACCGAGTTCGAGTCGAGTTTACAATGATGAAAATTTGAGTCGGGTTTCAACGGGTCGAGCCGAGTTGGTCAAAAGCCTGCCGAGTCCGACTCGGGTTTTTGTAGCCGGGTTACTCGGGTACCCGGGTTCGACTCGAATGACAAAATAACAAACCATAAACACTCGACATCAGAAAAGAGGTAATTGATTTCTGTAATTCCTTTGCTTTTGTTGAACCAAAAAGTTGAACCCACCAAAACCCACAACACAAATCAAAGAAAAAAGTGTTTAAATTACACTTTTTTTTATTAATTTACAAAATAATATATCAGAAAAGAGGTAATTGATTTCTGCAATTCTTTGCTTTTGATCGAAATCAGAAAAGAGGTAAATGATGGAGTCAGGAAGAGAGAGGTCGCCGGCAGGGGCGGAGCCAGGGGGCATGGGGGGCACTTGCCCCCCCTCCCAGCGGCGAAAGTGCAGTGAAAATTTTTTTTTTTTTGCCCCCCCATATTTTTTTGTTATATATAATTAACTTCAAGATTAACGCCAGTGAGTGGTGCGGTTCAGCGGTAGAAGGGGTGAAGTTAAAGTCTTTGGTGTTTTCTTTCAAACCCATGTTCGAGCCCTGCTACCTACATTTTTAATTAATTTTATTTGTCCTCCATCTTTGCTACTCTCTCTCTCTCTCTCCATTTCTTTCTCTTAACAGTTTTGTTTTTCTCTTTCTCCTAATTTTCTCACATTTTTTCAATCTTAATTAATTAGTTAGGCTTTTCCCATTTTTTTGTTTTTGGACTTTCTTCCTATTATCCCAAGTTTAATTAGCAAATTTGAATTTCTTTTTTTGTACGAGTAATATATTTTAATAAATTGTTTGCGTTAAATACTTCAACATTATTTCAATCGTTCTTTGAATTACTTACTTTTATCATTTTTGTTAACTTTCTTAATTCTTTACATTTTTAACTAAAATACATTGTATTTCATGGATCCGACCCATTTTTTACTTGTTCGACCCGAAAAAAAAATTTCGGGGCGCTGCCCCCGAACCCCCGTGTAATCTTGCCCCCCCCCCTCGGGCAATTCCTGGCTCCGCCCCTGGTCGCCGGAGGGAGGAGGAGAGAGAGGCGATGGGGATAGATCTGGACGAATCCAAGATCAAGAAGGAAAGAAGCAGTGATCGTAGTTGATGGAGGAGGTCGCCGAAGGGAGAAGGAGGAGAGAGAGGCGATGGGGACAGATCTGGACGAATCCAAGATCAAGAAGGAAAGAAGCAGTGATCGTAGTTGATGGAGGAGGTCGCCGAAGGGAGAAGGAGGAGAGAGAGGCGCCGGAGAAGTGGCCGGTGACGAAGAAGTGAGTGAGTGAGCGTTTGGAGAGAGAGAGTAGACAGAGAAAGGAAAAGATAAAAATGAGGGGAGATTAGGCGACTTTTGGTTGGTTTAATACGCGGGTTATTAGCATCCGAATCCGGGTTTTTTGTTAACCCGGCGAACGTACCCGGGTATACTCGACCGGACTCGATCCAGAAAGCGAACCTATTTTGTGAGACGAATTCGACCCGAATTTTAGTGAGAAACCGAGTCGAACCCTTGAAATTCGAGTCGGGTCCGGGTTGACCCGGCGGGTACCCGCCCGAATTTACAGCCTTAGGAGAGAGAAAGTGGAGTAAGTGGGTAATAGTTGTGAGTAGAGAGAAGTGGGTCCCATTTCCATTTTAGGAAAGTGTAGATTATTGTGGGACGTCCAAAAAGGATAATTTTGCATATTATCATGGGACGGAGGGAATATATTTTAATTTCCTTGCTAAATATTCTTGGTGATATTTTATTTTTCCTTGCTAAATTGACATTTTATATTAAAAAATTATATATGATTAATATATTAAATGTATTTGTATAATTAAATAAATATTTATTCAAAAATCATTTAAATTAGTAATTAAAAAAATATTAAACATAATTAAAGAAATATTTTAAATTATTAATGGATTATTTTTAAAATACCACCACCACCACCACCTTTAACCACTGTTATCCACTGTCAACCACCTTCCCCCACCGTCAACCACTACCAGAAAAACACACACATACACACACACATCAGTACACACGCACACAAGCCAGATCTGGAAAAAGGGGAGCGGAGTCGGGAGGAGCATATGAAATTTGGGTCTGCGTATTTGACAACAGAAGAGAACCAGATCTGCGTATTTGACACAAACCAGAAAGACGCTTTGGCTTCTTGATTGGATGGTTCACGGCGGAATCAAAGAGTTTGCTCGCCGAAATTAATGAAGGTGGGGTTTGCTCGCCGGAATTAATGAAGGTGGGGTGTGATCGTCGGAATTAATGAAGGCGGCATTGAGAAGAGAGAGATGATATATATATATATATGTAGAGAGAGAGAGAGAGAGAGAGAGGAGGGTGGGGTGTGGTCGCCGGATCTGGTAGGGGTGGCCAGAGAGAGAGATAGAGAGAGAGAGAGAGAGTGTGTGGCTCTGTGTGTGTGTGTGGGGGGCTGAGGAAAGTGGAGTATAAAGAGAAAATTAAGAATTTGAAATGGTTTAGTTTTGATGAATTTGGATCATTGGATGTTTATGATTAATGGTCCAATTTAATTAAAAGATCAATTCATGTGAACATTTGTAAGCCAATTAAAAAAAAGGGTGTCATGTATGTGTTCTAATGAATTATTGTCACCTATTATGTTTATTTGTTTATCACAAAAATCTCTTTATGACCATAATAATTAGTAATATCAAAAATAATTTAAAATATAAAATAATATTATATAATAATAATTAAATAATATATCATAATAATAATATGAGTACATGTTTTCTTGATGATTATAAAAATAAGTTAAAATAATATTTAACAATAATAATAATTTAATCTTAAAAAGAAATATTAATAATGCTTATTACTACATCTCAAATCTCATATACTTATACCCCAAACTCTAAACCCTAAATCATATACATATACCTCAAACCCTAAAAATATGATTTATTGATAATAAGTAATATATAATTGGAATTTTTATATTATAATATTTAGTAAAAATAATATTATAAAAAGTTATCTAAAATATTTGATTCACCCCAAATTTTAGTTAAAGCAGTATGCTTTTAATAATAATATTAATAATAACTAGTAATAATAGATAATATAAAAAATAATAATGTTATTAATTAATAATAATACTCATTAATTTAATAATTTTAAATTTATTAATAATAATTTAATAATTTGAACTTCTAAGAAATATTAATATACCTATGTAATAATCAATAGTAATAAAAACAAGATAGAAAAAAACTAAACAAATTAAAGTATATAGAAGAAAAGTCAAAAGAGGGACGGACTACCCTATATTTATTTTTTATTTTTTTAAAAATTTTTTATTGACTAGAAAATAATATTTTAGACTTTGTTAATTATTAATTTTTTTTTTTTAAAAAAAAGGTATATAAAAAAAGATAGAAAAAAACTAAACAAATGACAGTATATAGAAGAAAAGACAAAAGAGGGATGGACTACCCTATATTTATTTTTTATTGACTATAAAATAATATTTTAGACTTTGTTAATTAGTGATTTTTTTATAAAAAGGTATATAAAAAATATAGAAAAAATAAAACAAATGAAAGTATATAGAAGAAAAGTCAAAAGAGGGACGGACTATCCTATATTTATTTTTTATTTTATTTTTTATTGACTATAAAATAATATTTTAGACTTTGTTAATTAGTGATTTTTTTTACAAAAAGTTATATAAAAAAAGATAGAAAAAAATTAAACAAATGAAAGTATATAGAAGAAAAGACAAAAGAAGGACGGACTACCCTATATTTATTTTTTATTTTATTTTTTTACCTTTTATTGATTATAAAATAATATTTTAGACTTTATTAATTAGTAATTTTTTTTTACAAAAAGGTATATTAAAAAAGATAGAAAAAAACTAAACAAATGAAAGTATATAGAAGAAAAGTCAAAAGAGGGACAGACTGCCCTATATTTATTTTTTTTTTATTTTTTATTAACTATAAAATAATATTTTAGACTTTGTTAATTAGTGATTTTTTTTTACAAAAAAGTATATAAAAAAAGATAGAAAAAACTAAACAAATGAAAGTATATAGAAGAAAAGTCAAAAGAGGGACGAACTACCCTATATTAATTTTTTATTGACTATAAAATAATATTTTAGACTTTGTTAATTAGTGTTTTTTTTACAAAAAGGTATATTAAAAAAAATAAAAAATAAAAACTAAACAAATGAAAAGGGGAAACGTATCCCTTATACCCTAAACATTATACCTTATAACTGATACCCTAAACCCTAAATCATATACCTATACCTTATCCCTTATACCCTAAACCATGCATTTGTTATTTTATTAATTGTTCAAGTTTACTTAAATCATGTTTTCTCATAATCCTAAACGATTGGAAAAGGGGAAACGTATTTAAGGGTCAGGCCTGTCATATGAGTTTCAATGCTCCTGCCATGCTAACTGCGATCGAAGACAATATCTTTAAGTCAAGATCGGGTCAACGTTGTCATGACCTTTCTTTGTCTAGCTTTCGCAAGGGATCTTTGACTTTCAGATTTGACTAGGTCGTATTTGTCATGGGTGGGGCATTAAAGGCTCGATGACATGGTGTCACATTGAGTGTCGACGTATATCCAATATAGGTCAACGTCTAAGTCAACACTAGAAATCAAGATCGGTCAACAGACGACCCTGTCGAGCTTGCTTTCGTAAGGGACCTTGATTTTTAGGTTTTGACTCAGAAGATGATCAAATATGGGATATACATTTAGGTTTTATGACACGGACTAGGTCAAAAACCAACCAAGTCTTGGACGAAGTGTGACGCAAATAGTGCATGGTTGACACTGGCGAGGATGGGTTGTTTGGAATGATCTCATGCGCGCAAGAGAGGCATAGGAACACCTTTCGAGCTACAATTGAGACCATCCCAGGTTCAGGGTTATAGTGTGTAAGTGTTTATGGTAAGAGTGAGCGTAGTGTGCGGCAACTATTTTTTTTTTGAGTCAAAATAGAAGTTTTGCAAAATGTGTCTTAAATACATGAATATGTGCACAAACATTTTATGAGTAAAAGAAGATACTCAAAGCATTTTATGAACAAAGTAAAAAAAAAAAGCATTTTATGGACAAAATATGTGCAACGAAAACATGTATTCCAAACAGCAAAATGTATGTGAATCTCATTTTTTTTTTGAATAAGCAATGAATCAAAGAAAAGTAACACACAACACAACAGTCGAAAAAAAGTGGTAAACGAAAGTTTGACCCGCGCAAAGTTTTAAAGACTTTTAAAAGAAGTTTTAAAACAAGTATTCCCCAGCAGAGTCGTCAACTGAAATTACCCGATCCCGGCAAGGCACGCCCGAGCGCATCGCGACTCGCTCCTCTCTTGGAGAGGTGAAAAAGTGTTTTAAAGATTGGACGGATGAATTTCTTTGAAAAGAGAGTCGCCACACCTTTTTGTTGTGAGCCAAAAACATTGACAAAAGGCTTTTGATTTGAGATGTTGAGTTCGAAGGTCACGTTACGCCTCGGGAAGAGATTTTTGTGCTCACCCGAAACGCCTCATGTCCATGAGACTTTCTAAATCTTTTTGAAAGGGGTGTGTGTGTGTGTGTGTGTGTGTGTGTTTTCAAAATCTAGTGTCCTTGTAATTTAAAAGAAAATAAAAACTGTGCAATTTTCTAGAAGAAAATTGTCTGTTTTGAAAAAAGAGGGGTTTAAAACAAATCTGAAACTAAAAAAAACTGGAAACTGATCAAATGTCAAACAAACACTTAATACCCTCAAATGGTTGAACTATTTGAGATGGGTAAACATGAAGACCGAAAGCAAAATGGCTTTTTAAAAACAATTACTACGTAACCTTTCACATATTTCAGACTTTTGGAATTTCTGAATTTATATTTATTTCTCTGTGTTTTATGCAAAATTTGTATTAAAATTTGACCCTTGTGTAATACTATTCTAATTAAATTAGTGTTGTAATATATGTTAAGAAATCAAATTAATTGTGCATTATCTAGTTTTTATTTAATTGTAATAATTAAGCTGTAATAATTATAGGTCATTTTCAAGGCAATTGTAACGTGCAACTGTAAGGCTCCGTTTGTTTGGGGAAAAATGTTTTTCGGAAAACATTTTCCTCATTTTTCGGTGTTTGTTTCGCACCAGAAAATGGGAAAAACTTCATTTTTATCTTATTTTTCGGAAAACATTTTCATTTTCCGAAAAACATTTTGCCGGAAATCATTTTTCGAAAAATGTTTTACGCTAAACAAACGGAGCCTAAATATCATTATTGAAAAATCAGCATGCTCACACTATCCGATGTAGGGTCTGTTCAGCTATTTATTTGTGAATTTATTATTTATTAGGGAATTTCTATTTGCACAGTAAAAATTTTAATTGCATAATTTTTTTTTTGTTTTCCGTGATTATGGAAAAAAATGAGATAAATGACGTAATCATTACTCCCTACGTTACTTATTATTATTATTTCATAGAGTTCTCATAGTAAGAATGGTAATTATTATTTTAATTTGTGAGACCACTGGTAGGCTTTATCGCAACGCCTACAAATTACTACAAGGACTCCTAATAATGCAGATAGTGAAAGTCCAGGATCGATCTCAGGGAACAGTATTGTAAATGATCAAGTCACACACACAAATGGGGGGTTTTTGTTTGTTGAATGATTAATATCCTAAGACGGGAATTAAATTCTAAGTTATAAAAGATTATGTAAAAGAACACTTTGGACAAGCAAAATTATCCCCGTCTATCAATCAATATCACCGGAATGATTCTTTCTTTCTTTCCCCTAATTACTTGATCGCGAGATGTAAAATCTCTATCTCTTCTTTGATAGTAGTTAATAGCGGCGACACGCTCAACTAAAAACCCTAATTAATAAATAAAACCTAGCCGACACGATCAAGGTTCTAAATATAAATTGATGCAATTCTAAGAGATGAAGATCAAGGAATTAGTCTATTATTATTTCAAATAGATTTAAAGCCAATTTTACTTTAATCACCATTCAAGATGACACATACATGAATAACGAAGATGCTACAATGACAACCCTAGTCCGACACGATAAAAGGGAAATCTAGCAATAATCAATTAAAAGGATTAAGGGATTGATCAATTTCTCAAAACCCTAGAAATTGATTTGAAATAAGCACAAGTAAAATTGCAATTAGGGAAGAATAATCAAAAGGAATCAAACCTCAATTGATAATCAAGACGGTTCAAAAGTTACAAATCCAAAGCAAGAGAGATTTAGCCTTCCATGGAGATTCAAAAGCCTCAAAACTTTGTTCTATGGAAAACTAAGGGAAAAAGATGATCCCCCTAAAAATAATGTTTTAAAGGAGTCTTTATACTCCTTCTCAAAATAAACCTAAAACTAAAAATAATAATAATAATAAAAAGAGGAAATAGAAAAAGAAAATAAAACAATTTAAATTACTTCCTCCTTGCCTCGATGAAAACGCCTGCATTGGTCAACCGCCTAGGTCCCTGTGCTTCATCAATGGATCGGTTAATGCCTTGGCCTTGAATAACTATTTAATTTCCAAATTTACCACCCTTATTAATTGGTATTAATTTGACAATTGAAAGAATTTCCACAAATCCTCCTTCATATCAATTGGTCCAACTTGGAAACAGTAACTCCTCCGGGTTCACGCCTTCACACCACTGTGCACGTCACTATCAACCTTCAATTTCTCTTTCTTTTCTTTTTTTATTCACTTTAGTCATCAAGCTTTCCAAATTTGCAATTCAATCCTCAGCATATTAATCTTGACTTTTTCAGCTTGAATTTGAATCCTTGAGAGTATTACATTCGAATATAAAATAAAACACTAAAATACTCTCGAATTACTTTGTTTCTCAATAATTTCTCACAAAACATAATTCACTCAAAATACATCAAACATATACTAAATACATGAAAATAAAGAATAATACGAACGGAAAACATAGGAAATAGAAAGAACAAATCCGTCCCATCAACCACTCTTATATATACAATATACAAGTACATTCATATTATTCTTTATATAAGAATCTGATTGAGATTTCACTTGTTTTATGCATTTAGTTTTTTTTTTTTAAAAATAATATTGATACTTTTAATTTTACTGTAAAATAAATTTAAACTGAAAAATATACATTTCTTAAAACAACACAAAAAGCACCACTTTTTCGATAAAAAAACAGTGATTTTTTATAACAAAACATAGGGTGGGGCTCCAATACAAATATACTTATCTACTACATTCAATAAATATTATTGAATTATGTAGCGTATAGACACTATTGCCCTTAAAAACATATTATTTCAATATGGAATTTTTTTTTTTTTGAATGTTTACCACTTGTTTTGTTTTTCTAATTTAGTTTTTTTCTGTTTATGATTTGCCAAATAAATATATTAACCATGCCTAAAAATAATCTATATGCATAAAAAATAAATATCTAGAAGAAACCAATCTATATGCATAAGAACATCCATTATCAGTAATTAAAATATTCACACTATGCAAATAAGTTAATGACTCCTTAATATTTCAAGTATTATTGGCATTTTATCTAATTTTTGTTTAAATTTATATTTATCTCTTTAAAAGTTTGAAAAAAAAAGTAATGAATGTTATGAAATATTTAACCGTCCCGAAAAAAAAAAAATCCTATTAGGCATATCAACTTTTTATGAACCATAATATCCTTACTTGTACATTTCAAAAAAGATTTTTTTTGGTGATTTGCCAAAAAATATTAAAAAATAGGATAATGAGTTATTGGGTTAATGATATTAAAGAAAATTATGACATCTTTTGTTTTTAACCTTCAATTTATTAACTTATGTCTCATTCTCATTATTTTTGCTATAAAAACAGGTGCAAAACCTACAATGTGTGCATGTCACCAATGAAGACGGGATATCAAGGGATGAGGAGCAACAGCTTCAGGCGTGTCCGTCCCGACTTGAGATGCGAAGGCTGGTCAGAGATACGCTCACACATGTCAGGGAGCAACAACGACTTGAGACTGAAGCACCTCCAGCACCACTTGATCGCGTTCAGGGGGTGGCACCTTGACAGCATCGGGTGATAATCCACCTAGACATATTAGGCCTACAATTTTTCACTCGCTAGTATATTCGGGAAGTGGCTTTAGGGTTCCTTTATCTACCTCACGAGTTGATAATCCACCATTCTCTGATCCGTTTGCTACTTCATCCAATGGGGCACGTACTGAGGGCATTACACAAGCTCGACGGGAAATTTTAGAGAGAAGTTGAGATTAGAAAAGGGTCTAGGGAGCGGCATCCGACAAATAAGTTCACCCCGGCTGCCTATGATAGAAAATATGAAAGGAGGAATAAGTGAAAACTTTGTTTTAGGTCATTTGTATTTAACAACAATGATTATTATACTAAACTCGCTACTTCAAGTAGCGAGTTTCAACGAAGGAAATATTAAACTAGTGTAGCGAGTTTCATGAAATTGGTCATTCTCGGTAATAGTTTCAAAGATTTATCATTTTGAAATTTTTTAATTTTAAAAAAAATTATTTGAAAAAAAAAGTCAAGCATTTGCAATTAATAGCCCCAAGTTGCTAGTAGTAAAAATAGGGTGATCCATACTTTCAAATAGAAACGTCAATTTGGGACCGTCCCGCCATACAAATGGGATGGGATAGTATATTCTAAGCCCATATAAAAGGGGGCCTATTCGGGACGTCTCATTTGGGACGCGGGACAAAGTGGGACGAGACGGGACGTCCCTCATTTTTTTAATATTTTTTTTCTATTTTTTCTATTTTTCCTATTTTTATTACCAGGTCCAGGTCTAGGTCTAGGCCCAAGAAACCCAAGAGTCCAAGACCATTACCAATTTACCATTAGACTAGTCAATAAAAAAAAAAAAAGAGGAAAAAATATGACTTAGCACTCGACAGGGACCAGTACCACTCCTTCAAGTCTTCAACAAACCTAAATCTAAAATCCCTAAATTTCCTTCCCGGCAGCGGCCGACGATGAGCCAGCGACGACTACTCCTTCTTCTCCTCTTCTCTTCTCAGCCGGTCAGAAACTCCGTTACACTTACTCAGGTACGATTTCTACCCTACTTACTCATTATTAATTTTGGACATTTTGGATAATTTTCTTCTCCCTAAATTACTAGTATTATTATTCTCCGTTCTTCTTTAGTTTGTTTTCATCTTCTAAGTTTCAACATTTTTGATGATTTTCATTTGTGGATAAATTTTGATAATTCCCTATTTGTAAATTGTATTTAATTAAATCACTACTTAGTTAATTAAGTTAGATATATATATATATATATATATATATATATATATATATATATATATATATATATATATATATATATATATATATATATATATATATATATATATATATATATATATATATATATATATATCACTACCAGAAAAACGTGTTTTAGCGGCAGAATATTCCGCCGCTAGAGTAGAAATTCCGTCGCTAAAGCTCAGTCACCGGCGAAATTATTCTGTCGGTGGTCCGCCACTGGCAGCCCGTCGCAGCAGTCCAGCAGACCAATTTCCGCCGTTGTACACCAACAGAAATCGTATTCCGCCAGTGTTCACCGGTGGAATTTCTGTCGGTGGTCCGCCACTACCACCACTACTACCACTACTACCGCCACTACCACTACTACTACCACTACTATCACTACCACTACTACCACCACCATCACCACCACCACCACCACTACCACTACTACCACTACCACTACTACCACCACTACTACCACCACTACTACTACCACTATCACTACGACCACTACGTATTACCACTATGTACTACCACTACTACCACCACCACTATTATCACTACCACTACTACTACCACTACTACCACTAACAGTTTCTGTTAAATTCTATACTCCCTCCGTCCCGCTAATATTAGCACACTTTCCTTTTTGGGCGTCCCGCTAATATCCGCACACTCCCAAAAAGAAAACTTTATATTAATAAAATATTCACCCAACCCCACTCATTCACTCTCCTACATTATTTTAATACTCACAACACCATTATAATTTATTACACCCTCCACTCATTCTCTCTCCACTCATTCTTTTACACTCACAACATTTTATTCATATTCCTTAATTCCTGCACAAACAGTGTTTGTGCTAATACTAATGGGACGGAGGGAGTATTGTATATTAACTTTTTAACTTTTTTCGGTAACCGTGAACCGTCGGTTAACCGAACCGGCCACGTGTACCTTAACATATACCCTAAATTCCTAAAACCCATACCCTATACCCTAAAAATTCTTAACTTTTTTATATAACTTATTGTAAAAAATTATATACCACTATATCCTAACTCTAAACCCTAAACCCTAAACCCTAAATCTCAAATCTCATATACTTAATTATACCCCAACCCCTAAACCCTAAATCATATACTTATACCCCTAAACCCTAACCCATAAACCTAAACCCTAAATCTCAAATCTCATATACTTATACCCCAACCCCTAAATCCTAAATCATATACTTATACCCCGAACCGTAAACCCTAAACCCTAAACAAATGAAAGTATATATAAAAAAAGAGGGATGGACTACCCTATATTTATTTATTTTTAATTTTTTATTCACTGGAAAATAATATTTTAGACTATGTTAATTAGTGTTTTTTTTACAAAAAGATTTATAAAAAAAGATAGAAAAAAACTAAATAAATGAAAGTATATATATAGAAGAAAAGAGGGACGAACTACCCTATATTTATATTTTTTTTAATTTTTTATTGACAATGAAATAATATTTTAGACTTTGTTAATTAGTGATTTTAAAAAAAAAAATTAAAAACAAAATTAAATTATCACCGACGAAATCATTCCGCCGCTGATAAATTAAAAAAAAACAAAATTAAATTATCACCGACGGAATAATTCCGTTGCTGATAAATTAAAAAAATTAAAAACAAAATTAAATTATCATCGACGGAATAATTCCGTCGCTGATAAATTAAAAAAAATAAAAACAAAATTAAATCATCACTGACGGAATAATTCCGCCGCTGATAAATTAAAAAAATTAAAAACAAAATTAAATCATCACCGACAGAATAATTCCATCGCTCATAAATTAAAAAAATTAAAAAAAAATTAAATTATCACCGACGAAATAATTCCGCCGCTGATAAATTAAAAAAAATAAATTAACACCGACGGAATAATTCCGCCGCTGATAAATTAAAAAAAAATAGAAAATATTAAATTAACACCGACGGATAAATTCTGCCGCTGATAAAAGAAATAGCGACGGAAAATTATGTCGGTAATGTCAAGACTACTAGTCAAACACACATTAGTGGCGGTATTGAAAAGAATATTTGACGAATATTCGTTTTTAGTGACGGAATATACCGGCGAAATGAAATTCCGTCGATAATTTCGGCGTCAAATTTATTCCGTCGCTATAACATCATTTTCGCCGCTATATAGTGACGGAATAATTCCGCCGCTGGATATTTCGTCGCTAAAGACCCAGTTTCTAGTAGTGTAGGCATGCATTATAATTATGGGATATTGTTATAAACTTTTATTGTGATCGTCTATTGTGATCGCATCTTCTTGTCTCGCATTGTCCCGTTTGTTCCGAGGCCTGAAGTGGGTTTGGGACGGGACGGGGAATTTCTAGCCGGCAAAAAATTCGGGATGTCCCGTCCCGTCCCGTATAGAAGCGGGATATCATAGTTTCGTCCCGTCCCGTTATCCCAAATTGACGACTCTACTTTCAAACTTCAAAATAAATATTGATAAATTTTTAGAATATAGAGATTTTTTGCACATTATTTTAATAAAAAATTGTGTAAATAGTAGGCCCATTTTTTAGTTTACTAAATATTATTATAAAAAGAAAAGTAATTCATTCAATGTGAAAGTATAAATTACTAGAAAAATATTGAAATTAAAATTATTACTACTCCTCTCATTAAATTCGTTCTATGTGAAAGTCTAAATCACTAGATAAATATTGAAATCAAAAGTATTACTACACCTCCTCCCATTAAATTCAATGTGACATACTATTCCACTTTAACATGGAAATTTTTATTTTTATTTTTACATGGATTAAAAAAAAAAAAAAGAAATTTCTAGCTTGTAGACTACTTTTAGGATAGTGATTACAAAATTTTAAAATTTTCACTTTTAAACGAAAAATGATAATATAGTAATAATGATCAAAAAACAATTTATTATTGTTTAGTTTTTTTAGGTTGCTTACACATTATTTTAATAAAAAAATTTGTGCAAATAGTAGCACCCATTTATTAATGGATTGAAACAGAGGCGTATGTACAAGTACGAGACATGGAGGTCATATCGTTCTTAAAGAAGAACATCTTAAGCAGATTTGGCGTTTCTTCGGAAATCATTTGTGATAATGACTCTCAGTTTATCAGGAAAAAGACCAGGAATTTCTGTTCAAGGTGGGGAATCAAACTAATAACGTCAACCCCTGTGCATCCGCAAGCCAACGGACAAGCTGAGTCAAGCAACAAGTTGATCATCAACAATCTGAAAAAGCGTTTGGATCAGAAAAGGGGAAGATGGGCCGATAAATTACCACTTGTATTATGGGCTGACATGACAACATCTAAAGATGCTACAGGACAGACGCCATATTTTTTAGTAATTGGCACTGAAGCCGTACTCCCCATAGAAGTAACAATCCCAACCGCAAGATATGGACTGCTGACTCCCGGAGACAATAATTACCTTCTAGCTCAGGATTTAGATACCGTAGATGAACTCAGGGACATAGCCAAGATAAGGATGGCCGCCTATCAACAAAGAATTGCCAGGTCGTACAACAAGAACGTGAGAATAAGATGCTTTTAGGCTGGAGACATGGTGCTAAGAAAGGTATTCCAAAATACTAGAGAGTTGCACGCGGGAAAATTAGCTCCGAAGTGAGAGGGTCCCTACCTCGTTGACGCTGAAGCTGAAGCTGGAAAGGTGATAAGTGACTATTATATAGTCATTTATCCTAAGTTTTTATATCAATTTCCTTAGTTTAATTACCATTTAGATTTCATTTTAATCTATTTTCAGCTTCTTTTATATATATATTCGATTTTACGCTTTTGGTGTATATTATACATTTAGACAGGTTTTTTGGAGTCTATTATGATAAAAAAGGATGCTTGGACATCTTATTAAAAGGCATGGAAGAACAAGAAGCAAACCAAGCACACAAGCCAAAATCCAGCCAGAGCGGCCGTGCAGCCATCAGTAGAGCGGCCGTGCACTTGGCCATGACAAGCCATTTTTTGGCCCCAAAACGAAGATCGGCCGTGCCTTGGAAATTGCTTGGCCGTGATACTTTCAGAGCGGCCGTGCAGCAAAAGTGGAGCGGCCGTGCAAGTTGCCCAAATTCAAATCCAAAACTGGCGCCAAGGAAGAACGGCCGTGCAACTCCCTTGACTCGGCCGTGCAAATGGTGTCTGCAGATTTAAAAGGCACCTTTAGAAGGCACCTTCTTGAAGAGCCTCCTCCCCATTATAAATAGACCTCTTGTAATCAGTCTAGGATATCGAAAATTCATCAGAAATTGTTAGAGATTAGTATAGCAAAGTCACAAGTACTTTATACATTGATTTCCAAAGATCTTTGAAGATTAAAGTCCATTTTTATTCTTGAAGTTCCTTTGGAAAAGAAGCAATAAAAGTTGAAGTATTATTCCATCCATTCGTCTCTCAATAATCATAAGTCTTTCTTACTCTATCTTTTATATTATTGCTTATTTACTTTTACATGGCTAGCGAGTAATCCCCCTTGTTCTTGGGGTTGGAAACTCAAAGCATAGATCGTTCATCATCTTAAAATATGAAAGTCTTGTCTTCTATCTTCATCTAAACAATTTCTTTATATCAATCTCAAAATGACTTACATTTTGGAGACGTCCAACTTGTATGATTCAGTCGATCGAGAGAAGTACCTCTCGATTTACGGAACCACATAAAGAAACTGGGTTCCATTGATCACGAGAGTAGTTCAACGGCCTAGGGATGTTCCTTTAATGGAAAGTATGTTGACCCTCGTTCTTATTGGATTCTTACTAATTATGGTCAGCTAGAGATAAGCCGGAATGCCCATTTGTGACAGGGCGGGAGTACCATAAACGGAAATCTCAAACAGTTAGGACATAATTAGTGAAGGATACAACGCTACTGTCTTGACCGTGAGAAGTAGTGTAAGCCTAACGTACCATCCTTGATTTTTATGAAAACCTATATTTCCTAAGACAACGACTATTTGATGAACAAATTATGTATATGATTTCCAATCCCGAGAATGCTTCGTTTATAAGATTTTATTTAAAGTATTTTCTGTGTATGCTTCATTCTCTTCCCAAATCAATCTTTATTTCCCCCAATCTCTTTTACAATTTTAGTAAAGACAAATATCATCCCAAAGTAAACCCTGTCTCTGTGGGATCGACCCGTACTTGCACCCGCTATATTTCAATAGCCCGTGCGCTTGCGGATTTTAAATAAACCGTTAGGTTTCGACCGAACAAGTTTTTGGCGCCGTTGCCGGGGACAACGGTTTACTTTTTGTTTTTGTCTTTACTACATAATTTTTTTGTTTTATTTTGCTTTATTTTTGTTTTGTCTTTACTTAGGTAATCTGTTACGTTTAATCTCTTTTTTAGTGTTTTTCTTATAGTGTATGAAACGGGCTCGGACATTCTTTGACAATTTTGATCCGGAACCCGAACGAAGCTTTCACGAAAGACTAAGGAAACTCAAAGTGACTCTAAATAAGCATATGACGGACGGAGAGCCACAAACACCAGCTAGGACCCTACGAGACTTTGTAAATCCAAGTACCCCGCGAACTAGATCCCCCATTGTTGTGCCAAATGCCGGAGCGGCACACTTTGAGATAAAGCCGCAACTTTTGCATATGGTTATGAATAACCAATATAGCGGCACTGCTTTCAAAAATCCTCATCTCCACATCCAAACATTCTTGGAATACTGTGATACCACACGTATTCAGAATGTTACCCCGAAAGCAATTCGGATGCGCCTTTTTCCTTTTTCTCTTAAGGATAAGGCGAAGCAATGGTTAAACTCGGTCCCCCAAAATTCATTAACAACATGGGACCAAGTTCAAGAAGCATTCCTTGGGCATTTCTTCCCACCAAGCAAAACAACCCAAATTCGCACAAAGATCACTAACTTCTGTCAAACGGATAGTGAAACTTTGTATGATGCATGGGAGCGGTTCAAGGAACTTCTCAGAATGTGCCCCCACCACGGGCTCGAAAAGTGGTTAATTATTCACACCTTCTATAACGGTCTCATATTTAAGACAAGAGAGACCATTGATGCCGCTGCAGGAGGAGCATTGATGAACAAGGGAGTCGATGAGTCATATGACCTTATAAAAAATATTGCATTGAACCATTACCAATGATCAAATGATAGGGAGCAACAACAAGGTATGCCTGGTAAATATAATGTTGATGCAGTTACTCTTCTCTCTTCTAAGGTTGACATGCTTTTGAAAAAATTTGAAAATCTTAATGTCAATTTCGTGGCAAATATAAATGTTTTATGTGAACTATGTGGGTCTAACTCACATAGTACGGATAATTGCGAGTTGCTTGACATATGTTCTAATGATCAAGTGAACTTTGTGAATTCTTTTGGACAGAAGGGGGGATGTATTCTAATACATACAATCCCGAATGGAGGAATTACCCCAACTTATCCTATAAGAATAACAAAGTTCTAAATCCGCAACCATCTACACAAAATCCGGGATTCACATTTAGAAATTTCAATACTACTTCAAATGCTTTTTCTCCCCCTAAATCAAAATTGGATCTTTTAATGGATTTCATAGTTGAAAGCAAAAATGATCAAGAAAAGACTAATACCGAATTTAGGGAATGTTTCAAGTTATTAAATGATAGATTTGATAACCTAGCCGCCCATAACAAAATGCTCAATGAACATGCTTAGGCGGTAGTAACTAGAAGCGAAAAAGAGCTTATTGATTGTCTTCCTAAAGAAAATAATCCCATTGAGGAAAATATTAGTCAAAACCCACCTTTGGTTGAGACTAATGATGAGGTTGATAAGGGGACGAAATCCCCTAAAATAACTAGAAATTTTGATCCGCCAATACCATACCCTCAAAGGTTAGTAAAGGCAAAGCTTGATAAATAATTTGCAAAATTTTTAGAAGTTTTAAAATCTATTTACATTAATGTACCTTTTACCGATGCTTTGCAACAAATGCCTTCTTATGCTAAATTTCTAAAAGATATTCTTTCTAACAAAAGGAAGCTAGAAGAATATGAGACTGTTGCATTAACGGAAGAGGTAAGTGTTGTTTTACAAAAAAAGTTACCTCCAAAATTAAAAGATCCCGACACTTTCTCTATTCCTTGCAACATAGGTAAATTTAATGTCGATAATGTCATGCTAGACCTCGGAGCTAGCGTAAGCCTCATCCCACTTTCAGTTAGCAAGAGAATTGGTGTGAGGGAATTAAAACCTACAACCATATCTCTGCAATTAGCGGACCATTTCATTAATTATCCGGTGGGTATTATGGAAGATGTCCCTTGCCAAATCGGGAAATTAATCATCCCGATTGACTTCATAGTTCTCGAGATGGAAGAGGATAATCATATTCCTGTAATTCTAGGTAGACCATTTCTTGCCACAGCCGGGGCAATTATAGACGTTAAACATGGTAACCTCTCTTTGAATGTAGGAAATGAAAAAGTAGAGTTTAACTTGTCTAAATTCATGAAAAATCCTAATCTTGAGAACCCTTTCTTAGACATTAAATTCATGAAAAATCATAATCTTGAGAACCCTTGCTTAGACATTAACGTATTAGAATCTATTAGTAAGGAATTAGAAAGTCCCCAATCTAAAGACCCGCTAGAGAAAAGTCTTATAGATTGGAAGAGAACTTTGCATGATGATGATGATGATGAAATTTCAAATTATACTATGCTTTTAGATACTAATCATGCAGCAAAGTCTAGTAGCAACACTAAATATGAAGAGTTGGAGACTAAAGCAGAGCCATCCAACAAAGAGGAAAAAGAGGTAATTAAGGCACCTCAAGTTGAGTTAAAACCTCTTCCTACAAATCTAAGGTATGAATTTCTGGGACCAAACTCTACTTATCCCGTGATTATAAATGCTAAACTAGGCCCTCTTGAAACTTAAAAGTTATTAAATGAGCTTAGGTTGCACCAAAAAGCCATAGGATATACGATAGATGACTTAAAAGGAATTCATCCAAAAATTTGCATGCATAGGATTGATTTAGAGGAAGATCATAAACCTTCCATTAAGCATCAAAGAAGACTCAATCCTAACATGAAGGAAGTAGTTAAAAAAGAAGTCCTTAAATTGCTGGACGCAGGCATTATCTATCCAATTGCGGATAGCAAATGGGTGAGCCCCGTGCAAGTTGTCCCTAAGAAGGGAGGAATGACAGTCGTTCAAAATAATAAGAATGAATTAATCCCAACAAAGACTGTCACGGGTTGGCGCATGTGTATAGACTACAGAAAATTAAATAAAGCCACCCGAAAGGATCATTTTCCCCTTCCCTTTATAGACCAAATGCTAGAAAGATTGGCCAAGCATTCCCATTTTTGTTATTTGGACGGATATTCAGGATTTTTCCAAATCCCTATCCATTCAGACGACCAAGAAAAAACTACTTTTACTTGTCCTTATGGTACCTTCGCTTATAGAAGAATGCCCTTCGGACTTTGTAATGCTCCCGCCACTTTTCAGCGTTGTATGATGTCCATTTTTTCCGATTACATAGAAAATATAATGAAAGTTTTTATGGATGATTTATCTGTTTATGGTTATTCTTTCGACGAATGTTTGAAAAATTTATCTAAAGTCCTACAACGTTGTGAAGAAGTTAATCTTGTTTTAAATTGGAAAAAATGTCACTTTATGGTAAATGAAGGGATAGTGTTAGGACACATGGTGTCCGAAAAGGGGATAGAAGTAGATATGGCAAAAATTGAGATCATTGAAAAATTACCTCCGCCTACTAATGTTAAAGGACTAAGAAGCTTTCTTGGGCATGTCGATTTTTACCGGCGATTTATAAAGGATTTTTCGAAAATTTTTAAACCTTTAACTAATCTACTAATGAAAGATGCTCCATTTGTGTTCGATAGCCCTTGTTTTGAAGCATTTAACAGGTTAAAGGAAGCTCTGGTATCCGCTCCTATCGTACAACCACCCGATTGGGATCTCCCTTTCGAAATAATGTGCGATGCGAGTGATTTTGCAGTTGGAGCAGTTCTAGGGCAGCGGAAAGACAAGAAAACTCATGATATATACTATGCTAGCCGACCACTAGATGAAGCACAAATGAATTAAGCCACCACAGAAAAAGAATTGTTGGCCGTGGTATTTGCTATGGATAAGTTTCGGTCATATTTGGTGGGATCAAAAGTAATCGTATATACGGATCACGCAACAATAAGGTACTTATTGGCAAAGAAGGATGCAAAGCCAAGATTGATAAGGTGGATACTTCTCCTCTAAGAGTTTGACTTAGAAATCCATGATAAAAAGGAGACGGAAAATTTGGTCGTATATCATTTATCCCGTCTTCCCAAGGATTTGGAAATTTCCAATAATGATGACCTTCCAATTGATGACTCATTTCTGGACGATCATCTTCTTGCTATAAACAATGTCGAAACCCCTTGGTTTGCGGACATTGTTAATTACCCAGCATGTAAGATTCTTCCCCCAGAAATGAGTTATCAACAAAATATCAACAAAAGAAGAGATTCTTATCAGAAATTAAATACTATTTTTGGGAAGATCCGCTCCTTTTTAAGCATTGCGCAGATGGAATCATTAGGCGATGTGTACCTAATGAAGAGATTAATGACATTCTTCATCATTGTCATTCATCCCCTTATGGCGGTCATGCAAGCACAGCCAAAACTGCCGCCAAGGTTCATCAATCAGGTTTCTTCTGGCCCACACTCTTCAAATATTCTCGACATTTCGTTATTTCTTGTGATCGTTGCCAAAGAACCGGCAACATTTCAAAAAGAAATGAAATGCCTCTTAATAATATTTTAGAGGTGGAGATCTTTGATGTATGGGGCATTGATTTCATGGGACCATTTCCAACGTCCTTCAACAATAACTATATTTTAGTAGCGGTGGATTATGTCTCCAAATGGGTAGAAGCTGTAGCATCTCCAACAAACGACTCAAAATTCGTCATGAAGATTTTCAAAGATATAATTTTTCTAAGATTTGGGGTTCCAAAAGTTATCATAAGTGATGGCGGTTCGCATTTTTCTCATCGCCAATTCGAGGCTTTATTAAAGAAGTACAGAGTCCATCATAAAACGGGCACCGGGTATCATCCTCAAACGAGCGGGCAAGTAGAAATATCAAACCGAGAAATAAAATGGATCTTGGAGAAAACAGTAATAAGTTCAAGAAAGGATTGGTCAATAAAATTGAACGATGCTTTATGGGCTTATCGCACCACTTTCAAAACTCCAATCGGAACAACTCCTTTCCGCTTGGTGTATGGGAAGCCATGTCATTTACCGGTAGAACTTGAGCACAAGGCTTATTGGGCAATTAAGGCTCTTAACTACGATCTAGCGAAGCGGTGAAAACGAAAGCTTCTACAAGAGCTCGAAGAACTGCGATATGAAGCATACTAAAGTGCCAAGTTATACAAGGAAAAGACTAAGAAATGGCATGATGCGCATATCATAAAAAGAGATTTCAAAGAAGGAGACATTGTACTACTTTTTAACTCTCGTTTAAAGCTTTTTCCAGAAAAATTAAAATCAAGATGGACGGGTCCATATCAAGTTCGTAAGGTATACCCTTATGGAGCCATTGAAATTGGAAACGAAGCGCAAGGAGAGTTCAAAGTAAACGGTCAAAGATTAAAACACTACCTGACCGGAGATCCGATTGGAGTAATTTCATTTATAACACTCGGCGAAACCACCCCTCATCATACGTAAGTTTCTCTTTACCCTCCCGGGATTAACGTTGTTCCTTGAAACATTAAGGACAATGTTCATTTCAAGTGTGGGGGGATATATCTTTACTTTACTTGTTTTCTAGTTTTAATTTACATGCTTTTTAGTTTAGATTTACATGCTTTCTAGTTTAAATTTTTCTTTTTAACTTAGTTGTATTTTCTTTTCTTTTTTATCCATGTCTAGTATATATAAAAAAATTCCCTATGATGATCCATATTATTATTCTTTATGTTTGCTATTTGCCTCAAATAATGTTTTTTATTTTTCCTATCATATTTTCTATAAACTTAGAAATTAATAAAAAGAAAAATATAGGGATATTTCTAGGAAGTAAATAAAAGCCTCATAAGTTAATATAACAATGTATAGGTTTTTATCAAGAAAAGCATTTGATTAGATTGAATCTTTAATGATCATCTTTATATACTTGGTTGTTTTTATGAAACAAATTTGAAAATATTTCTTTAAATGTACATTTCAAATTTGATTAATGCTTATTCCCTTATTAGAAGCATTTACTTTGTTTTGCATCCCTTGAATCACATTCTTTCATTAAAATCCCATCTTTCCATTTCCACTAATCGAATCAAGGCTAGGCATTTTATCTTATTGCTAAAAGAGTGACTTAGTCACCAAAAACCCTAAAAAGCAAAATGAAATCTATTACTTCCCAAGTAACTCGGGGCACGGCGTTCGCTGCGACGATACTTCCTTGCCAAATGAAAGTAATATCCAAAGTATTCTTGATCTAAGTATTAGGAACAAGGAGTTCGCAGCCACAATGTCTCCTACTTGAAAGGATAAAAAATTACTAAGGTCTTTTGCAAAAATTTAACACATGCAAAAATAAGATAAAATTGTTGAAACCTTGATAAGATTTTTCCACTATCATCATCCATTTTTCACCCTTGTGATTCAAAAATGCAATTCAATTCTATGAAAGCTTCTAGTTTGTGAATGAGTGTTTATGCTTCTATTTATACATTTTTAAGCAATAAATTCATTTTCTCAAAAATCACTCAAAAAGAGTGAAGCTTCTATTTTTACCAAGTTATTGATCTAAGATTTACCCTTCTAGCATGCTTTACTTGATCAATTTCTATATATGCTATATTAGGTTATTGTCTTAAAAATTATTTCTTTAAAATATTCCCAAAATGCTTCTTTCTAATAATTTTTAAAGGTATACAAATATGACTAGAAAGAAAAAAGGCAATATTTAAAAGGCAATAGGGCTTGCTACTATAAATTTCTGAGGGATCATTCTTATTTTATTTTTTCCTTCTTTCATTCTTTTCTCCCTCTTCATGTTTTCATCCTAAACTTGCTTGGGGACAAGCAAGAGCTTAGTGTGGGGGAGTTTGATAAGTGACTATTATATAGTCATTTATCCTAAGTTTTTATATCAATTTCCTTAGTTTAATTACCATTTAGATTTCATTTTAATCTATTTTTAGCTTCTTTTATATATATATATTCGATTTTACGCTTTTGGTGTATATTATACATTTAGAAAGGTTTTTTGGAGTCTATTATGATAAAAAAAAAAAAAAGGATGCTTGGACATCTTATTACAAAGGCATGGAAGAACAACAAGCAAATCAAGCACACAAGCCAAAATCCAGCCAGAGCGGCCGTGCAGCCATCAGAAGAGCGGCCGAGCACTTGGCCATGACAGGTCATTTTTTGGCCCCAAAACGAAGATCGACAGTGCCTTGGAAATTGCTTGGCCGTGCTACTTTCAGAGCGGCCGTGCAGCAAAAGTGGAGCGGCCGTGCAAGTTGCCCGAATTCAAATCCAAAACTGGCGCCAAGGAAGCACGGACGTGCAACTCCCTTGACTCGGCCGTGCAAATGGTGTCTTCAGATTTAAAAGGCACCTTTAGAAGGCACCTTCTTGAAGAGCGTCCTCCCCATTATAAATATACCTCTTGTAATCAGTCTAGGATATCGAAAATTCATCAGAAATTGTTAGAGATTAGTATAATAAAGTCACAAGTACTTTATACATTGATTTTCAAAGATCTTTGAAGATTAAAGTCCATTTTTATTCTTGAAGTTCCTTTGGAAAAGAAGCAATAAAAGTTGAAGTATTATTCCAGCCATTCGTCTCTCAATAATCATAAGTCTTTCTTACTCTATCTTTTATATTATTGCTTATTTACTTTTACATGACTAGCGAGTAATCCCCCTTGTTCTTGGGGTTGGAAACTCAAAGCATAGATCGTTCATCATCTTAAAATATGAAAGCCTTGTCTTCTATCTTCATCTAAACAATTTTTTTATATCAATCTCAAAATGACTTACATTTTGGAGACGTCCAACTTGTATGATTCAGTCGATCGAGAGAAGTACCTCTCGATTGATGGAACCATATAAAGAAACTGGATTCCATTGATCACGAGAGTAGTTCAACGGCCTAGGGATGTTCCTTTAATGGAAAGTATGTTGACCCTCGTTCTTATTGGATTCTTACTAATTATGGTCAGCTAGAGATAAGTCGGAATGCCCATTTGTGACAGGGCGGGAGTACCATAAACGAAAATCTCAAACAGTTAGGACATAATTAGTGAAGGATACAACGCCATTGTCTTGATCGTGAGAAGTAGTGTAAGCCTAACGTACCATCCTTGATTTTTATGAAAACCTATATTTCCTAAGACAACGGCTATTTGATGAACAAATTATGTATATGATTTTCAATCCCAAGAATGCTTCGTTTATAAGATTTTATTTAAAGTATTTTCTGTGTATGCTTCATTCTCTTCCCAAATCAATCTTTATTTCCCCCAATCTCTTTTACAATTTTAATAAAGACAAATATCATCCCAAAGTAAACCCTGTCTCTGTGGGATCGACCCGTACTTGCACCCGCTATATTTCAATAGCCCGTGCGCTTGCGGATTTTAAATAAACCGTTAGGTTTCGACCGAACAAAAGGGTGCATATTGCTTGTCTACCCCAGATGGCATCAGAATACCTAGAAGCTGGAATGCCCTACACCTGAAGCATAATTACATGTAAGTTGAAATTTATTGCAATTTTCACACCCAGGTACGAGCCTTATCTCAAACTAGCTTCTTTTAATTTTCTTTCCTTTTTACTTAATCAAAACCTCTACTGACTTAAGCATCGGAGGGGTGTTAGCCAACCTAACACCCGACCCTAACGTATCGCTGTTTTGCAAGATGCCATTATACAATGTGATAGTCCAAAATGCATACCTGTAAGGTCAACATGTGCAGCTGTGCAGCCTGTCAACATCTCCAAGTTGTAAGGTAACATCTACTACGGCTTAGAAGATTATACATTTTTTCTAAAGTTTATTGATTATCATAACCTCGCCTTGGCGCACATTAAGGTATTCACCTTCTACAGTTTAAAAGATTTTACATCTTTTCTAAGACTATTGGTTATCATAACCCCGCCCGTGCGCACGTTTTCTCACTATTTGAGAACTAAGATTCTAATGGTTACAACATTGTTACATGTTGTCTTTTCAACTTGGTTACAACATTGTTACATGTTGTCTTTTCAACTTGGTTATAACATGACATGTTATCCCCGTCAAGTGGTTGTGACATTTACATGTTACCAATGAACAACAAAGGTTCCATAATTGAAGGAGCGATCCCAAGGTTAAAATATCAAAGAGAGAAGGCAAAATGCCCAACAAAACTAAGATGCTGAACCAACCCAACATCTCCAAAAAAGCTCACTCTTATGAGTCATTACAAATTAAAAAGTCTCTTTATGAGGATAAACCCTCATCAAATCATTTTTGAGAGAAAAAGAAAGAACATCCTATGATCATTCAGTATTGCTGTCTTGAGCATCATCAACCTGCTCAATCTTCTTGGAGGTAACCTCACCCGCTTTTTCATCAATGATCCTCTGCAGAGCTGCATTCTCCTCATCTAAGTCCCAATTCACGTGCTCTCCTTCCTGGTATTCTTTGATCATTTGGATTCTTGCTTCAAAAACTGCCCTTGCAGTCTCGTTCATCATGTCATCACGGAGTATCTCCATCTCCCTCTCATGTCTCATGTCAACATTGGCAAGCCTGGATATCCATTTCAAAATGTCTTCATCCTTAGTCCTGACTTCTAACTTCTTCTCTCTTAGTATTTTAAAAGCATCCTTCAGATCCTTTTCATAATCAGCTCTATCCATGTCTAAGGTGTCACATTTTACCTTCCACATTCTGATTTCTTTGGACATCATCTTGGCAATCGAAATAGCCTGTTATCAACAAACAAGTGATATTGACCAATATGAAAAAAGGATCTCCATACAAAAATTCAAGTGACCCATTACCTGACTCTCCAACACCTCCTCACTCCGAGTTTGCTTCTCCGCGTTCGTATCTTGATCCTCTCTTTTCCTCTTCAAAGTGACCTTATCGTCCTCTTTGAGTAGATTCTCTTCCACTTTCTTCTTGCCCTTATACTTAGCCACAATATCATTCGTCGTAAAGCCGGATCGAGTCACTGCAAATAACAACATATGTTAGTATGGATTTTTCGAGAAAACTGATCTGATGGTACGATGAATCAAACTCACTTTTTGGGAAAATGTTTCACTTTGAACTTGATAAATATGGAAGACGATTGTGCCTTCTAGGATGATCTTGCCATAATATAAGGAAAGGTGCCGGTATAGAAGGGATTTGAAGAGATTTATTGATATTAGGGCCATCCGAGAATGACGGTTATTAATTCCTATCATGACTCTGCAACTTCCTTTCAACCATCACACGAAGATATTCTTGTCAAAATATTAAAACTTATCGTATTTCAGCATGGAAAGCCTCAATATTTTGGGGGCAATTGTTTCACCCTCAAAATTCCACTCAGCGTGTTCTACATCTTGGATATCCATCTTGAGGTAACGTCTTGACTTACATCTTGGACTAACGCCTTGAAACTATTTGTTGTATTTTTCCTATCTTTCAGGAACGAAATTATAAATAAAAATAACTCATTCGTACGACTGCCTGGACTTGGTCAAACGACAACACAACGGTTCTACCCATCAACTAAGGGATAACGGCTGATCTTCATCAACAAATGGTGAGATTCTAGGCGAAATATCAGCATGACATTCAAGTTGTTATTTTTCAGTTACAGTCACGTCTATATATTACTCTTAGAACGCATCTGTATACACGTTACACATTCTTACTTACTCTCCTACTGCACTTGTACTCAAAAGCTACGATATTCAATAATACTTTTTTGGTTTAGGTAGGCTTTTTCAAAAGCCTCCCGAGCTTTTTCCACTCGAACGATTGTTCAAAGGGTTTTCTCGTTACATCCTTGCGTTTGTCTTGCCTTGTGAATTATACTCCATTGGGGCAATTATCAAATAGTCCCTCATCCTAATGAAAATAACCACCAAGGACACACATTTTGAAGAAATTCCACCAGGTCCACGCTTTATAATGACACCCCATTTTTTATAAAGGCACCCCATGCGACATAAAAGGGACAGTTGTCGCTGTCCCTTTCCCCCCTACTGTAAGTACCCCAATCTGGATCACCCTCTTCCGAGTACACAGGAAACACCGTAGACTCACAAACGCAGTCTCGAAGACCTTTGACACTCAAAACCCTCCAAAAATCCCCAGCCAAACCAAGGGAGGGACCTTTCTGGGACAAAAAGGGACAAAAGGACCTTTTGGAAATTTTTCAGAAATCAGAAAAGCAAATATGGTCCGTACGGACCTCTTTGCTTCAATGATTACTGAATCCCCTTAAAGTCCAACTTATTCCCTCAAATCTCGGAAGTGATCACTACCCCCTACATGGTTGGTCCGTACGGACCTTTCTGCATGCAAGGTTGGTCCGTACGGACCTCTTTGCAACCAGACACCATCATGGCTGAATCTTCTTAAAGTCCACTTATTCCCTCAAATCGAGAAAAACCAAAAAGTTGGATTACCTAGAAGGTCCGTACGGACCTTCTTGCACCAAATCTGGTACTATAAATAGAGGGCTCCCCCTCCCTCATTTCACACATCTCCCTCTTCTCTCCTCCCCCCCAGCCTTCTATCACCCCTCTAAGACCTCTCGAGGCACTCCCGGCCCCTTTCGGATCCTTCCGAGGCCTTCCGAGCTCCCTTGTGGTGTTCTGAAGCCTCTCCGAGCGCTCCCGCGACGCTCCCGCGCTGCCCCGAGGCACTCTCAAGGTACTCTGAGGCCCCTTGTGGTACTCTGAGGCCTTGCCTGGTCTTTCCCAAGGTGTTCCGGCTCTTTTCGAGTCAAACCGGCGATCCCGGCCCACGCCGAACCTCTGCCCGAATCCAACCAACGATTCCAACGCACGCCGAACCTCTGCCCGAATCCAACCAACGATTCCAACGCACGCCGAACCTCTGCCCGAGTGATCCCTGTGATCCCAACGCACGCCAAAACTCTGTCCGCAGACAACCGGCCCCTTCCGAAGCAATCCTGGTTCGTCCCGGAACACTATTTCATCCTCAGACACTATTCCCCAACGGAAGACAGACACGAACCAACATTGGTAAGGCTTCCTTCCTACACTATTTCAATACATTTCAATAAAGCATTGTACAATGTAGACATCCAATACAGCATGCATTTTTAAAAGCACATACATACACACACACACACACAACAGTTAAAGAATATTAGGGGTATCCGAAAGACTCGTTTAACGAGGCGACTCTGGTGAGCTCTAAGATTCTAATATTATCTTCCCGAGGAGTCATTTGACCTCCGAACTCAAAAATCTCATCACACAACAAAAACAGTTTATTTTTAAACTGATGCCCTTTTTCAATGTTTTGGGCTTAATAAAAACGGCGTGGCGACTCTACAAAGCAAAAACACAGCGAGAAACCTCCAACACCGTAAAACGGAATAAGCCAGATGTCGGGGCGCGAACGCGCTGCCTATCGGATCCGGGCCATTTCCCGAACGCGACGCAACAAAATGCGAGATGACCGGGGTGGGACCCAATCCGCGCGCGAGCCGGATCCCCGGGTAATTTCAGTTGGCGACTCCGCTGGGGAAGTTTTGTTTTAAAAACTTTTAAACAAAACAAAAGATTTTTAAAACAATGATGAGGGTCAAACTTTCATTTTACCCCTTTCTTTAAACTATTGTGTGTGTGTGCATGTGCTTTACTTTTTTATTTACAAAAAAAAAATAAAAATACAAAAAATGCATCAATATACATCTGTGTACATACATTTAAAATTCTTCAAAAACTTATGTTTTACTCAGAAAAAGAATTTTAGAGACCGCACACTACTCGCACTGCTGCCTCGGTTACACCGCACGCTACTCGCACTGCTGCCTCGGTTACACCGCACGCTATGCGCACTGCTGCCTCGGATACACTGCACACTACAACCCTTAACCCGGAGTGGTCTCAGTTGCAGTCCGTTTGGTCTTCCTAGGCCTCTTGGACGCGCACGGGATCATTCCAAACATCCCATCCTAGCCAAGCGTCAACCCTGCACGTTTGAGTCTTGATTCACACTCTGTCCAGACTCGGTTGGTTTTTTTTACCCATTCCGTGTCATATAAGCCTGGATACATATCCCATGCCGGCCATTTTCTGAGTCGAAGCTCGGAACTTAAGATCCCTTTGTAAGTGCTCCAATTTGAGTTGTTAGTATTTTCGTTAGAAAATTAACGGAAGTTTTAACATTCCTAACATTTCTAACATTTCTAACCAACCAAGGGTAGATTAGGGTTTGCCATTTAAAGTTAAACCAAGGAAGGAATCAAAAAAGCAAAAGAAATAAGAAAAACCAAAAATAGAAATGGCTGGAACAAAAACTGGCTGTTTAATTTGAATTTTCAAAAGATTATTCCTTGTGTCCAAAGCCTGAAGCAGCATTTAATGAACAGTGCACGCTGTCAACCCTATCCGCGCGGATGACTTTAACATTTTCAGAGGGCTATAAATTGAGCCCTCCAGTCTCAAAAATAGAAGAGAAAAACACAAATCACTCACAGCAACAGCACACTGGCGAAAAATAGAGAGAAAACAGTGGGAATTCACTTGAATTGCCACCATTTTCTCTCCAATCTTTCCCAAATCTCACTCACTCACAAACACTTCAAAACACTCTCATACATACTCTCATACATACACCAATCCAAGCTCAAATCACCCCTTAGGAGGAGGATTAGAGAGAAAACATAGAGGACTTCATTGTTATCTACTTGTTTTCTCTTTAACCAACTCAAATCATCAACCCTAAACACTTTCAAGCCCTAAACACATTCAAGCCTTTGAATCCATTCAAACACAAAACACAAGGAAGATAGGTATAACCTCCCTCTCCTTACCCTAAAATTCATCCATGCATGCATTTTCAAACTCCAAAATGTAGTTTGTTCATCTTCTTTTCTTAGATCCAAGAAGATCACCATGGAAGTTCATCTCCATGGATGATCTTCTACAAGGATCAACATTATTTTCAAAGTGTTCTTACTTTTTTGCAAAGAAAACACATTTTCAAAACCCTAAAAATCATTTTCATACATCAAATCTCATTTTCAAAGGATAAAATTCCCCTTCCCAAGCAAATGAAGTGCTTAGTCCTAATGTACCCCAAGGATGGTTTGATATAGTTGATTCACCACTAAAATGTCAAGTGATCACTAATCAAAACCTAGGGAAATGGGGACAAGCATGGATGCCAAACCCCCTTTAAAATCATGTTTTTCTTTCTTGAGAAGTTGCTGTCCAGTAGCAATTTTCTAAGACCCCAGTCCATGGTCTAATTTTTTGGACACAGATAAACTTGGAATTTGGTGTTGACTATAAAATAATTTTTGTATCCAACATCCAGATCTTTCCATAAATATTTTTACTTTATTTTTTGCGTGAGTAAAACTCCATTTTTCAAATTTTCCTTTAAAGGTCAGTTCATCAGTCTCTGGAAATCCAGATTTCACATCTGATATTTCCAGAAGGTTTTGGTCCCTCAAATCATCTCCAAAATGGGAAATTCTTTTACAGAAAACTTATTTAAGGTGTTTTGAACACTTTTCATTCTCGGACTTTTCCCAGATTCTGGAGTTTTCAAGCCCTAAAGTCCATTTCAAAATCAAGTGTCTACTGCCTTTTTCATTCTGGCAGAAATGGTTTTCAACTTCCAAAAATCTTTTGAGTACCAAATCTCAACCCAAAAATCACACCAAAAATCATGGGATCTGTCCAAAGTCTAATAAAGAATTTCCAATTTTTACTTTCCTCAGTTTCAACTTATTTTGGCCAAAGTAACACACACACACACACAAACAAACAAATGGTTTTTAGCTTGGAAGACTCGTTTTACGAGGCATTCCGGGTGCACACTAACGTCCTTCCCGGCGTGTAACGTGACCTCCGAACCCAAATCTCTAATCTCGGGCATTTTTCAAAGTTTTGGCCCTTAAAACAAAAATGGCGTGGCGACTCCGTTTGATTTTCAAAAAAAAAATCGGGTACATCACAGTGGCGACTCCGCTGGGGACAAATAAGCTTTTTCTAAAAAAAAATGATATTTGGTATATTGGTGAAAATCATTAAACTTCCCGTTATCGCCTCCTAACACGAGTCGGGGATAAATTGTGGTTTAACAATCCCACGTACCGGTATCATTGTTTTCAAAAAAAAAAAAAAAAAAAAAGCTTTTGAGGGTCAAGCTTCCGTCCCGGCTTTAAAAATCATTTGTTGTGTGTGTTGATTTTTGCACATTTTCGTGTTGTTTTGGCCGCATCGGAAAAAGTCAAAATTTTATTTATCGGAATCATGTCCCTAACTGTCGGAATTTTTGTGCTTATGTGCTCATTTCAAAAAAAAAATTCAAAAAAAAAAAAAGATTTTCAAAAAAAAAAAAAAGAAGAAAATTTTCAAAAAAAAAAAAAATCATGCATCATATTTTTAAGACACATGAAAAATTTCTATTTTACTAAGAAAAAGAAGATAGACTGCTTGCACACTACGCGCACGTGACCTTACACTGCACACTACGTCCCTAACCCGGGGAAATCCTTGTCGCGGCCCGTTTGGTCTTATTACGCCTCTCGGTGCAAGCACGGGACTACCCAAACATCCCATGGAGCCTCGTGTCGACCATGCACTTGTCCGTGACACACTTTGTCCGAGACCCGGTTGGTTTTTAGTTTGGTCTGTGTCATGCCCTGTCTGTGTATAAACCTTTCCTTTCAAGCCTTTGTCGGCATACCGACTCAATATCTTTCGGGGACCCTAATCAGTCGAAGCTCTGCCGGTTTTTCGCCACAGACTTTGACCAAGATATTGACCGGCGCCTTGACTTCGGCTCGGCGGCACAAATTATACACTGACTCCCAGCATGACACTGAGTCATCAAGGATTAATGATTATTCCATGCCTAATTACGGCCTAATTGACGACAAGTCAAGATCAATTGTGGACATTTATCAGTCCAAATCATGCCGACTTTTTGTCGAGCCCTCGGACATGATCTTGACTTTGACGTCAGCTTTGTCCGTAATTTACATCGAATGCTCGTTAAGACTCGATTACCCGCCAGACTTTTAGGATCGTTTTTCTTTCGGTCGGTGGGACCCGCTTGCCCTATAGGACCCTCGCCCGGTCATCCGCACCCCGGGAGGTCGAAATACGGGTGGAATACGAGGGGCTTATAGACGTAGTGACGGGGGCCCACCGATCCAGATCCAGTAGTTTGTGAAAAAGAAGAGCAATCTTTTCCAACCGATTAGGTTTAATAAAACATGTTTTAAGTAAATTTAAACAAATAATCGCATGTTGCATGAGCCCTAAGCCCAAACACCAACCTGTTCCGCTTTCCCGAGTCTGAACCACACCCTTTCGTGCCTTCCACAGTAAGCAAAGTTCGGATCAAGCCCCCGGGTCATCGTTTGTTCGGCTCGGTCATTCCGGAGTCGAGATACTTCATCGGTTTCCTCCCTCACTTCGGGTCAAAGTTTCGAGAATGGCCAACTCGGAGGAGAACAGTGGGAGCGTACGAGATCCGCACCCCGAAAATTCGCAAAATGCCGAGCGGTGGAATCGGATGTTGGAACGAGATAAGACAACATCAAGAGGCTCGAGATCGATCGGTTATGGGAAGGTATCGAAACCAGGGGCTAGCAATTGTTCGCAACCCTAATGGAACCTTTACGGTTGATGCGAAGATTGGAACTAATTACCCTCCCGGGTATGCCAACTACCGTCAAATGCCATGTTCCCTTTCGTGTGGAACTACTAATGGGACAAGCATCCCCAAGCCTATCACTCGGCTGCCTCTCGGCCTCATCGTATCGATACTCCTCAACATCCGATCTTGGTCAACTTCCCCTGGCACCTCTCGGTTTTCACTTTTGGGTTTCAATCGATCTGTTTCGCCGCGACTTGGAATGGAGTCGATTCGCTACTCCAAAACCTCGGGCCTCGCTCGGGCCATCAGGGCCTGGAATTGGTCGATTCATATCTCGGCCCCTACGGCTCGATACTCCTCAACGGTCCGATCTAGGTCAACTTTGCCCCCGGTGCCTCTCGGGTCTCACCACCGGGATTGAATCGGTTGCCTTTCGCCCCACGGCTTGGAAGGGGTCGGTTTACTACTTCACAACATCGATCTGGTTTGGGTCATCATCTCGGAATGGGTCGGTTCGCGACTTCTCAAGCCCAGCGGTGTGACATAGCTCCGCAAGCCATTTTGGGTCGGTTGCTTCTCGGGCTCCATGGTTCGAGAGGGCCGGCTTGCTTCCTCCAATTCTCAAAGCACACTTGCCCCTATGATACTTGCAAGATCACATGGGCCACCAGGCTCTTATCACCACTTCATCGGGTTTACCGTATTCACAACATCCTCCAAGCTCTACCTCGTCCCTCCGGTTGGGAAGTCCGACAAGGTCAAATGCTCCTCATCAAATTCTCCACCCGGTGTTACGCAAGCTGCTCTCCTGCTCATCAAGTACGGTATGCACATTACCCTTGTAGTCACATTCCTCGGTGTGGTCAAGACACGTTCGGTCCTCTTGTTACGATGCCTCAAATCTCATATCTTCAACGGCCTTTTGGATCCACACTCACTTTGCTCCACAGTATCCAACCATTACGAGCCATATATCCTCATCTTCGACAACTGCCAGGCCTTATGAGGAGGGTTACGGTCACGATCTTAATGCTCGATTGTCATCCCTCCCACCAAAGTACTTCATCTTTTGTGGTTTCATTTGCGATGCCGAGTCTTGTGGCGGTGTCATGCAGTCCTAGTGCTCCTATTGACTCGTCCAATGGATTATTGAAAGAACCAATTGAGAAGGTACAAGAAAAGCCTAGCAACGAACGTATCGACGATCGCTCGACTCGGGCCATCTCGCCATACCAATCTTGTGTATCGACACGAATGAGGTTTACAAAAGGTCAAATCTCGACGATTACATCGATGATTACATCAAAAGGGTTCGTGCACGGGAAGCACTACGGGTCGGAACATGTCTCATCGCTATAAACTTTACCCTTCCAACACGGTGCAACATCCATCAAAGGAAAGAAGGCATTGCATACAAATGACGGCATCCAAAAGAAACCAAGAAATGGTGGTCCTCTAAGGCAACGAGAACATTTTGATGATTTTGGGATGCCCGTGGGCTTAATTTTCAAGGGTTTAGTAAAGGAAAGCCTGTTGGAGCCTCTCAAGGACTACCATCCGAGGAGCTCAAATGCACCCTCGACATGAGTAAGCACTGCGCCTTCCATGATCATTATGGCCACACGACCGACAACTGCACAGTCTTGAAGAGAGCGGTTCAAAGGTTAATCGAAGCGGGCAAGCTTGAGTGCCCCAATGGACCAAAACCGGCGAACCCCGTTCAGAATGGTGACCAAGTCAATGACCAAATCTCGAATCAAAGAGCGTTAAGAGTTTATTCTCCCCCAAAGGAAAAATCACATCCCAAGGATTTGGGTGTTCCCTTAAGCAAAGTTTTCAATAGCTTGCTAAAGCAGGGTCTCCTCGAACCCATGAGAAACTATCAGCCCAGAAACCCCAATGCTCCTTTGGATACCTCCAAGCATTGTGCCTTTCATCAGTACCATGGGCACTTGACAGACGATTGCGCCCCCCTGAAAAAGGCAATCCAAGGTTTGATTGAGCAAGGGAAGTTAGAGGTGCCTGAAGGGCCCAATCTTGTCGATAACCCGTTCCTAGAAATAATAATATGAGCGTCAATATGGTCGAGTTTGGTGATTCAAGACTCGTGGGCATAATGGAATTTGACTCGCCCTTTTGTGATCGATGAACCAGTCATCGCAGGCAATGAAAATGGCTGGATTGGGCAAGGGATTGCCAAAGAAATCCTGGTGGAAAGATCTGCGATAGTTCCCATCTCCAGCGTCGAAGAGTAAATACATGGTCCAACAAAGAAAGAGCGGCTAGACTAGGGGCTACCTATCTCTAAAATAGTCTTTTAGTCAACCTTCATAGGTTCTAGTACCTCTCTTTCACCTAAGTCCTTCCTGGACATTTGTCGTTGTAGTCCATTTTGGACATAATAGTTAAATGTCTAACTTTTATATATATGTCTTCTTTCTTTTCTTGCTAGACTCGAGACATCACTTGCGCACCCACGTTATACTTAATTGAAATGGTTTTATCCAAAATGATCACTTGTCTTTGCTTTCAACCACTAATTCTTTGAAATGATTAATATTTAAATTAATCGAAGTGAGAAAATCAATTGATATCCTTTTCAAATTGGGACTCACCAACTCCTCATCTTGCATCTCATATGCTCACATCCCTTTCATCATCATCATCTCGTTGCTCAATGAATTTGCATGAATCTTTTCTCATTTAAAGCTTAAGCAAGCAATGAAGACTTAATCTCGTTTAGGTCATCCGGTAGGGATTGCGGTTGAAGCCTTTCACCCATAGGAAAGCCATTACCTCACCCTCACTAAACACTACCCTTTCATTTCAAGATCGGCGTGTTTTGAAACCCGATTTAGCCATTATTTTTGCTCCTTACTGAGAAAAGTCTAAGCAGGCCCAAGAAGTTAACTTCGAGAGTCGGCGATGCGCAAAATATCTCAAGCCATGAAGGAAGGACAAAGATAATCCTCAACTCCTCAGGAAGCTTTCCAAGTCAAAAAAAAAAAAAAGAGCTCAAGCAAAAGAAGCTTCAAAAAAAAAAGAAGGACTGTCGATCCTCACAATTCAGTGAAAGTCCCCGACTCCTCAAAAAGCTCTCCAATGATAAAAAAAAAAAAGTGCCTGAATTCTCGAAGATTCGCAAAAGTTCCCGATAGCTTGGACTCCCTCTCACCATTTCCTTAACCAATCCCAAGACATCCTCTCGCTTTTAGAGGATATCCCCGTTACCATTATCCTCGCCTTTGGCCAAAATCAAAATTTGACCTCTCATTCTTAGAGGCAATCAATCTTCCCCGCCATAGATTTCCCAAACACATCCCTAAAAGCCAACCTCTTATCTTTAGAGGTTCAGTCAGCAAAAGGCCCAGCCGACCTCTCATCTTAAGAGGTCACAACTTTCCAAATCACCCGATGGTCGATCGAAGCCCAGAAACCCAGCTACAGTCCTTACCGGATAGTAATTTCATTCCAGTATCTTCAGGAGCTAAATCAAATTAATGCTTCATTGCTTGCTTAAATTGGAGCCAAATCCATCTCGGCTCAAATGATCAAAGATTGTGCAAATTCAAGTCTGATTCATTCGACATTTCATGTGAGCATATTTCATTTCTCCTCCACAAACACTTGCCGTGGATGTCCCACTGGGGCTTCGCATCCGTGTCTTTCATGGACACTCTAAGGGAATATGTTATTCGAATCTCCAATCCTCAAATTCCCAAAAGAACCTCAAAGTCTTGAATTTTCATACTCATTCTCTCTTCATTCGGGATAAGCCCGAACTACAGCGACCTGAGCTCTTCATAATGGAGGGAACGTAGGCAACCAGAAATGGTCCGGTCGAAATCACAAACAAATCTCAAAAAAAAAAATCCGGTCTCATCAAGGATCGTCCCTATACACTTTTCGAGCTTGATTCTCAATATCAGCTGATTTTCTCCTCGTGATTAATCAAAATATTTGTTCATATCAGATTTAGGAGTTGAATAACCCGAACATTAACAAAGGGTTTTAAGCAGCCTTGTGATCATCACGAATAAAACAAGTTTTCAAGTGTCTCGACAAGTCTTCTCTCTCTCTCCATCATAGGGAAATAGAGCCAAACACTGTCTTTCAGTCAGCATGGGCTTCCATACACTTTTCCACACCTTGTGATGCTTATACTCTCTCAAAAGAGTCAAACCTAAAGCGAGAGTGTCATACACAAATTCGGGAGAAATTCCCACCTTTCAAAGATATGCCCCCGCACGTAAACATTTCGAGTCTTGTCCAAGAATGGCGGTTGACTAAGGTCCGAAAAGATGGGTGCCTCCTCTGTTAGACTACTCGAATTTCTTCACGTTGGGGCTTTGCTAAGCGATTCTCCCTGTGTTCTCTGTATCGGCTCTTCAAGTTTGGGGCTTATATAGTCGTCTTTGGGTCCACATTGGGTTCTTCACTACAAGATAGATTCGATCTTCATCAGATTATTTTCAGGATTGCTTTGTATTACCAATCAGATTGGGGCTCTACTAATTGTGTCGAAATCACAACGAGGTTATAAGATTGGGGCTTCGCCAAGTCATTTCTTCGAAATCTGGACTTTGCCAAGTTGGTCCTCTGGACCTGAATTTTATCAAGTCACAAGAAAGGTCTAGTCACATCAACAGCTAGATTTTCAGCTTCAGAACTTGGTACATAGCAGCTTCCTGTAGCGTCGGAGTCTAAGATCTGGGTTTCACCCGGCATTAGCAATTGCATCAAATCATTCTCCGAACAAGGTTTCGGCCAAGTCACGGCTCACCCAAATGAAAGAAGTTTCATATCGACGTCGGCATCAACTTCGAATGACCAAGATTGAGATGGAAAACTTCAACCAAGACCCGGGATCCGAATCCAATCTCATCAAAATTGAGGTCCATGCGATACTGTTAACAAAACCTCATCAACAACCACTGTTTAAATCGTAATCGAGGGCTCTCACCTCCCCCACTTGCTCAAAATCTGTTCCAAACAGTCTCCAGACACATACATCCCAATGCATCCCCTCTCATCACCATGCATCCCCACAAAAATATCCCAAGGGCTCATGTAGCATGCACAAAACTTGAATCAATAGGAAAAATCCTAAGTGATTGAAGATCATAAATTATAATTTCCCTGCCAAAAGCTTAGGCTAAGTGCATCTTCGAAAGCAAGTAAATGCATCATCTCGGGAACACATGCAGTGATATTGTCATAATCATTCTGATTCTATGCATGCATCTGTCATCATGAATGTCATATATACATCTTCCTCTCTACTAACCAATGCAGGGATTCGAACGTGAAAGACCATTTTCCTTCGCTATTGAGACTTACCCTCAACAAGGAAGATATTTACCAAAGTCCAAAATCAATGGTTTCTACAAAATCGCAAGAAATCAAATGCCCCTTTTCGACAAGAGATGATTCCGGGCAAAACATGTGCAGATCACCTCCAGTGTCTACAAATCGGTCAGGGACGCCAAGTTCTCAAATACAGTACGTTCAGAGACGCCTAGTTCTCAAATGCAAATCGGTCAGAGACGCCAAGTTCTCAAATACAATACGGTCAGAGATGCCAAGCTCTCAAATACAATACGGTCAGAGACGCCAAGTTCTCAAATGCAAATCGGTCAGAGACGCCAAGTTCTCAAATATAATACGGTCAGAGATGCCAAGTTCTCACAAACAATTCGGTCAGAGACACCAAGTTCTCAAAAGCAAGAAGTCCCAATGTGAAGACAAGCTCAACAACTTCTACAAGGTTGACGATCACCAGCAAGATGCAGACTCAACCAAACTCCCCCCTTCAGGTCAAAATGCCTCCAAAGACAGCAAATCGTCAGCAGAAACCGTCCCACGAACGGCAACCCAATAACTCTTCATCAACATCAGCCGTAGCCTCAGTCCTTCCGGCAGCCTACAGTAAGCACAAAGACAGTATGAAAGCATATCTTAGTCAACTACTTTTCTAAAAGAACATTATCATCAAATCTTAGGGTGACTTCCCAAAAATAGTCAAATCTTAGGGTGACTTCCCAAAATAGTCAAACCTCGGGTGACTCCCAAATACCGTCAAACCATCAAAGACCATCCCCAGCAGTTTTCGAACTACGTCCAGGCTTGATTCCCACTCGGGATACGTAGGTAGCCTACCTTAGGTCCAGCCACTTGACCAACACGGTCACCCTTTTCCCCGATGATCATCGTAAGCTCTAATCTTCCCTGCGAGAACGCCCTCAAACAGCTTCCCTCGATACAAAACCTCGACTTAGGATCATACTCCTGAACTAGGTCCCCATTTAGGTTCATACTCCTGAACTAGGTCCCCATTTAGGTTCATACTCCTGAACTAGGTCCCCACTTAGGTTTATACTCCTGAACTAGGTTCATACTCCTGAACTGAATTCTCATTTAGGTTCATACTTCTAAACCTCAGCTTAGGTTCATCCCCGACGAAAGTTAACGGAATTTCGGTCCCTTCAAATGAAGTCCACCAAAAGACTGTCTATCCCCTCGGAGTCTGTCCCCAACGAAAGGATACAAACATCGAAGGAAATCATTTCAAAACAAATTGATACCTCCAGATCACTCTTCATCAAGGTTCGAGGCACCTAAGACGCCATCATCAAGGCACCTAAGACGCCATCATCAAGGTTCGAGGCACCTAAGACGCCATCACCAAGGTTTGAGGCACCTAAGACGCCATCCCCAAGGTTTGAGGCACCTAAGACGCCATCACCAAGGTTCGAGGCACCTAAGACGCCATCATCATTAAGGTTTGAGGCACATAAAACGCTATCACACACAACACGAGTAAAGCAATAAATCGCAATCATCCCCTAATTCGACAAACCGAAACCATTACCAGGGCGACTTCCCAAAAATAGTCAAACCTTAGAGCGACTTTCCTAAAATAGTCAAATCATAGGGCGACTTCCCAAAAATAGTCAAATCATAGGGCGACTTCCCAAAAATAGTCAAATCTTAGGGCGACTTCCCAAAAATAGTCAAATCTTAGGGCGACTTCCCAAAAATAGTCAAATCTTAGGGCGACTTTCCAAAAATAGTCAAATCATAGGGCGACTTCCCAAAAATAGTCAAACCTTAGGGCGACTTCCCAAAAATAGTCAAATCATAGGGCGACTTCCCAAAAATAGTCAAACCTTAGGGCGACTTCCCAAAAATAGTCAAATCTTAGGGCGACTTCCCAAAAATAGTCAGATCTTAGGGCGACTTCCCAAAAATAGTCAAACCATAGGGCGACTTCCCAAAAATAGTCAAACCATAGGGTGACTTCCCAAAAATAGTCAGATCATAGGGTGACTTCCCAAAAATAGTCAGATCTTAGGTTGACATCCTAAAATAGTCATTCCAAGGTCAAAGACTCGAACTACGACCTATTAAATAGGTTCAGCCACTCGATCACTTGATCATCCTGTCAAATATGGAGCCTTACTCTTATCGACGACCCCGCTTCCTTCGAAAGCACCGTCGCCGAGGGGCTACTGTAAGTGCTCCAATTTGAGTTGTTAGTATTTTCGTTAGAAAATTAACGGAAGTTTTAACATTCCTAACATTTCTAACATTTCTAACATTTCTAACCAACCAAGGGTAGATTAGGGTTTGCCATTTAAAGTTAAACCAAGGAAGGAATCAAAAAATCAAAAGAAATAAGAAAAACCAAAAATAGAAATGGCTGGAACAAAAACTGGCTGTTTAATTTGAATTTTCAAAAGATTATTCCTTGTGTCCAAAGCCTGAAGCAGCATTTAATGAACAGTGCACGCTGTCAACCCTATCCGCGCGGATGACTTTAACATTTTCAGAGGGCTATAAATTGAGCCCTCCAGTCTCAAAAATAGAAGAGAAAAACACAAATCACTCACAAGAATAAAGACACTCAAGGCAAAATAGAGAGAAAACAAAGTGGGAATTCACTTGAATTGCCACCATTTTCTCTCCAATCTTTCCCAAATCTCACTCACTCACAAACATTTCAAAACACTCTCATACATACTCTCATACATACACCAATCCAAGCTCAAATCACCCCTTAGGAGGAGGATTAGAGAGAAAACATAGAGGACTTCATTGTTATCTACTTGTTTTCTCTTTAACCAACTCAAATCATCAACCCTAAACACTTTCAAGCCCTAAACACATTCAAGCCTTTGAATCCATTCAAACACAAAACACAAGGAAGATAGGTATAACCTCCCTCTCCTTACCCTAAAATTCATCCATGTATGCATTTTCAAACTCCAAAATGTAGTTTGTTCATCTTCTTTTCTTAGATCCAAGAAGATCACCATGGAAGTTCATCTCCATGGATGATCTTCTACAAGGATCAACATTATTTTCAAAGTGTTCTTACTTTCTTGCAAAGAAAACACATTTTCAAAACCCTAAAAATCATTTTCATACATCAAATCTCATTTTCAAAGGATAAAATTCCCCTTCCCAAGCAAATGAAGTGCTTAGTTCTAATGTACCCCAAGGATGGTTTGATATAGTTGATTCACCACTAAAATGTCAAGTGATCACTAATCAAAACCTAGGGAAATGGGGACAAGAATGGATGCCAAACCCCCTTTAAAATCATGTTTTTCTTTCTTGAGAAGTTGCTGTCCAGTAGCAATTTTCTAAGACCCCAGTCCATGGTCTAATTTTTTGGATACAGATAACTTGGAATTTGGTGTTGACTAAAAAGTAATTTTTATAGCCAACATCCAGATCTTTCCAGAAATATTTTTACTTTATTTTTTGCGTGAGTAAAACTCCATTTTTCAAATTTTCCTTTAAAGGTCAGTTCATCAGTCTCTGGAAATCCATATTTCACATCTGAGATTTCCAGAAGGTTTTGGTCCCTCAAATCATCTCCAAAATGGGAAGTTCTTTTAAAGAAAACTTATTTAAGGTGTTTTGAACACTTTTCATTCTCAAACTTTTCCCAGATTCTGGTGTTTTCAAGCCCTAAAGTCCATTTCAAAATCAAGTGTCTACTGCCTTTTTCATTCTGGCAGAAATGGTTTTCAACTTCCAAAAATCTTTTGAGTACCAAATCTCAACCCAAAAATCACACCAAAAATCATGGGATCTGTCCAAAGTCTAATAAAGAATTCCCAATTTTTACTTTCCTCAGTTTCAACTTATTTTGGCCAAAGTAACACACACACACACACACAAACAAATGGTTTTTAGCTTGGAAGACTCGTTTTACGAGGCATTCCGGGTGCACACTAACGTCCTTCCCGGCGTGTAACGTGACCTCCGAACCCAAATCTCTAATCTCGGGCATTTTTCAAAGTTTTGGCCCTTAAAACAAAAATGGCGTGGCGACTCCGTTTGATTTTCAAAAAAAAATCGGGTACATCACACCCTTGCGCAAGCAAAGCGATGAAAGGTCATGCTAAAATCTTGACCTGATCTTGATTTCCGAAGCTGCACCCAGACGATGTTCCGTCCCGGATATACATCCATGCCCACATGACACCATGTCATCAAGCCTTTAATACGTCAGCCATGACGATATGACTCAGCCAACGCCTAACGTCACAGATCCCTTGCGCAAGCAAGGTAAAGAGAGGTCATGCCGAACTCTTGACCCGATCTTGACTCGATGGCCGGCTCGGTTCACTATTCACATGGCTAACGCATTAAAACGAACATGACAGGCTCGGTCCTTAGGTTCGATTTTTCTTTTAGGCCGGTGGAAACCGCTTGCCCTATAGGACCCTCGCCCGGGGCTGTCCACCCTGGGATGTCGAAATACAGGTGCAAAACGAGGGGCTTATAGCCGTACAGATGATCTCCACTGACCCAGGATCTAGCATAGTTGCGAAAAAGAAGAGCAATCTTTTCCAACCTACCTAGGACTCTGAGAAAACACGTTTTAAGTAAATTAAAACAACAAAAATAAATCAAAAATAAAAGCGGAAACCGCATGTCACGTGAGCTTTCCCCCTTTATCCAAAAGGCCTTCCCGTGTCTAAACCTTGCCCGTCACCCCCTCCAGCGAACCGGGAGTGATCGAGAATACCCGGGAACTACTCTCCCCGTGTCAAAGCCGCAAGGTCCAACATCCTTCCCACCGCAGTCACCAGGGCAGTCCGTCAGCTCCCCATGGCCAAGTCAGTGGATAACAACGAGGAAAATGGGACCTTACCCCCGAGAAATTTCCCAACCTTGGAAGAAGTTTGGCAGGTCCTCATGACTATTGAGAAACGCCAAGGTGAACAACAAGCCTGGATTGAAGGTGCCATGCACCACTTCGGGACATTAGCCACCCAACTAGCTGGGGCTTCCAAAGTCAGGCCTGCTCCCGCAGCCTTCTAACATCTCTCATTGTCTCCCGTAAGTCAACCCGTTGCCCTCGTACGAGCCATGCAGCTACGACATAAAGCCACAAGACTCCCCGGGGAAAACATGCCCATTCAGCCTCCCGAGGTCCCTGCACTACCGCCGAACAATGAACACATCTCGGTGGGACGTCGCGATTGCACCGCTTGTCCGGAAATGGAATTCCAAGATGAAATGAACGAGAGGCCGCCCTCGAAGAAAGAAGAAACCCTCTTCTCAACAAAAACCGAAGAAGAGATACGAATCCGGTGACCCCATTACGGAACCCTCGGAGAACCCTCAGAAAGTTTGACTACTACGTCATCTACTCCAAAGAAATCTCCTCACTTAGCTCGCACAAGGCCACGGCAACGTCTGCGCCATGATCAGCTGGGACGAGCTCCGCACCGCCACCGACGGCCCGAAGGTCCAGATACCTCAACCCCTGTCTTGGGAGGATCTCAAAGCCACTGTTGATGCTTCCACAAGAGCTATGACGGTGAACGAATTGAAATGCGCAGCCGGCCCTACGCCAATCAAGGCCCTCTCTCATTACGTAAATAGGAGAGACAAGCAAAGCAAGAAGCCGCAGGTGAACGTTCTAACGCGTTCCTGGCCAAATCCCGACGAATCCTCCACGGGCAGACAAAAGGCCGCCCATACCCGAGCCACGAACCGAAAAGGGGCCCTATGCCAAAGAAGCCGAAACCCCGACCCGAAAGCCGAAGATCCCGTCTTAACTCACCTCAAGCGTACTCGTGCTAACATCTCGCTCCGGTCTTTACTCACTTCATCTTACCCGCACAAACTCAAGTTGGAAGAAAGTCTCGGCCTGCACTATGGTTCCCATCACCGTGACACCCGATGAAGCGGTTCGTATGATCGGCAACGTTAATTACAAAGAACATCATCACTTTCACGGAGCTCGACCTCCCAAAATTTGGGGCCGACCACAATGAGCCTCTCTACATAACAGCTCAACCGGACGAGCGCCGTCTCCTCGAGTCTTGGTAGATGGGGATCATCCATGAACGTCCTTCCATCCAAAATGATGGATTTGCTAGGGATCAAAGCAACCGATCCGAAACCCTCAACTCAAAGTAATCAAGGCATACGACTCAACGTCTCGCCCGCCTGGGAATAGCCACCTTGAACCTATGGTTCGGAAAGCAGATGGTCCCGACCGACTTCCAAGTCATCGACATCCCGATCACATTCACTGCCATCTTGGGACGCCCTTGGCTACACCAGATCAATGGGGTGGCATCCACCCTCCATCAGTGCGTAAAGTTCGTCCGAGGAACAGATCTAACCATCATCTACGGTGATAGCATAGTCACCGAAAGGACTGACACAAATGGCGTCCCAGTCTTAGAGATCAAACACGACAATGATGGCATGATGCTAACAGGGTTCATATATCGAAAGCCCAAAAGCCCAGGTGTGCCACATATACCTGCCTTTGATTTGGGACAAGATCCCTCCCCCGATGAAAATGATGAAGCACATGAACTACATCCCGGGGCTCGGTTTGGGAAAACGCCATCAGGGTACCCAACAAATCATCAATATCAAGGAACAGAATACCCTTCATGGCCTGGGATACATTCCTACTCCCGAAGACGCTGCGGAAGATAAGCGAGATGCACGGAAACGCTCTGCCAATGGCAAAAGAGGCTTGCACGCAATCTCCGATCTTCGCTCTTACAGCTTCGAAATGACCAAGCACTTCACAAAGAAAGCCGGCAGTTTGAACGAAGACACAGAAAAGGGAACAGAGCTGATCAATGCCAAACAAAGCTGGCCAATAACCATGAACAAGCTCCAAATAAACCGGCAAGATTCGTAGGCCTCAAGCCAAATCCCGTCGTAAGAGCATTTCTCGATGCACCAACTCGCCGGACCCACGACCACCACTATTCACAATGAATTTTGGTTCGGGAAAACCCTCTTGGCGTAAGAACTCGAAAACTCTCTCGTCAACACCCCCGCCCCCAACAAGCGGGACGAGTCCGCATTCGAGCTAGCAATGCCCAAGAAAAGAGCTAAGACTCCGCAGACAATGCTTGGAACGAGCCCCCGCTTCCACCTCGCTTCTTCAACGAAGAAATCGAGATGCCGCACCTAATCGATTTTGTTTCGATAACTCTATGATAGCCATGATCGGGAACGGTGACACAAAGCCTTTCAAACCCCGTCTCCTATCAAGCTCATTGCCACTCAATAACCGGGCCACCTTCTCCGACCCACCGCCAAAGAAAAGGAACATGATCGAACAACTTGGTCCGACCCTCGAGTCCTAGAGTCCAAAGGTCAAAACCCATCCCGAGTCCATTATCTTTGAATTTGAGTCTCTCGAGTCATCTCGATGGCCTCACGCCGTAAGATTACGAACTCATTGCCAATAATGTATTCCCGTATGCTCTTAATGAATGCTTCGATCTTTCCGAGTATCCTCTCATTGCATCTTTAACAACCGATAAATTAACTAACACACAAACAGCTAATAACGATTCACTTGATAAAGAAGCGTACACATTAAACGAACAATACATTAAGCACATCTTTAAGCATGTTGTCAAACGAGAGAAAACCGGGCCCAAGCCGCCGAGGAGGTTTTAACCAAAGTGAATTTGGGAACTGCTGAAGAGCCAAAAGAGACGCAAATCGGAAGTTTCTTCACCGGCACAGAGCAAGACGCATCGATTGCACTGCTCAAAGAGTTCGTGGACGTGTTCGCTTGGTCTTACCGAGACATGCCCGATTAGATCCAAGCATTGTAGAACATCGGATCCCTCAATCCCGAGGCTAAGCCTATCAAGCAAAAGCTACGCCGAATCAAGCCAGAATGATCTTTACAAGTCAAAGAAGAGATCGAGAAGATGCTCCGCGTCGGCTTCATCAGGGTAATCGAGTACCCCACATGGCTCTCCAACATAGTCACGGTCACCAAGGCCAACGGAAAAGTGCGCTGTTGTGTGGACTTCCGAGATCTCAACAAAGCAAGTCCCAAGGACGATTTTCCACTACCAAACATCGACATGTTGGTAGACACTACAACTAATTTCGAAGTCAAGTCCTTCGTGGACGGGTTTGCCGGCTACAATCAAATCAAGATGGCCGAAGAAGATCAAGAAAAAACAGCCTTCACAACCCCCTGGGGAACCTACTGCTACATAGTGATGCCGTTCGGACTAAAGAACGCTGGGCTACCTACCAACGGGCAAAGAACCGCCCTCTTCCACGACATGATCCACAAAGAGATCAAAGTGTACGTCGATGACATGATCGTCCACTCAAAGGGATCAGATGGACAACACCTCACTGTACTCCGAGAAAGTTCTTCAATCGCCTCCGAAAACACTCGATGAGGTTAAACCCTGCCAAATGCACATTTGGGGTCAGCCGAGGCAAGGTCTTGGGATACATGGTCACCGAGAGAGGCATCGAGGTTGATCCTCAAAAGATCAAGGCCATCATCGAAATGAGACCACCGCAAACTCAAACAGAGGTGAAAAGCTTCATGGGCCGCCTACAGTATATCGCCCGCTCGTCAATCAATTGACCTCCATGCGAGCCAATCTTCAAACTAATGAAGAAGAACGCCGACGTTGAATGGAACTCGTAATGCCAAGATGCCTTTGAAGAAATAAAGGCGTACCTTGTGAGTCCCCCGATTCTCTCGTCCTCCCCACGAGGAGAAGCCACCGTTGCTATACCTAACCGTGACCGACACCGCAGCTGAGCCATGCTCGTCAAGAAAAGAAAGAGTCACGAGTCGAGAACGCCATCTACTTCGTCGCCGAAAGTTTCAAGGCAAATAACTCAACTACTCGCCTCGAGAAAACCTCCGCGCCTCTAGTATGGGTCGTCGGAAAATTACGGCACTACATGCAAGCCGCACACGCTCACTTGGTTTCCAAAATGGACCCGGCCAAGTACCTCTTCGACAAACCATCTCTCACAATGAGGCTCGCCAAATGGTCTTTCTTCCTAGCGGAATTTGACATCAAGTACGTGAACCAAAAGTCAATCAAGGGACGGGCCATGGCCGAACAACCGCCGACTTCCCACCGACGAGGCTCGAGGCCCCGAACCACAATTTCCAGACGAAGGAATCTTCGCACTCGAAGGCGAAAATCGATGGCAACTGTTCTTCGATGGAGCAACCAACAAAAAAGGAAACGGCATCGGTATGCTCTTGGTCGATCCCAAGGACGAGCACACCCCGATCGCCATAAAGCTCAATTTCGAGGTAACCAACAATGCCGCCGAGTACGAAGCCTGCGCCGCCGGACTACAGGCCGCACTCGAAAGGAATGTCCAGAAACTCGAGGTCTATGGGGACTCACTCGATCATCAACCAAGTTTCCAACAAGTGGAAAACCATAGACCCAGGCTTGCAAAAATACCACGCCTGCATGGAAGACCTCATCACACAATTCGAAGAGGTCACCTTCCACTACTTGCCGAGAGACCGAAACCGGTTTGCAGATGCCTTAGCCACCTTGGCTTCACTTGTGGAAATCCCTGAGGGAAAAGCAATCAAGCCCTTCAAAGTCGGACGAAAGGAAATTCCTGCCTACTGTTGCGAGATCGAACCAGAGCCCAAGCCCATCAATGAGCCATGGTACAACCAGATCTTCCAATACCTCAAGAACGGGGAGACCACCTTCATAAACGAGGAAGGACAACACAGGGAAGGAGTCAAGGCCAAGAGCATCATGGCCCTAAAATGCCTCGCCTCCCACTTTGTCATCCTTGGGGACATGCTGTACAAGAAACGCTACCAAGGACCACTCCTACGCTGCATCAGCCAGGAAGAAGCAAACAAGCTCATGAACGAAGTCCACAATGGGGCTTGCGGTCCCCACATGAACGCCAGAGCCCTGATGCAAATCATTCTCAGGATGGGCTACTACTGGATCTCCATGGAGGCAGACTGCATCCACTTTGTCCGAAGCTGCGACAAGTGTCAACGGTTCTCCAACCTCAATCATCTACCTCCTCACGATCTCTACTGCATGACTACGCCCTGGCCCTTCGCCACTTGGGGAATTGACGTCATCGGGAAAATCGCTCCACCGGCAAAGAACTGGTCACGAGTTCATCTTAGTAGCCATCGACTACTTCACCAAATGGGTCGAAGCCAAGTCTTACAAGGTGCTCACCTCCAAGAAAGTCGCGCATTTCCTCAAGGAAAACATCATCTGCCGATACGGCATCCCGAACGAGGTCATATCAGACAACGGCTCACACTTCGAAGGGGAATGCGATGCATCGCCGGCCGAATTCAAGATCACACGCCACAAGTCTTCTCCCTACCGGCCACAAACAAATGGCGCCGTAGAAGCAAAGAAACAAGACTCTCGAACGGATCATCCGAAAATGACCACCCGAGGACGAGATTGGCCCGAGAAGCCGCACCTTGCACTTTGGGGCTACCGAACATCGGGCCGAACGGCCACGGAGAAACTCCATTCGCCCGACATACGGGATGGAAGCAGCCCTCCCCATTGAATTGGAAATTCCTCACTCCGAGTGCCGCCGGAAAATGACGTCAACGAAGTCGAATGGCTCCGAAGCCGACACGACGAATTGGCTCTGCTAGACGAGCAACGACTAAAGGCCATGGAACACGTCCGAGCCTACCAAAGCAGGATGGCTAGAGCTTTCGACAAGAAAGTCAAGTCCCGAGACATCAGGGAAGGCGATCTGGTACTCAAAGAAAAGCCTCCCACTCGAACCAACCCACTGGGAAAATGAGAACCAACATGGATCGGCCCTTTCGTGGTTCAAAAGATCTTCTCCTGAGGTGCCATGAAGCCGATGCACCTAGACGGCAATCCCTTCATGAATCCAAATAACTAAGCAAACTTCGCAGATACTTCGCCTAAAGAAGAACAATTGTGCATCTCTTGGCACTCCATGTAGTGTCGAACTACGCACCGAGCCCTCTAGTCCTGGGGAACGTAGGCAACCTTAATTGGTCCTGGTCTATAAAACACACAAAAGTCAAAAGTTTGAATGTCAATCAAGACCTCCATCAAACTACACACTTTCCAGGAGCATGCCTCCACCATCACCTTGACCAATTCAAACAACGGCGGCAACATCAAAGGACATCCGAAGGTCACTCAAAGATCAAACGATCGACCCATGTCCGCTTCCAAGCCAGGGCTTGTCTTCGCCCTCACGCGCTTCGAAAAAAAAAAGAGCTTGAGCAAGGGATCTCAAAAAAATATATATATATATAAAAGGGAAGCTCAAGCAGAAGCTGCAAAAATGAGGTCAAGAGCCCGACGCCAACAAGAGGCAAGGAAGCTACGGAAAAGACCGTCAAAACGACTTGTCAGGGGATCATCCAACCTCTCAATCCAAACACACAGCCCAAGCAAAAGGGATTGCCGTCAGGGCCCAGGATGCTTCAGTCCGCGAATGCAACAGAAAAGTCTAAAGATGGACGCCGCCAAGGTGCACAAAGAAGCAAAAAGCGAACAAGAGATCTTGCATCTCGACAAAGCTTTAAAAGTAAATCACAAATCACTAACGATTACAAGATTTCTTGATGAGTTCAAGCACGGTCTACTCTCAAATTCACAACATGCTAAAAGACAACTTAATACATTTAACAAATAATGTGTTTGCAATGCAATGAATGGATACCTAGGAGGTCATTCCACGCCATCTGCGCCTGTCCCCTCGCCACTCTTTCCTTTCTTCCCTCGTCCCCAACGAGTCTTCTTTCGCTCCACGTGAGCGCCTCGCGTCTCTCGCTCCGAGATTAGGGTCCTCCCCGTAGAGTCAAACAATCCAGCAGCCTCTCGTGGCTTCATTCGCCCGTGCTTCGGCTCTGATCTCCTCCCCGCGAGTCCGCAAAGAGGACCTCTCCCCGTCGCCGGTCAACTCTAGTCTCGTAGTCAAACAAAGTGTCTCCCGTGACATCCCGAGGGTCGACTGTGCTTCGGCACTCCTAAGGCAATAGCTACTACGGCACCGGGCCCGTAATCGCTCCACGCCCGCTTCCCAAAGCCACTGGGATCGCTCTAACACGCCGCTCATACTGTGCCAGGTACGGGTTGTCAATACGACACTCTCCCGACGTCTAAGGAGCACCACAGAGGGAAAGCGGAATACTTCCATACCTCGTAAAATACGTAAGAGCACCCGGAGCGGCCATACAAAGAGGAGCTACCTCCGCAGCCGCAAGGTCATCCTGCACCAACAAAGGCTCCTCGCTTCATCCCAAACCGCCGGAAACAAGCGACGGAATATAGAAGGAGGACCAAGACAAACCCGGAACTCGACAACATAGGACCCTTCCCGCAAGGCCCTCCTAGTCTCAATCCCCAAATAAGGAACCCACCAACGGATCTCGATGCGTACCAAGCCGTGCCATCCATCTCTCCCAAAGTGATCGATCCATATCCAACACAAGAGGTCGCCGAGCAAACGACCACGGGCTAAACGACGTCTGAGCCTCGGGCATGGCCTGAAGTCTCTCTCGCAGCCACAAGGTGAGCAAAGCGGGGCTTCCCTCTCATGAACCGATCCCCGCCGCGACGGTCGATACCATGAAGAGTCTCCCCAAAGCACCAACGGGACAATATCCTCTCCACTCTGCAAAGGCCCAACCACATCTAGCAAAGCGCCATCGCAAACCCCAAGGGAGCCGACTCATGAAAAGCGTCGCTATCACGCACAAGGCAAATGCATCCCACGAGACATCACTCTCATCATCAATCATGAACCGCTCCTAGCGCAGTAAATGTCAATATGACCCGAATCAAGGATCATGCCCCGCACTTCTCCCAACGAAGTCCGAAGAAAGCCTCGCAAGCTTCACGCTCACAGCAGCACCACCAATCAAAGGAAGCGAGATGGCCTCCACCTCCGGTCCTCCAATCAAAGCCCGAAAATCCTCAAAGGTGGGCACTACCTCATTGTAGGAGAAGCAATACACATGCCTCCTAACATCCCTGAACTTCACGGCAGCTCGCAACAAATCCCAATCAGGAACCAACTCCTTAAGAGACAAAACCGAGCAAAGTCGAAACCTTACCACGAAAGCCCGCCTCTGATGCCTCATACGGTGTTGCATCCACATTTTCAGCCGCTCAAGGAAGTGTGCTTGCCGCTCCTGCGAAAGCCTTGGCAAAATTCTTGGAACGTACGAAGAATCCATGGCAAAAATGGAGGTTCCTAGAGAAAATGGGGAAGAAAGCTCGAAAATGGCTGCAAATGGGGAGTGGGGAAAGTCCAGACATCCGGAAAGCATTTATCCCTTCCCAAAAGCAAAGGTGATCCGTACGGACCTCTTTGCACCCCATGTTGGTCCGTACGGACCTTGTTGCAATCAGGTCCCACTTTTCCAAAGAACAAAGACAACAACCACTGTTCCCAAGCAGACCTTGCTCCAAACTACCCAAACTCTGGCCAAAGCCATTCCCGGCAAGCATATACTACCCACAAACGCACTCCCAGCTCACGTGGCATGCACAAATAATAAACTAGCAACAATTCCTAGGACAATTCCCAGAAATCACAAAAGACGACATTACATCTTAAAATAAAATATTTTGCGGTGCAAATGCAAATGTTTTATTATAGGTACATATAATGTCTGTTGCTAAACAAAAAAAAAAGAGAAGATATGGAAAGAGGGAATGTAAATGAGCCCTAATCCGACTCTTCATCATCATCATCACCAACATCCTCAAGCGAGAAGTCGGGCACCCCGGCAAACTCGCCACCACACCCTCGTCATCGGGACACCGAACCTCCCCGGGGTAGGTACTCAAGATACTCGAAGGGTCAAACCCGGCGAAAGGATCAAAGAAGGAGGGCTCGACGAACTCTCCCCGTGCCTCCGCGAAGGCATGAATCGGTGAACGACCGGCTGCCTCTCGACTCCCGAAGACGTCCCGGCATCCATGTTATGCCGCCCCTGAGAGGGTCCCTCCAACTGCTGCCCTGGCTCAGCCCTCGGCGGAGGAACATCCACAGAATGCCTCGAAGGCATTGGCTCGTACGCCGGCACACGCCGCGAAGAGCGGCAAGACAACTTCCCCGCCAACTTCTTTGCAAAGGACCGCATCGCCACATAACGGCGGGTCAGCGTGTCGAAGGCTCTCCCCGGGACCTGCACAAGCAAACAGCCAAGGAAACGCTCAGCTAAAGAGATACAGGCATACTCAACAAGAGAGAAAAATACAGAAAAGATGCCAAAATGGAAAAGAGTAAGCACACTCACCGGCGCATCCGGGTCAACCCGATAAGCAGCAGGAGCCAGCTCAGGCACGGGTATCGACACCCTACGCCTCGACGAGTCGCCCCGAACATATGTGAAATCCGACCCAGGCACCGGAACCTCTGGGGGACCTGGCGGGCCAGCCTCCCTCTCCCTCGCCAACATCTGTAGCGTCCTCAACTTCCTCCTCAAGAAGGTCCCATACTCCTCTCCAAACAAGACAAACTCATCGGCACTCACGCCGCCCAGATACCTCTCAAACTCCAGCACGTCCATCTCACGGGAATCCATCATCCCAAAAGGCAGGTCCCTCGGAGCTAAGGGAAGCATACCCGGGCCATGCTGCCAAAAGACCCTCTCTCCCAAGTACATAACATCGCAGGTCAGGCCCCGCAGCATCTTCTGCTGCGCCGTCACCGCGGGAGCACCCTCAAACTCATCAGCCTCATACCGAGCCCAGGGGTACAAAGCAAACGCCTCCGGGCTATCTCTCCCCAGATGCTCCTGCACCTCCCCGTAGGTAATGGTGAGCTTACCCCTACTGGTCCTCCTCCTCGTCGGATGGGCCTAGCCCAACATAGCAGGATAGGCCGCTATGGCCCCAGGATCTCGATCCCACGGGAAACACAGGAAGATCTCGTAGAACCACACCTGTGACAAAAAGCAGAAAAGGCTCAGTGCAAAAGAAAATGGAGAAATGACAAGTTGCTAATCAAAAACAGCAATAAACTCATACCTCCAAAGTAAAATCAAAGCAAGCCAAGGAACTGGCCACACCTCTGCTGAACCGGTCCAAGGAGAAATAAAGCTCGGCCAGGCCCGCCTCGCCCCAAGCTATCTCACAGACCCTCTCCAAATCAACCAAGCTCTCCAGCAGAGCAAAAGGAGCCGTCGTCGTATAATTCGAGAACAGAGTCTCGGAGAGAGCAAACCACATAAAGGAGCGTGCCAGTTGATCCGCCTTCACCAGGCCGATGCCACGGCAATAGGCCCCAATATTGGCCGTAATCCGCATCTCCACATCGCTATACAGCATGCCCAGGCCCCTGCGAGGACGAGGCTCAAAGCCCGACAGCTCAACAAGACCTCTCGGACATCCTGTCCCTCCACCGCACTGGCCCTCCTTTGAAAGAAAGCCCAGTGATAGCAGTAAAATCGGTGGGAGTCACCGTCACCTCGCCCCAGCTCAAATGGAAGGTGTGGGTGGTATCCCACCAATACTCAGACAAGCCCAGGAAGATGCTCTTATTCTTCCTCGTATCAGAGATCCCGGCCAAGTTCTCTACGAACACGCCCAAGCCGGAAGCATACACCAACCTCCTAGGGCTCGGCCTGCCCCCATAGAGATGTCCGGCAGCTGCTGCCACAGCTCCACTACAACCTCGAGCGATCCCTGAGTCTTCATCTTTTTGGCTTTCCCAGCCAAAAGCCCCTCATCCTGCAGGTAAACACAGCAAAGGTACGTCAGTCACAGTACTTAATACCAACGCATAAAAAAAAAAAGAGTCCGTCACAAAACACGGCATGCATTGCACATAATTTTCCCCATGCAGTCCGTCACAAAACACGGCACACACTATGCAAATTTTCTCAACAGATGGATTAAGCACTACACGACACATTTTCAAAAGACCCGTCACAAAACACGGCACACATTGCACATAAACTCCCCACAAAGTCCGTCACCAAAAACACGGCACACACTGCATAAGCATAACACATTTTCAAAAAGAAAAGTCCGTCCCTACACGGCACATACTTTCAGACAAAACCGGTCACAAAAACACGGCACATGTCACATTTTTCACAAGATTTGTCCCTACATGGCAATTTTTCTCACAATGTACATATAGAAATAGCATAAGGTACAAAACACCAAAGCATGCATTTCATAGAGAGGCACTTTATTTTTACAAATAAGAGCTAATCTACACATTTTTGCACAAAATTCACATATCCACAATGTTTACATGCTCAACTTCAACAATTCATCACGAATTTCACAAAAAGCATGGCAAATAACAAAAGCCCCAAAAATGCGAAAAACTAAAACCTAGTTCTAGCATTCAAAAATTCAAGTAAGGAATCAAGACGAAATTGATTTCTTACCTCCCCGGCGTTCCTAACTCGCCGATTATGCACCTCCGGATTCGGGTACAACACATCCGGGTTTTTCGAAAAAGGCACGAAGGAGATGCAATTTCTTTGAAGCTCCATCCTTTGCTCGATCACATCTCGGCTCCGTTGACAACGTCCCTCCTTGATCCTTCCGCCATTGCAAGCAATTCAAGCTAAGAAAATGGAGGATTTTGGTGCAAAAATGGATTTTTCTCCCTCTCTCTCTCGCTGGTGCACGAACTGGAAGAAGAAGAAGAAATGGGAAAAGCCTCGGTTTTAAAGCCAGTCAAAATCTGGGAACTGTAAAATTCAACGCTGGTCCGTACGGACCTCTTTACATCCCAGGTTGGTCCGTACGGACCTTCTTGCAACCCGTGACCAAATTACTTCTTTGCCCTTATAATCTTTGCCCCTGGCTGTCCAAAGGCCCATTTCAGCAGATTCAATGCAGTTTGGTCCTTAACCCAACAAAACCAACCCCGGTCGTCATCGTAAGTCCGGATTTCGCCCACTAAACGGCAACTCAAGCACCGGCCATCAAAGTAAGCCCGAGCTCCTTCCTTAGCAAGTCAAAAGGGAATTCTTGCAAACCCGTACAAGACCGCATATCCCCAGCACCTGCCGTCATCGTAAGCCCGGACCTCGCCCACTAAACGGTAAAACAAGCGCAAAAGGAGCCAGCACCTCCAAGCACAAATCTCAAGGCACAAAATGCCTCCAAAACGCCAAACGGTGAAGCAACCACCGGCCATCAAAGTAAGCCCGAAGTCACCTTCTCAGAAGAAAAAGCCCCTACAAGGCCACGATGATCCCCAACAGATTAACACCGGCAGTCATCGTAAGTCCAACCTTTTCCCCAGCGGACAAAGCACGAGGCATCTACACCTCTCGCAATCAAAGCACAAGGCAGCCACGCCTCCACAACCGCAGTCAGAAAACGAATCAAGTCCTCATACATGACACAACCGCAGTCAGAAGACGAATCAAGTCCTCATACATGACACACCCACAGTCAAAAGACGAATCAAGTCCTCATACATGACACAACCGCAGTCAGAAGACGAATCAAGTCCTCATACATGACATATCTCCAGCCCGAAAGGTGTTGGGTATGCATGTTTTAACCCTCCTATTTTGTATTAGATTTGATTGATACCATAAACCTCCTGTCTATTTTAAGGACTTTAGGACCCTATGTAATGAAGCTTAGACTTCAATTTTTTAGCTAAGTCTTTTTTATAGAATAGGTTAATTTAGGCTTTGAAGACTGGCAAAAGACTCATTGGAATTGAGAGTTGCAGTTCAGATGTTTCAAACCGCACTTCCAACCGCCTTAGCAAAACCGCTTGTAGCACTTGCTTGGTGGAATCCTTTGTTTGAAACTACCCTTGAACCACTTCAGTGCAACCGCCCTATGATGAACCGCACCCTTGCAGTTAAACAACAACCGCACTCTGCAACCTCACTGGAGTTATCAACCGCACATGTCAAACCGCTTATACTCCAGAACCGCCCCAATGATTGGAACTTGAAGTGAACCTCTTTGACCGTTGGAATCCACGTCAGCAATATCAAATGTCAACCACCATATCTTGTCACGTGACTACTTTTCAGACAAGATCTGTAAGGATCTTAAAAAGGTGACAGATGTCCTAACCACCTTGATTGCAGCTGAAGCCTGATCAGCTTTTCCTGCATCAACAGTTCCAAAGGACAAAAGTGGTTGCTGTGGACCAATGGGAAAGCATCAAGGACTGTACCAATTACAGCTGTGTCTAACGGCTATATTCCTGATGCTTGGGTATAAATACCCCCAACCTTCATCATTTGAAGATTGCTTGAATCTTGAGAAATTGTTGTGTTCATCAGAAGTTGAAGCTCTGCCCAGAAATTCATAAGTCCTTTGAATCTTCATCTTCTTACTTCAAGAAATATTCCCCAACCCAGAAATCAAGCCTTAACACATTCAAGAATCATTGAGCTCTACATCTCACAGATTTAAAGAGCCTTGATCTTGTTCTCACACACACCTCACTTGTTTAATCACAGAGATTATACATTTGAGATACACTGGTTATAGTCTAGGATTTGTTCTTCATAGAAAAGATTTTATTGTACTTTGTAATCTCTCAAATACTCAATAGTAAAATCACTCTTGAAAATCCAAGACTAACCATCTTGGTAGTGGACGTAGATCGTTTATCGATTGAACCACTCCAAATATTGTGTTCTTACTTTCTGCATTTATATTTTCTTGTGCTTACTGATTATCTACTTTTCTCTCTGTTTGATCTTTATTTAGGTATCCATTATTGTGAAATTGTGTTTGGAGTTAACATTGTCTAGACTTCACTTTTGCAAACTGCACTTTCAGTAAACCGCACTATCAAACCGCCTCTCTCAAAACCGCTTTGTAACTTCATTATTCCGCTGTGCATTTTATAACTCTACTTGCAGTTTCTTATACACTGTAAGCGGTTTTGTAAGTATATAGGATTACTTTTAAATCGAGGGCGAAAAATTTGTAACAGCTATTCACCCCCCCCTCTAGCTGTATATTCACCCTTGTTGCCACCTTTGGGACCAACAAGTGGTATCAGAGCTAACACATTTTAAAACCACTGTTTTTCAAGCTTAACAGCTTGTGTGCCGATTCGATATGGCAAATACAAAGACAATGACAACTGTTAACTATTCACACATTCCAATCTTGGACGAAGACCACTTTGACATCTGGAAGTGCCGAATGCTTATTCATTTGGAAACCATCGATGAGATGCTAGTGGAATGCGTGATCAATGGCCCGTTAGTTCCAATGAAGGCCAACACAGATGCAACCACCAGTGCAACAATTCCAGAGGTCAAGAAGCCAAAAGAAGAGTGGTCGGATGAAGAGAAGAGATTAGTTGCCTTGGACAGCAAGGCTAGGCACATTATTTCTGGAACCCTCCCCGTTTCAACTCTTCAGAAAGTAATGTACCTCAAAACCGCAAAGCAGATGTGGGATGCCATAGAGAGCTACCTCGAAGGTGACGAAGAGTGCAAGGAAAACAAATTATACACTATTGAAAGATCCTACGACAACTTCAACAGAAAACCCAACGAAACCTTGCGACAAACCTACGACCGCTATGTTGAGGTAGTTAATGCTTGTAGATCTCTTGGTAAAACTTTAACCGATAAGGAAATCAATATGACTTTCCTATCTGCTTTAGGTTCTAGATGGGTAAATAAGGCTACCTCTCTAGAAGACTCCAAAGTATTGGGTACTTGGTCGTTAAGTAACTTGTATGCCAATCTTAGAGTCTATGAACTTAAATTAAATCATATTGAAGAGATTGAAGGGAAAACCAAATCGCTTTCTATGTCCGTAGTGGAACATGAGGAGAAACCATCCACATCCAATCAAACCACTGATCCTTCCATATCAACCTCATCACTCATCGAGATGGATGATGATGATTTTGCCATGTTTGTGAAAAGATTCCAAAAATTTAGAAAATCTTCAAAACCTTTCACAAAATCATTTTCAAAAGGCAAACCTCCTGCAACATTTTCTAGGGCTGCAGATACAAAGAAAAAGGGTGACCTAGTTTGCTACAACTGTAGGAAACCTGGCCACTTTGCATCTGAGTGTCCACAGCCTAAATATGAATACATGAAAAAGAAAACTTTTCCTTCGAAATTTTCTCGTCGCAAGGGAATGGTTGCTGAGGAGGAAGAGAATTCCAAGGAATTAGTAACTTGGATTGAAACAGATTCTGATGATGGAAGTGACGAAGAAACCGAAGAGGTTAATCTCTGCTTAGTTGCAGATGCTTCCGATGAATCAGATTCTGAGTCAGTCGAGTTGCAAGATATGGAGGAAAAAGAGGTTTTTGCAAAACTTCCAAATTACAAATTGGATGATGATATCAAACTTACTCCTAGCATTAAGATAGGAAATTGCTCGTATTCACGTCCCATTTTCTCATCTAAAAATGCTCCACCTTCAAAAGCAATTCCAAAGAAAACTTTGAAAAAGGTGGTGGAAGAGGTTTCTCCCATGGAACATGAAAGGATGTTCAAGGAAGCTGAAATGGTGATCCATCAATTCTCTAATCTTAAGAAAGCCTTAAGCTTAGCTCATGATGAACTTAATTTGTAAAAGACGGAGAAAACTGTGATGAGGTCTGAAATTTCAAATCTTAAGGACCAAGTCAAAAGTATGACTCCTCTTGCTGATCAAAACCGCATCCTTGAAACTAAGGTTGCTGCACTTCAACTCCGGAATGATGACTTGGTTACCCAAATCAACGATCTCCAAAAGATTATTGATTCGTGGCTCAAGTCTCAATCCACCAAGGATAAAATCATGGACTCCCAAGTTCCCCCTGGAATTAAGGAGGGTCTAGGATTCGGATCTGAGGAAGAGGAGAAGTGTGCATCCTCGAGTGAAAAGGATGAGGAAATCTTGGTACTAACTAAAGAAATTCCCAAGAGGAAGCATGCTAAAGGCAAGGGTAAAGGACAATAAAATTTTAATTTTGTCTACCCTAAAGGAAAGCAATATGGAAAGAATTCTGTGTTGAAGCCAAAGGATTCTGAGAGTGTAGCTTCAGAAGAAATGGCTTATGGAGTTGGCCGCATCCCTAAAACCGCCTCTGGTGGAATTAGAGATGCTGGCAACCGCAGGTCTGACCGCGCCTCTTCTTCGACCGCTCCTCCTGCCTTCAAAAGCAGGAATAGCGTTCCTAGAAAATACGTGGTCAAACCAAAGCCAGTTCCTTTTGTTAAGGGTGAAACCGCGTTTCTCAAACCGCATGCAACTCCTGAGAAGAGTAAAAAGTTAGTAAAACCTCATGATGCTTACAGCTTTTATAAATGTTCTGTGTGTGATGGTTTAGGTCACAAGGCTGCAGAATGCCTTTTGCGGTTCACATCCAATGCCAGGAAGAGTAAACCTCCTTCTGTCAAACAGGTGTGGGTCATAAAGGGTTGCTAACTTCAGGACCCAAGGAATAAAGGGGGACCTTGTTCTTAATGTTTACATTTCAGGTCCTCTGCTTAATGGCTGATCACTCCAAGGAAAATGAATGGTATCTTGACAGTGGCTGCTCAAGACATATGACTGGAGATAGATCATTACTAGAAGATGTCATTGAAGCAAGTGGTCCGTCTGTAACCTTTGGTGACAACAACAAAGGCAAGACCATTGGATATGGTGTTATAAGGAGAGGAAACCTAACCATTGAGAAGGTTTCTCTAGTTGAAGGACTCAAGCACAACCTCCTTTCAATTTCTCAATTCTGCGACAAAGGAATGCTTTGCAACTTCACGTCATCAAATTGCTTTATCAAAGATAGCATTTCCAGCGTCACCCTACTCACAGGGATTCGTAAGAGTAATATTTACATTATTGATCTAAATTCTGCATGTAGTATTACTAATCTCTGTTTTGTAGCTAAGAATGTGAGCGAAAATAGTTGGCTATGGCACAAGAGGTTGAGCCACTTGAACTTCAAGTATCTTGCAAAGATTGGTAGGGAAAACCTCATTCGTGGTTTACCTAAAGTGGCTGACCACCATCCTGAGAAATGCAGTGCATGCCAGCTTGGTAAGCAGTCCGCGTCGTCTTTCACCAGCAAGACCGCTCCATCAACTTCAAGATGCTTACAACTGCTTCACATAGATCTGTTTGGACCCATAACCACTGCCAGCATTGGAGGAAATAGATATACCTTAGTGGTGGTGGATGATTACTCAAGATATACGTGGGTTGAGATGATGATTTCCAAAGATGACTGTTATGAAATTCTCACCGCACTATTTAGACGGCTCCAAACTCAAAAAGAAGACGACATCATTAGCGTTCGATCAGATAATGGAACAGAATTCAAGAACAACGGTGTTGCTCAGTATTGTGATGACCATGGGATTGATCACAATTTTTCTACCGCTGGTGTTCCACAACAAAATGGGGTTGTGGAAAGGAAGAATAGGACGTTGATTGAGGCTGGAAAGACAATGATATCTGAAGCCAAGCTGCCTCAGTATTTTTGGGCTGAAGCAATCAATACAGCATGCTTCACTCAGAACCGCTCTCTCATCAACAAAACCTATAATAAGACTCCCTATTAGCTTTGGCGAGGAAGAACCCCCAACATTGCATTCTTCAAGATTTTTGGCTGCAAATGTTTTGTCCTCTACAACGGAAGAGAAAATAGAGGTAAATTCGGAGCCAAGGCCGATGAAGGTATTTTTGTTGGGTATGCTAAACATTCAAAAGCTTTTCGTGTTTTTCAATAAAACTAGTTTAAAAATAGTTGAGTCTGTCCATGTTACTTTCGATGAACATTCTCTCCTTGAGCCACATTTGGCTCCAAATGTTGCTGATGATTTTGTTGAGCAAAATGAAACAGGTGAACCATCTCAAACCGCACCTGAACCTCAACCGCAAAATCCAGCACCCTCAACTGAACTTCCCTCAAACCGCAATTCTCAAACCGCACCTGAAGTTCCTACTCCAGATGCAACTCCAAGGGAAGAAGAAGTTGAGAATTCCCCTATCCAGCTTATAGAACCTCTTCGTCAACTTACCTTCCATGACTTCGCTGAAGGATCTAACGACGTTCCAATTGAAGATCTTCAGCAAACCTCAGTTCAACCAGACTTAACCCCAGAGGTTCGTGAAGTCAGCAGTCACCCCCTCACAAATGTGATTGGTGATCTATTTTCCGGTGTTCAAACAAGGAGATCGAATTATGATGAGCATACTTCACTTTTATCTCAAGTTGAGCCCAAGAAGATTGATGAAGCACTCCAAGATTCCAGTTGGGTCGTTGCTATGCAAGAAGAACTCAACCAGTTTAAAAGATGCAAGGTCTGGACTTTGGTGCCTAGACCTCAGGATCAAGGAGTAATAGGAACTAAGTGGGTATTTAGGAATAAGATGGACGAGAATGGAAGCATCACTAGGAATAAAGCAAGGTTGGTTGCACAAGGATATAGGCAAGAAGAAGGAATCGATTATGATGAAACCTTTGCTCCAGTTGCAAGATTGGAAGCTATCAGAATTTTCTTAGCCTACGCCTCTTTCAAGCATTTCAAGCTATATCAAATGGATGTGAAGAGTGCTTTCCTCAACGGCGAACTGCAAGAGACCGTGTATGTTGCCCAACCGCCTGGATTTGAAGACTCCAAATTTCCCAATCATGTCTACAAACTCCAGAAAGCTTTGTATGGACTTAAGCAAGCTCCAAGGGCATGGTATGAGACTCTTTCTAAATTTTTACTAGAAAAAGGATTTAAACGTGGTAAAATCGATACAACTCTTTTTATTGCCAAATATAATGAGCATACTTTACTTGTTCAAATTTATGTCGATGATATTATTTTTGGTTCTACTAATAAGTTGCTTTGTAAGCGTTTCGAAAAGCTAATGAAAAGCAAGTTTGAGATGAGCATGATGGGAGAATTAACTTTCTTCCTCGGGCTTCAAATCAAGCAATGCGAAGAAGGTATTTTCCTCAGCCAAGCCAAGTACACCAAGGAGTTGATAAAGAAGTTTGAATTAGAAAATGCTAAAGCGTATGATACTCCTATGGCCACCGGCAATAAGCTAGATAAAGATCTTAAAGGTAAGAAAGTTGATCAGACTTTATATCGAGGTATGATCGGCTCATTACTTTACTTAACTGCTAGTAGGCCAGATATCATGTTTAGTGTCTGTGTATGTACACGCTACCAAGCAGATCCTAGAGAAGCACATCTCATTGCAGTCAAGCGTATAATCCGCTATTTATCTGGAACCACTAACCTTGGACTTTGGTATTCCAGAGATTCGAACTTCGATCTTGTAGGTTATTCAGATGCAGATTATGCAGCTTGTACTATTGACAGGAAAAGCACTAGTGGTACTTGTCATTTCTTCGGGAATAGACTAGTTGCTTGGGCCAGCAAGAAGCAAGCTTCAGTTTCAGTGTCAACCACAGAGGCTGAGTATATTGCTGCTGGTAGTTGTTGCTGTCAAATCCTTTGGATGAAGCAGCAGTTGGTAGACTATGGAATTGAAGAAGGAAATTGCCCTATCATGTGTGACAATACTTCAACAATTTCAGTCTCCAACAACCCTGTCATGCATTCCAAGACCAAGCATATTGATATCAAGTATCATTTCCTCAAAGACCAAGTGGAGAAGAGGAATATCCATTTAGAGTACGTGGGGACAGATAATCAGATTGCTGACATCCTCACCAAGGCTCTTGACTCCAAGAGGTTTTCCTTCCTTAGAGGAGAAATGGGTATGCTTGAACTCAAATAAGTCCATTCTTTTTATTGACTAACTTGTGTGATGAGTTTAGGTTGTAATTCTTATTGAGGGTTTCAATCTCACCAATGTTGAACCGCATATATTCAAACCGCATGAGTGGTCAACCGCCTCTGCAGCCAACTGCATTCTTCCAACCGCATGCTGCTCTCTGACCGCTCCATCTCCGACCGCATTCAACAATTGGTATTTTCAAAATCTGTTTTATTTTTTTAAAGCTTTGAAGAAGCTATGCGGTTTGAACCACCTTTCAACCGCACTGCCACGTGGACTCAAGGTAAGTTTTCTTATTTTCATTTTAGTCCACACTTTGACATAAGGGCATTTTTGCAAATGTTTTCCCACGTTATTTCAAAATTTAAATGCATTTAATGCAAAGGGAACATTAGCATTTAAAGCTCTCTTGTCAGCCGTCATTGGCAAAAGGGAAGAAGATGAAAGGGTGCAACACAGAAATGATTTCTTTATGGGAAAACCAAAATGTCTTTTCAACTGTCCTTTGTTTGAGAGTGTTCCTATATATAACCACCAACCCTTACATTTTCAACTTTCCAAACTCTGTCTTCTCTGAGCACCGTACTTTTTCTACCTACTCATCTTCTTTCTCTCTCTAAAATCTTCAAACTTTATCTTTAAAACCTTGAATCTTCAATGGCTCCCAAGGCTCCCTTCTCAGATATGGTATGATTCTCTTAACTACATCTTCTTCATTTCTGCAAATCTAATTAAGAATCTGCCATTAAAGGACCTTGAAGCTTCGAAAACCCTCAAATGGATTTTTGTTCATAACTGTCTTTTGTGTTGATCATTTTGAATGATTCTTGTTGGGTTTTGCTCGGTTTCACTCATAGATTCTTTATTTGTAAACTATTTCATGATCCATTAATGTCTTGAACACTGATTTTGAATTTTTAGTATATGTCATTCGAAAACCCATTTAAGTGTTCTTGCTTTTTCAAGTTGATTCTGAGCAAAGTATGAATTTTTAATGTTTTATTGTTAATCTACTGCTCATTGTGATCATTTTGACATATTATTTGTTGAATTTGGTGAACTTTTGTTGAATCTCTGTTCTTAGTGTTCTAAGATGTTCTTCATGTTCATCATGCCTTCAAGATGACTGTTCATATGCCTTGTCAAAATTTCACATGTTTTGGTTCACTTGATTTTCAAACATGTTTTTGTACTTAGAAAAATTTTCAATAATTTTTTTCTGTTGTGAATATCAACCGCATGCTCTTTGTTTGGAACCTCCTTCATGCAAACCCTTGATTCAAACCGCATGTCCATTCCAAACCACATTCAAATTAGAACCGCATGCTCTCTATGAACCGCATGATGTTTTGAACCGCATGCCTGTTAGCTACTTAAGTAAATCTTTTGCAACTGCATGCTTAGTTTGTTTGAGATATTACTTGGTATATAGGCTGGAAACCATAATCTTCCCCTATACAACTGCTTGCAGTGTGGGATAAACTTGGATTACAATGCCACGTACTAGTATAATCTCTTACATATTTTCTATGTTCCTTCAGTTGTATTCACAATACACTTGAGGTTTGGAGTTCTTCATATTTCCAACCGCATTATTGCCAACCGCATGGATGCCCAAACCGCCTGTGCATTATGAATCATTTTATGGATCTAAACTCCTTATTTCATTTTGTAGGAACCTAGATTTTTTATTCCAGGCTATGAAATCAATGAGCCTGAGCTCCAAGGTGATGCACTTGGCAGAGAGATGATCAGAAGATTGAGTTCCTCTGGAATTCTACCCCTATTCAACAAAAAGCAATCATATATTATTCCATCATTTGTGGATCAGTTTTATGCCACCGCTGTATTAGGAGATAGAAAATTGTCTGATGGAACCATGATCAAATGCCTGGTTGCTGATGTTGAAGGTTTCAGGATATCTATTGATCATTTGGATATTCGAAGCACATTTGGATTCCATGTTTCTGGATGCCCTGTTGAGGTTGATCAAGGAGTTTTAGATGCAACCGCTCAATCTACTGTGAAGCTCACCTCTCTGTCTGGTTATTACAAGAAGAGAGCTAGAAGAGAATTTGGAGAACTGATGAGCCACTTGGGCTATTTGGTAGGAATGTCTGTTTGTGGTAAAACTGGTAACCACAACAACTTCACTTCTCAGCAATGGACATACTGCTGTGCCATTTACAATGGGATAAAGTTAAATTGGCCCAAGATCCTGATGAAAGAAATGGCTAGCTCTATTGATACCTACCAATCGAAGATCAAGAATGAGCACATGAGATGGAGACCCTTCTGCAGGCTCCTAACCGCTTTGTTTACAAGCTACCAACATCTGGAGGACCTGAGACTCTCAACTCCAGATCTATCTGTGCCCATGGGTGATGGAGACTACCTTGGAACTAGGGTTTGTCATAACTTCAGGTATTCCTTTGGTGATGCTGAATACAAGTTCCTCTATGATGCTGATACCCATCTGTTGGGTTTTACGGGTCCATGCGCAGCGGAATTAAGCATTAAAACATAAAACCCAAGAAGCCCTAGGATCTGTTCTATACAATTAATTTAAATTCCTATGAGATAGAATTAAACCAACCTTGAAACGCTTTCCGGTCTTGAGCTATCGAACGATTTTGATTATGTGATATCGAATCACAAACTTCGTTCTTCAACTTGCTTGAACTCTAGGCCTTGATCGATGAACGAGCGAAGACCCTCTTTCGGTATCCACACCTTTGAATGAATCCAAGAACAACTTCTTGATGATTGCTAGATCTAAACCTTGAAGAATATTGAGAGTATTTTATTATGAATTTTGCTTGAAAAATTTCGGCTGACCTTTTAGGTCTGACAGAACCCTTGTATTTATACTACAATAGTAGGAATACCTCTCCTAATCGAATTAGGAGAGACAGGCTGTCAAACCGCGTATGGGCCTATTATGTCGCGCGGTATATTAAGCCATTGGCTTAATATGTCGCGTGACATATATAGCCAGATACTGAAACTCTCAATCATTCTTCCTCCGGTTTAACAAATTCATTCTAGTTGTGTGTGACCCAATAGGATTACATTATGTTGGCAATGAGTTCGATCATATCGAACCTCATAAGACATAAGCGGACTCTAGCAAGCCATTATGTCTACCCAAATAATGTAACGTAAGAGTTCACGTTTCCAACGGTGTACTTCCATTTCTCCCTTTGTCTCACGATGTTATATTGAACACAAGTCATGGTCATTGTCTACTTGTCTATGTTCAATGCTTTCTCGATTCCTTGAGTATAATGATAATTCCAATCATATTGGGGTACGGCCATACACTTTCATCATTATCACTCATCGAGGGGCCCAAGCAAAACATCTCTCTTTTGAGGGACAAATTCTATCTTGACTTATCATCCTTCCCATCATGAATCCGATCATGCCAAAGATAGCCTTTATGGATATCGTGTTAAGATATCGTTTGACTAAAATCAAACATGATTTTTCATCATATGTAAGGTCATGATAATCTCAGGTCTAGGGACTAAATGAAGTAACCTTATGAGATTTACTTATGACACTTGACCATGTCATAAATCTCATGCGGGTCATGTCCAGTCACTTGTTCTCTAACAAGTACCCATAATTTCAATGTGCATCTCTATGCATATAATCATCATATGATTATCCATTGACAATTATACTAATTATTCTCTTAATAATCAGGGACGGAGATTATTACAATAAATATGCAAACTATATAATAATCAAATAATAAACATAAACGATAAAGATGATACATAACGGTTTTCAGTTAAACATAACTAAAGCCTAGGGCATTACACCAACAGTCTCCCACTTGCACTAGGCTCCATTTATGTATCGAATACTCATGGATCTAACATGCCCATCATGCTTCTGCCTATGCGAGTGTCTTTGTAAGTGAATCCCTTATGTCATCATCGGTTGATATTTTGTATATCTTAACGTCTTCTCATTCTTTATGAATTCCTCGAAGAACGTCTAAGTGAGTGTTTGGATCACTGTTGTGACCTTGGTTCCATTGTTTGCACAAGTGGCACCACTATAGTCATAACAAAAGTTTCATCGATACTTGGAACATTTCCAAAACACTAAGCGAACTTTTGATCCAAACCGCCTACTTTTAGCTACATCATATGTTGCTAACATTTGGCCTTAGTAGTAGAATTGGCTACAATTTCTGCTTGGAACTTTTCCAATCAAAACTGCACCTCTTATAAGCATAAACACAAATCCTAATTGCGATTTTAAAATAACTTTGTCAGTTTGGAAGCTAGCACCTATGTAACCCTTACAACAAGATTAAACTTCCAATCTTTCAAATCCCAAGAACGTATCCTTAGTTCTTCTTAAGTACTTAAGGATCAACTTGACTGCCATCCAATGGTTCTCATCACAGGATCAGATTGGTATCATGCTCAAAGCATATGAGACGTTGGGTCTAGTACAAATTATGGCATACATGACAGATCCAAATGCCGAAGCATATGGAACTTCATTCATTCCCTTTTGCTCATCAATTGTCATAAGACAATGAGTATTGCTTAAGAGAAAATACCATGACCCATTGACAAGCCACTTTTCTTAGACTCTTCTAAGAACCTTGTCAATGTGAACACTTTGACTCAAACCAATTTATCCTTCTAGATCTATCTCTATAGATCTTGATGCCAAGGATGTAAGCGGCTTTACCCATATCTTTCATTGAGAAAACTTTCCTTGACCAAGACTTGACAGTCTTAAGTGTCGGAACTTGTTTTTCCAATGAGTAAGATATCATTGTAATAAACAATAGAAATAATACCATGCTCCCACTGAATTTCATGCATACACAAGGTTCATCTTTGTACTTGATAAAGTCAAACTCTTTGACCAATTCATCAAAACAAAGATTCCAATTCCTTGAAACTTGCTTCAATCCATCTCATGGATCTTTGCAACATGCATACTTTATTAGAGTTTCTTGGATCGACAAACTATTCGGGTTGTGTACTTTACACATCCTTAATAATCTTTCCATTTAAAGAAAGTCATTTGACATCCATTTGTCATATCACATAGTCACAATATGCGATTATGGCAATTGAAATTCTAACAGACTTCGACATTGTAATCAAGGCGGAAAAGTTTCAACATAGTCAATACTATGAATTAACCTAAATCCCTTTGCTACAATCCTTAGTCATGAAAGTATACACCTTCACATCCATGTTGGTCTTTGAAGACCTAATTGCACCCTTTAGTTTTTACACTTTTAGGTAGCCCAATCAAGTTCCAAACTTGATTGTTAAACATGGATTGTAATTTGGATTCCATGGTTCCTAACCATTTATCCAAATTAGGAGAGGACATCGCTTCTTGATAGCAAGTAGGATCGTCATTCTTAATGACTTCCACTTCATCACTTTCCGCAACGAGAAATCACTATTTCTTGAGTTCGGATCGTAACCTATCCAATCTACGATGGACTTGTGCATCTTGAACCGGTTTCACAACTCCTTTGTGAATTTGGTTCTCTCTACTCTTGGTTCCATATTATTTTCGGGTTCTTGAACTTCTTTCAAGATTAATTTTACTCCCACTAGATTCTTTATTGAGAAACTATTTCTCAAGAAACAAATCGTGTAGAGCAACAAACATTTTGTTCTCTTTGTGATTGTAAAATCAATATCCAAAAATAACCTTGTCAGATTTGGTGCTAACTTATAAGAGACAAGTCTCTTTACATAAGATTCGCAACCCCAAATCTTCATGAAAGACAAACTAAGTTTTCTTCCATGCCACATCTCATGTGGGGCCTTAGGAACCGATTTAGTAGGGACTCGATTCAGTGTAACCGCATTATTTCTAATGCATATCCTCAAAAGGAAATAGGAAATAGGAAAGTCTGATTGACACATCATCGAACGAACCATGTCCTACAAGGTTCAATTCCTCCTTTCAGACACACCATACAATGTGGTGTTCTGGGTGGAGTCAACTTTGAAACGATTTCATAGTTTTGAGATGATTGTCAAATTCTTGGCTCAAATATTCATCACCTCGATCTAATCGAAGTACTTAACAGTTTTACCAAGTTGTTTTGTACTTCATCTTTGAAATGTTCAAAACATCTCAAACGATTCACCTTCGGACTTCATCAGATAGACATAGTCATATCTAGATAAGTCTTTAGTGAAATATGATGATATACCGAAGTCTTCCCCTAGCAATGCTACTTAACAATCCATATACATCTCATGTATAATGACCAATAAGTCACTAGCCCTCCCACTACTCTTAGTGTAGGGTGGTTTGATCAATAATCTCAATAAACAAGATCCACATTCCTCAAATGATTCATCGTCATATGAGTCTAAAAGTCCATGTTAATGGAGTTTAGATATATGTTTCTTAATTATCTGACCAAGCCGGCAATGCCATATGAACGCGTTGTTCATATTGTTCGGTTTAGATTTTCCATTTATATCATAGATATCTTCAATATTATTTTGTTTCTCATCATTAAGGATATGAAGACCATTTAATGACATATGCATTACAATAAGGCATATTATTAAATAAATATAAAACTTCTTATTGAAAATAAGAAAATTATATCCTTCATCATCCATTTAAGAAACAGAAACAATACTCCTACTCAAACCTGGAACGTAGTCATACTTGTTCAAAACAAGTACTACTTCACAAGGTAAAGTGACTTCATAAGTCCCTTATGGCTAATGTTGCAACTTTGCTCCATTCCCATGCATAGGTTTAATTTACCTTATTTGAGTAGCTTTCTATTCTTTGTTCCTTGCACATTTAAACAAATGTGGGATCCAATCCGATATCAAATACCCAAGAACAAGAAGTCGAAGGGAAAATATCTATCATATAGATATTTGAAGTAGTAGCAATCATATTGCCCTTCTTCACCTTTTAGGCCTTCCTAATAAGCCTTGCAACTTTGCTTCCAATGACAATCTTATTGCAATGATAGCAAACTGCATCCTTTTGAGACACTTTGGGTTTAGCCTTTTCGGCTTTGACAACTTTTGTCCTAGGTTTGGCAACCTTTGCTTTACCTACTTTTTCCTTCCTTTATGAACCCTTTTATTGTGTCAACCATTAACACAATTTGCGGATTGCTCCTTCTTTCATCATATGAATAAAGAGCCTTCACCACAACATATATATCTTTTGCCTAGCTTGCACTTGGAACATTTCCCTATTTGCGTTATGCTAGAACAAAAGATTAGTTATCATGTGCCCAAGGTTCTTCATAAGAGCCTTCAACCATGGTGGCAAATACAAGGCAAGCAATATTGTCAGAATCATCACTATGTTTCTAATGTTGCTTCCTTTATTTGCCCTTTGCAACATTTGCAATGGGTTCGATAGGAATGGATTCGTCAAGAACATACACATTATGTATTGTTCCTTTCGAACTTTGTCCTTCATAAGGACGAATCGCAATTATCATTATGTAATGCTATTTCTACAACAAAATATACAAATTATATGAACACATATCAATATCAACACATTTATCATTTAAGAGCAAATAATGTATTTTACAAATACTCCCACTAAATCATACACCTTCTAATGCTAATAAGCATAATATGCATTTAATGGGCTAAGATCCAACTTTAATTTAATCTCAAGTACGCTATGGCGCACCGCTCAAGATTAAACTAATTAGGTAGAAAACATCAATCATATCGTATATGACTCTTAGGGCTAAGATCCAACTTTAATTTAATCTCAACTACGCTATGGCGCACCGCTCAAGATTAAACTAATTAGGTAGAAAACATCAATCATATCGTATATGACTCTTATGAGATTTATTTAAGACATCATATGTCTAAGCATATTTTAATCTCATCTTATGCCTTGGGTCCAAAACCATTTTGATAACCCAATTAAGTCCATCCACTTTAAACGTATAGGAACCACCATTTCCTCATCTTGCTCGCAAACGGAATAGAATCAAAGCACCTTGCTATGGCAAGCCCACCCAAAACTATCCGAGTGGTCTCAAGTGTTTAAATCATGGATTGGCATAAAGAACTTAAAAGTTAAATGAAGGTTCTTTAAGGTAGATTATAAGCATATCAGCAAAGATAGTCATAATCATGCACCAGGTAAGTTCCCAGGAAGATAGGTGAGCCACAAGGACTACTTAAGTACCAACTCTTCCTTAGACAGAACTCTCCTAGTCATGCACAATTAGAAATCAGCTCTGATTTGGCAACATAATCACTACCTTTTATAAACAATTAGTTTCCTTTTAAAATTTCGCGTAATTATGACTTGTTTCCATAAACAATCATAAAATCCAAAATTTACAATGTTTAAATCTAAACATATTAGGAAACTATAATGCAATGTTTCAACTAAACATTTTAGGAAATCACAATTCAATGTTTCAACTAAACATCTAATAAAATTCTTAACACTTAAGAACAAATAATTCATGCATCGCAACAATTAATAAAAACACATTTAAATTAATTAAGCATGCATCATAAACAATGAATTAATCTAGCATAGCCCTATAAATTTTATTTCCAGAAATTTATAGCATCCAGATTAAGACATAAAACATCTCAGATTGTAAACACAATCACAGAATAGCAGAAAAATTAAACAAAGCTGATTACGCCGGTTTTGGCTTATTATGTCGCGTGACAACATCGCCCAGAGGCTTGATATGTTGCGCGACCTAACAGGCCAGATAACCAGAATTCCACATGGCTCAATATGTCGCGCGACTTAAGCAGCCAAGTAACAGGATTTCCAGATTCGAACCAATACAGATTACATGTAATTAAATCACGTAAAACATCCTTTTTACAGATTTAATTCAGCATATTTCGAAAACGATTTTCACATTGTTTCACATAAACAATTAAAATTCTATCGCATACAAAACATGCAATAAGCATATAAACAATTTATATCTTAATTCTAGCATGTTAATTCAAACTTAATCATACGAACGGGGCTCTGATACCACTGTTGGGTTTTACGGGTCCATGCGCAGCGGAATTAAGCATTAAAACATAAAACCCAAGAAGCCCTAGGATCCGTTCTATACAATTAATTTAAATTCCTATGAGATAGAATTAAACCAACCTTGAAACGCTTTCCGGTCTTGAGCTATCGAACGATTTTGATTATGTGATATCGAATCACAAACTTCGTTCTTCAACTTGCTTGAACTCTAGGCCTTGATCGATGAACGAGCGAAGACCCTCTTTCGGTATCCACACCTTTGAATGAATCCAAGAACAACTTCTTGATGATTGCTAGATCTAAACCTTGAAGAATATTGAGAGTATTTTATTATGAATTTTGCTTGAAAAATTTCGGCTGACCTTTTAGGTCTGACAGAACCCTTGAATTTATACTACAATAGTAGGAATACCTCTCCTAATCGAATTAGGAGAGACAGGCTGTCAAACCGCGTATGGGCCTATTATGTCGCGCGGTATATTAAGCCATTGGCTTAATATGTCGCGTGACATATATAGCCAGATACTGAAACTCTCAATCATTCTTCCTCCGGTTTAACCAATTCATTCTAGTTGTGTGTGACCCAATAGGATTACATTATGTTGGCAATGAGTTCGATCATATCGAACCTCATAAGACATAAGCGGACTCTAGCAAGCCATTATGTCTACCCAAATAATGTAACGTAAGAGTTCACGTTTCCAACTGTGTACTTCCATTTCTCCCTTTGTCTCACGATGTTATATTGAACACAAGTCATGGTCATTGTCAACTTGTCTATGTTCAATGCTTTCTCGATTCCTTGAGTATAATGATAATTCCAATCATATTGGGGTACGTGTAAGTACCCAAATCTGGCTCATGCCTTCCGGTTAATTTTCCCGACAATTTCGGTAAGTTTTCCGGTAATTCCCCAGACCTTCCCAGCGTTCCGGAAACATTCCGGAACTGTTTTTTATTAAATAAGGGCTGAAGGGGATCCTTCCTAATTAAGAAACACGTTTTTCTTAATTAGGAAGGAGAGTTCTAGAATTTGCCACCTTGCATGGTTCTAGAATGCTGAGTCATTCAGGATAAGCCCGCACGGCTTCATTAGCTCGCTGCTCCTGGCCGCACGGCTTCATTCACCTTATCCAGATTACCTATAAATAGAGGCCTCCTCTACCCATTTCAAGACACAACATTACCACCCCAAAAACAATACACCCACAATCAGCCACTCCCAAGACGTGAAGAATATTGGTGAAGGCTCAAGAAGGTGAAGAAGAAGCTAAAGAAGCCATCTCCCTCCTCCTTGAAGACCCAAGACCAACCTCTCCTCCTAGCTCCGTCCGAAGAAACAAAGGAAGCCATTGGTAACCTCGCACGCCCTAACCTTGCATTTTAATTAATATACTTGCTCATTGCATTCATATATCTTGCTTGGGACTTGGCATTCATAGTTAAAGATCATATCTTTATCATCCCCTTCCCCTTTTGCATGCATTAAGACATCATTTGTCATAAAAATGTAGTCTTTTTCATAAAGGTGCATCCTTTGCACCTAAAACCCTCATTTTTAAATAAAAATGTCATCTTTATGCATCATTTGCATATAAAAATCCAATCTTTTCAATAAAAATGCATCCTTTGCATTCAAAACCCTTTTTCATGCATCACTTGCATAAAAATCCTATCTTTATGCATCACTTGCATAAAGATCATGTCTTTCAATAAAAAAAGCATCATTTGCAAACCCAAAAATGTCATCTTTTCATTAAAGTGTCATTTTTCATCATGCATTTCCCCCTTTCCCCCAACCTTGGAACAGACCGGTGTAAAAGATCCTATCTTTACATCGTTCCTTCCATTAAAGGTTCACGATTTCTTTGGAAAAGGATAACCTTGAACCCTATATCTCCGATTATCGCTTAAGAAAGAGTATGAAGCCTCTATACGAGCTCGACCGTCTTAAAGCGTAGGATTGATGGGCTAAGGACCCTCCTTTTCTAAAGAACCTCCTCTTTGACCAAAAGAGAGTCATTCTCTCGATCACGCAAGTCCCGAGGGTCCCGAGGTTAAAATGCGATGATCACAAGTCATAAGATAAGGACGGGATCATAATCCCAAATACATAAAATTCCAAGGAATCCCGAGCGACAACCAACAAATGGTTTGTACGTCCGGAAGACAACTTGGGACATTCCCCCCCCCTTTTTCTCAAACACATGCACACAAGAAAGCACGCAAGCAAGCACGATTAATGAAATCTTGGGAGACTTGCTCCGGCAAGGCACTTTGGGTGAACGCCAAACGTTCTTCCCAAGGGGTAACTTAAACCTCCGAACCCAAGTAAAAAACCCTTTTTTCAAAGTTTTGAGGTAATCAAAATGGCGTGGCGACTCCGTTTTTCAAATAACTCGGATGTCTTCAAACTCGCGTGAATCCAACAAAATTTGGGCACCACATTCACAGTTTGGAGACTCTGCTGGGGAATCCCAAAGGAGAAAAGCTTTATTTTCAAAACAAAAAAATCGATACTCGGTATATAGGTGGAAACCACTTGCCTTTCCTGTACACTCCCTGACGTGGGAGTTGGGATAACCGGTGGTTTAACAATCCACGTACCAGTATCCCTTTTCGAAAAAAAAATTTTGAAAAAAAATAAAAGAAAGCTTTTCCCTTTGAGCGGGTTAGACTCCCATCGCCGATTTCATTAATCATGCTTGCTTTCTTTACCATGCATTGCATCATTTGCATCTTGGAATCTGTGCATACTTTGAAACGGGAAACAACTCGAAAAATAGCAAAAGGAGTGGAACCTGGAAAATTGATCCATGCGCCGTACGGCTCAATCCTCCTGGATTCTCGACCGGGCGACCTCGGTGGCAATTCCACCAGGAAAAATTGAGGTTAATCTGCAGCCCCTAGCAGCTTGGGGCTACTCGGCTCCATGGATCGATCGGGGCTCCCAGAAAATTTACGTGCTTACGTGTTGCATTTTCCCCCGTCCCGAAAATCATTCCTTTAAAACACATTATGAAAATCTCTGTTTTAACTCAAAAAGGAACATTTTAGGAGACCGCACACTACGCGCACCTGATATATCCTGTACACTTTGCACGCACGTCCTTCAAACCCGAGGGTGGTTCCACTGCAAGCCACGGACAGCCTTACGATGCTCCCGGCGCGCACGGAATCATCCCAACCTCCCCATGGCAGTGCGGTGTCGACCAATGCACGCCCGTGTCACACGTTTCAAAAACCGTGACTTTTGGTTGGTTTTTGGTCTAGTCCGTGTCATATAGCCTGGGCCAGATACCCTCGTAAAGGTCAAGCCTTAGTTCATAACGGAAGAAGAACTCTGCCAAAATTCCAACAAGGAAAAATTGGCGAGATCTCAACTCCGACATTGACTATTGACCTTGACCTGCACGGAATGCGTAAGAGTCAAGACCGAGTCTTTGCCAACAAATCAAAAGATCTTTCGCTCAAGCGAAGCTCTGCTAAAATTCCGACAAGGAAAAATTGGCAAGATCTTGACCCGGCATTGACTTCAATTCTAACTCACGCCCGGCGTATGCAACGAAGTTCAATGTGACACTGTGTCATCCGGCTTTTGCCGCCCGACCCATGCCTATTATATTCTCGGACATTACCGAAAGTCAAAACGTCATTCGCTCAAGCGAAATTCTGCCAAAATTCTATCAAGGCAGAAAGACGAGACTTTCCCGGTATTGCCTTGACTATAATCCGCATCGCTCGTGCGTTGAAAGGTCCTATGACCCGCTAGACCCGATAGGAGTGTTCTTTACTCTCGGTCGGTGGGATCCGCGTGCCCTATAGGACCCTCGCCCGGGGCTGTCCACCCTGGGAGGTCGAAATACAGGTGGAATACGAGGGGCTTATAGACGTAGTGACGGAACCCACTGATCCAGGATCTAGAGTAGTTGTGAAAAAGAAGGGCAAATTCCCTTTTCCAACCAAATAGATATTAATAAAAGACATTGTTTTAAGTAAACTTGAACAATTAATGTAATCATAATTGCATGTTCCTATCTCTGAAATCCCTAATCGAGACCTCCTCGGTCAGATTTTCGATTTTTCTATCCCGACCTTTCATGGTCATTTTCCTAATCGAGACCTCCTTGGTCCGATTTCCTATTTTTCTATCCCGACCTTTCATGGTCATTTTCCTAATCGAGACCTCCTTGGTCCGATTTCCTATTTTCCTATCCCGACCTTTCACGGTCATTTTCCTAATCGAGACCTCCTCGGTCCGATTTCCTATTTTCCTATCCCGACCATTCATGGTCAAATCCCTAATCGAGACCTCCTCGGTCCAATTTCCAATTTTCTATCTCGAACATTTCATGGTCAAATCCTTAATCGAGACCTCCTCGGTCCGATTTCCGATTTCCTATCTCGACCTTTCATGGTCAAATCCTTAATCGAGACCTCCTCGGTCCATTCTCCAATTTTCAATCTTGATCTTTCAAGGTCTCATCTTTTCCGATCAATTAGGATTAGGAGAAATTGTGTTTTGAGTAAAACTTAAGCGATAAGTGCATGTTACTTGAGCCTTCAAATTTAAACATTTACCTTCGAGTCTAAACCTTATCTATCCCCAAGTCTAAACCCTGCCTATCCCTTTCCCGCAGCAAGAAGGAGGTGGACAAGAATACTGGGTCAGCAGTTTTTCAGAAAACCTTAGGTTCAGACAGTTCATCGGTCGCCGAATGGCGATTTGGATGTAAAACAAATGAGGGTGCAGGAAGTCAGATGGTTAGGAAGGAAGAGTTAGTCCTGGCCTTGGAAAGTGCCCATAAGGTTCATGAAGAGCAGCTGTCATTGCTCATCGGTGCTCTTCGCCGTCATGGGGTTCAGATAGTGGTCGAGTCTAACGGTTCCCTGGCTATGGTAGAAGACGAGACTCCAAAAGTAGCCATCTCAGCTCCCCCGACATATAACCAATACCTTCCTCCATCCACATATGATCCCTTGTCATGGACCACTTCTCCTCAGTCCTTTCCAACATCCCAGCTTATCAGGGCTCCATCGCCCTCAGCTCCTCAGAACGGATTGGGCTTTACCCCACCTGTCTCTCAGTTTCAGCAATACCGCCGGCCTATACTCCGGCTTCACATAATCGCCCGAGATATGTGGCTATGTTCTCAAACCCCTATACCCGCCCGAATGCGATCATGAGTTGCCAAAGGATGATCCAAGTTTTGTTGTCACCTCTAGGACTTAATGAATTCACTCGGTTTCACCGGTTGCTACTATGGCTCCCTCTGCTGATACAAGTCCTGTTGCGAGAGTCCCCGTTGACCCCATGTGGCAATACTGATGGAGCAAGTGAAACAAATGCAAGAGAAGCTTGACCTCATGATGAGTATCAATACTCCCTTGACCCAAGATGTTGAACCGTGCAAGGAAATGACTCCACCAAGCATAACCCAATGCCATCGGTACTCAAGCGGCAACCGTACCCGGCTCGGCACCGGTTCCTCACAAAGGAAAGGGTGTCGTAGCTTCCTTCACCAAATCCAATGTGGAACCAACTGGACAATGGAAATCCAAGCTGGAGAACAGCAATGTCTCCCGAAAACCCCGCTCCTTCATTTTGACAATGCGGAGATGCCTTTAAGCAAGATGCTTTGGAAAAGCGATGAAAGAAAAGGCTGATAAAGCCATTGGAAAATTGGAAGCCCGGGAACCACAATGCTCGGTTGGATGAGTCTAAGCATTGTCTTTTCCATCAATACCTGGACACGACACTCGATGATTGCACCTATTTGAGGTATGAGATCCGTAAGTTGATAGAAGATGGGAAGCTCGAGAACCTCCATGGGCCAAAAACAGAAAGCTATGGTAAGAGGTCGATTCGGGAAGTGGAAGGTCGAAACGTCGGCTGATAATTTTGGGATGCCCATGAGCAAAGTTTTCGATGATTTGATGAAACGAGGCCTTCTCACACCTCTCGAGAATTATAAGCCAAGAAACCCCGATAGAGTTGACGGGACCAAGTTCTGCGAGTACCACAAGCATTTTGGGCATGTGACAGACAAGTGTGTGGATCTCAAGAAAGAAATTCGAGTGGGCGATCTACGAAGGAAAGCTCAAGTTACCTGGCGGTCCAACCGCGAAGAGTAGCTAGACTAGGGTCTACCTATCCTTAAGTAAAAAAAATAGTCTCTACCAACCTTCGTAGGTTCTAGTACTTTTCTCTTTCAATCAAGTCCTCTACGGACATTGTAATTAATCTTCAATTTTCTATAAAAGAGTCTTCTTCTTTTCTTGCTAGACTTAAGACATTATTTGCACACCTACATTACATTTAATGAAATGGTTTTATTTTATATGATCATTTGCATTGCTCAACAAATAATCTCTTGAAATAATTCACGTTCCGATTAATCAGTGTGAGAAAGTCAACTAATGCCATCAAGCCATACACTTTCCTTACCCCACAAAAGACCTCCATCAAGCCATACACTTTCCCAATCATGCCCCCACCTTCATCTTGACCAAGTCAACGACGGCGGCAACATCAAGGGACAACAAAAGGCCACTCAGCTTCGAAAGATTGACCCCGTGTCGACAACGACATAGGAGCTTGACTCAGACCTCAAGGGTATCAAGAATGTTCAAGCAGAGGCTCGCCTTGGCCCTCAGGTGCTTCAAAAAAAAAAAAAATGTAGTGCAAAAAGAGTAATACCCAGTTAGGCTGAAAATCCCAAAAAAAGGGCAGTCTAGGCAAAAAACAGGGTTGCACATATAAAAAAAAAGGGAAGGAAAAAATCTTAGTGCAAAAAGAGTAATGCCCAGCTAGGCTGAAAATCCCAAAAAAGGGCGGTCTAGGCAAAAAACAGGGTGGCACATAAAAATAAAAGAAAAAAAATGAGGCCAAGGACCCAGCACCGCCCATCAAAAGCTTGACGGACAGGAAAAAAAAAATCAAAGCTCGAAGAACAAAAGTTGTCGATAACAATGGGGCGGCCGAAGCAAAGCCAGAGCCTGTAGGCACGTGCAAATCCTTTCTCCTCCAATGAAAGAGGAAGCAATCAGAAGCAGTCGTCCAAAAATGACTTGGTCAAGGAGCCATCCCGAGGCCCACGCCTCATCATCCGAGCCTTTTCACTAAAGGAACCACAAAAATCCCATTTTCCAAAGCAATTCGGCCAAGGCCGAACTACGGCGACCTGAGCTCCTCACAATGAGGGGAACGTAGGCAACCAGCAATGGTCCGGTCATAAACATATCCAAATTCCTAAAAACCCGGTCTCATCAAATGACCTCTCCCATAGACACGGTCGATTCCGTAAAACCCGGTCTCATCAATGACCTCTCTATACACAAACCTTTCTTTCCCACCAACCAACCTTGATCCGTGACACTGGTTGACTTTCTCCTCATGATTAATCAGAATGTTTGTTCATATCGAGATTAGTGGTTGAATAACCCGAACATCAATAAAGGGTTTTAGGCAATCTTGTGATCATTGTAAATAAAACAAGTTTTCGAGATGTCTTGACAAGTCTTCCTTTTCTACATCTTAGGAAAAATAGTGCTAAACATCGATTTTACGTCGGCGGGGGCTTCCATACACTTTTACAAACCCTTCTACGCTTATACTCTCTCAAAAGAGTCAAACCCGTGAGCGAGTTCCGTGCCTACGTCGAAATAAGGCCATCAAAATAACACAAAATCGGGATCTATTCCCACCTTTCGAAAAATATGCCCCTGCATGTATAAATTTCTAAGAATCTTTTCTTTCACATCTTCTTAAGGTTGCCTGATTGACTAAAAAAAAAAAGGATAGGTTTTCCCTTTTACGCTACAATTCGCATTAGGGTCGCCTCGAAACTCTTCAAGGTTGGGACTTTGTCCAAGCATTCCTTTAAGCTTGGGGCTTCTTTAGCCATTTTCGGGGTTCGCATCGGGTTCTTCACTAGGTCCCTAGATGAATTCGGTTTTGTTCGAGATCAACCTCGGGATCACTTCCGCAGTACCAATCATATTGGGATTTTCGCTAGGTCATCAGATTGGGGCTTCATTAAGTCACTTCTTCAAAACCTAAGACCTCGCCTGCTCAGTTCATCCAACCGGAGCTTTGCCCGTGAAAGGATCTTTCATGAGGCTTTGCAGAGAGTTCTTCCTCGGCAAGGCTCGATAAGTTGTATCCATCCCTAGAAGAGAGGTTTGGTCACTATGACATCTGCTTTAGTCTTTGGTTATAAAAGCCTGTCAGCATCAGCTTCAAGCGCCAGAGTCTGAGAAAGGAACATTCATCGAGACCCGAGTTTTAAAACCCAGTCTCAGCCCAAGAGGGAATCTTAGTCCACGTTGACAACAACAGCAGTTCAGTCCGCACCCAAGGAATACAACCCCTCCCGTTGAAACCCGTCTTAAACACATTCCATATGTACATCCAGACCCAGCCTCTACCATGTTTCCAAGAAAAAAATCACCCCTAGGCTCAAGTAACGTGCCAATTGCTAATGATGACATTTTCTCCCAAAAGCGCCTTCGTTACTTCCGTTATAACAAGATAACGCCAGGCGACAGTTTCCTAATTGTCAAAAATCCAACTTTGGCTACCTCTATCACAGATTGAAAAGTATGCTCAAGTTTTCCAGTTATAGCTACCTCTATCTACTCGATAGTGACGTAAGCTTCAGCTTCCTCAGGTGACAACCTCCATTAATTTTCAAAACCTCAAGAATCCTAGACATCGTTCCTAATTGTCTAGATGAAGCTTGAACTACGACCAAGGCTTGATTCCTCCGGGATACGTAGGTAGCCTTTCATAAAATGTCCAGCCATCCGACCACATTGGTCACCTTTTTTCTTTCCCCATTCCTCAATGGTGCGTAAGCTTTTCATAAAAGTCCAACTATCTGACCACATTGGTCACCCCCCTTTTATTTGGCACATTCCTAATAGGATCGGCCGTTTAACCTCCTAGGTCACCCCGTTTCCATCCTTATAGTAAGGGACCAGCATCTCTTTGCAATTTTGCCCCTGAGGCTCAATTTTACAATTTTGTCCCCCGTAGGCCTATTTTACCCTTTATGCCCCTGGCATTTTCAATCAAATTTTCTCTCCAGTGCCCCCGAGGCTTATTTTACAAATTTATCCCTTGTGGATCATTTTATTTGCCTTTGGCATTTTTAATTCACTTCTTTTACAAAATTATCGGGTACACCCCACTTTCTTTACAAAAATCATTGAGTCCTTCTTACTTCTTTACAAAATACATTCTCTCTCGCGATCTCCGTCATTCCAAGGTGGAAGAATGACATTTCGCTCTATCTTTCGATTTCCGTTATTCCAAGGTGGAAGAATAACATTTCGATCTCTCTCGCGATCTCCGTCATTCCAAGGTGGAAGAATGACATTTCGCTCTATCTTTCGATCTCCGTTATTCCAAGGTGGAAGAATAACATTTCGATCTCTCTCGCGATCTCCCGGAGTCATTCCAAGGTGGAAGAATGACATTTCGCTCTATCTTTCGATCTCCGTTATTCCAAGGTGGAAGAATAACATTTCGATCTCTCTCGCGATCTCCGTCATTCCAAGGTGGAAGAATGACATTTCGCTCTCTCTTTCGATCTCCGTCATTCCAAGGTGGAAGAATGACATTTCGATCTCTCTCGCGATCTCCGTCATTCCAAGGTGGAAGAATGACATTTCGCTCTATCTTTCGATCTCCGTTATTCCAAGGTGGAAGAATAACATTTCGATCTCTCTCGCGATCTCCGTCATTCCAAGGTGGAAGAATGACATTTCGCTCTCTCTTTCGATCTCCGTCATTCCAAGGTGGAAGAATGACATTTCGATCTCTCTCGCGATCTCCGTTATTCCAAGTTGAAGGAATAACATTTCGCTCTCTCTCTTTCGATCTCCGTTATTCCAAGGTGGAAGAATGACATTTCGCTCTCTCTCTCCTTCGATCTCCGTCATTCCAAGGTGGAAGAATGACATTTCTCTCTCTCTCCTTCGATCTCCGTCATTCCAAGGTGGAAGAATGACATTTCGCTCTCTCTCTCCTTCGATCTCCGTCATTCCAAGGTGGAAGAATGACATTTCTCTCTCTCTCCTTCGATCTCCGTTATTCCAAGGTGGAAGAATAACATTTCGATCTCTCTCGCGATCTCCGTCATTCCAAGGTGGAAGAATGACATTTCGCTCTCTCTCTCGCAATCTCCGTCATTCCAAGGTGGAAGAATGACATTTCTCTCTCTCTCCTTCGATCTCCGTTATTCCAAGGTGGAAGAATAACATTTCGATCTCTCTCGCGATCTCCGTCATTCCAAGGTGGAAGAATGACATTTCGCTCTCTCTCTCGCAATCTCCGTCATTCCAAGGTGGAAGAATGACATTTCGCTCTCTCTTTCGATCTCCGTTATTCCAAGTTGAAGGAATAACATTTCGATCTAGTCAAAGCTTGAACTACGATCAAGGCTTGATTCCTCCGGGATACGTAGGTAGCCTTTTATAAAAGGTCCAGCCATCCGACCACTTTGGTCACCCTGTTCCTTCGTCACTCCTCAGTGATGAAGTAATCCCTCATAGAGACCACCTTGGTCATTTCTAGCATATCCCCAGTAGGATCAATTGCTTGACCTCCTAGGTCATTTTCTATTTTCCCCAAAGAAGAGACCCGGTTTTCTCTTCTCCTTCCTCAGCGGATCTTATTCCGAACTACGGCTGGCTTGATTCCTCCGGATACGTAGGTAGCCTTCCAAAAGGTTCGGCCACTCGGCCGTCTCGGTCATCTAATCCATCTCGGCATTCGCCAGATCGGATCCTTTTCTACCGACAACCCCACTTGCCTTGCAAGTGACGTTGCCGAGGGGCTTCGTAAGTACCCAAATCGGCTCATGCCTTAGGTTAATTTTCCCGACAATTTCGGTAAGTTTTCCGGTAATTCCCAGCACCTTCCCGGCGTTAGGAAACATTCCGGAACTGTTTTATTAAATAAGGGCTGAAGGGGATCCTTCCTAATTAAGAAACACGTTTTTCTTAATTAGGAAGGAGGGTTCTAAAATTTGCCACCTTGCATGGTTCTAGAATGCTTTGAGTCATTCGGGATAAGCCCGCACGGCTTCATTAGCTCATTTGCTCTTGGCCGCACGGCTTCATTCACCTTATCCAGATTACCTATAAATAGAGGCCTCCTCTACCCATTTCAAGACACAACATTACCACCCCAAAAACAATACACCCACAATCAGCCACTCCCAAGACGTGAAGAATATTGGTGAAGGCTCAAGAAGGTGAAGAAGAAGCTAAAGAAGCCATCTCCTCCTCCTTGAAGACCCAAGACCAACCTCTCCTCCTAGCTCCGTCCGAAGAAACAAAGGAAGCCATTGGTAACCTCGCACGCCCTAACCTTGCATTTTAATTAATATACTTGCTCATTGCATTCATATATCTTGCTTGGGACTTGGCATTCATAGTTAAAGATCATATCTTTATCATCCCCTTCCCCTTTTGCATGCATTAAGACATCATTTGTCATAAAAATGTAGTCTTTTTCATAAAGGTGCATCCTTTGCACCTAAAACCCCCATTTTTAAATAAAATGTCATCTTTATGCATCATTTGCATATAAAAATCCAATCTTTTCAATAAAAATGCATCCTTTGCATTCAAAACCCTTTTTCATGCATCACTTGCATAAAATCCTATCTTTATGCATCACTTGCATAAAGATCATGTCTTTCAATCAAAAGCATCATTTGCAAACCCAAAAATGTCATCTTTTCATTAAAGTGTCATTTTTCATCATGCATTTCCCCCTTTCCCCCAACCTTGGAACGGACCGGTGTAAAAGATCCTATCTTTACATCGTTCCTTCCATTAAAGGTTCACGATTTCTTTGGAAAAGGATAACCTTGAACCCTATATCTCCGATTATCGCTTAAGAAAGAGTATGAAGCCTCTATACGAGCTCGACCGTCTTAAAGCGTAGGATTGATGGGCTAAGGACCCTCCTTTTCTAAAGAACCTCCTCTTTGACCAAAAGAGAGTCATTCTCTCGATCACGCAAGTCCCGAGGGTCCCGAGGTTAAAATGCGATGATCACAAGTCATAAGATGAGGACGGGATCATAATCCCAAATACATAAAATTCCAAGGAATCCCGAGCGACAACCAACAAATGGTTTGTACGTCCGGAAGACAACTTGGGACATTCCCCCCCCCCCTTTTTCTCAAACACATGCACACAAGAAAGCACGCAAGCAAGCACGATTAATGAAATCTTGGGAGACTTGCTCCGACAAGGCACTTTGGGTGAACGCCAAACGTTCTTCCCAAGGGGTAACTTAAACCTCCGAACCCAAGTAAAAAACTTTTTTTCAAAGTTTTGAGGTAATCAAAATGGCGTGGCGACTCCGTTTTTCAAATAACTCGGATGTCTTCAAACTCGCGTGAATCCAACAAAATTTGGGCACCACATTCACAGTACGGCCATACACTTTCATCATTATCACTCATCGAGGGGCCCAAGCAAAACATCTCTCTTTTGAGGGACAAATTCCATCTTGACTTATCATCCTTCCCATCATGAATCCGATCATGCCAAAGATAGCCTTTATGGATATCGTGTTAAGATATCGTTTGACTAAAATCAAACATGATTTTTCATCATATGTAAGGTCATGATAATCTCAGGTCTAGGGACTAAATGAAGTAACCTTATGAGATTTACTTATGACACTTGACCATGTCATAAATCTCATGCGGGTCATGTCCAGTCACTTGTTCTCTAACAAGTACCCATAATTTCAATGTGCATCTCTATGCATATAATCATCATATGATTATCCATTGACAATTATACTAATTATTCTCTTAATAATCAGGGACGGAGATTATTACAATAAATATGCAAACTATATAATAATCAAATAATAAACATAAACGATAAATATGATACATAACGGTTTTCAGTTAAACATAACTAAAGCCTAGGGCATTACACCAACACCATCATCCAAAAGAATTCTATGTTGAAATGTCTCCTGCAACTGCGGTCACTACTCTGGGTAAGGCAATTAAGAAAGCTTCAAGAAGGAAGAATATTGTTCTTGAACCGCAGCCTAAGAAGCCTAGGACCGCACCATCTCAACCGCGTGCTCAAACCGCAGGTGCTGGTCCAAGTGCTAAAGCAAAGGAGAAGATGGTCTTGAGAGATGAACCTGATGAAGATGAAGAGGAAGAGGATGATGGAATAGCCCCTCTCATCACGAAGGCAAAGAAAATCAAGACTGCTACTGCCAATCTGACTGAAGAGGATAAGGCTGCCTTCTATAAAGCAAAGCTTGACAAGTTGGAGAGGAAGGATGAATTAAGGAAGGCTGCAAAAGGAAAATCTTCTACTCCTGAACCGCTTGCCAAATCCCAACCGCAAGTTCAACCACCTGTTCAACCGCAACCCCCTCCTCAATCTCAACCGCCTCCACCTCCAACCCAATCTCCAGCTCAAACTCCTCCAACCTCACCTATTCAAACTCAAACCTCTTCCCCAATTCCTGACCAACCGCTTTCTCCTACCAGATCTCAATCCCCCAAACCTCTCTCTCCCTCTCCCAGAGATGAAACCGCTCAGGGGGAGAATCCCAAGAAGAGGAGATACAAGATGATTGCAAAGAAGACCACTCCCACCAAAGGACCCAAACGTTTTCTTCAATGTGTGGCCCAAACTCATACCAAAATCCCTGGTGAGACCTCCTCTTACTTTGATAAATCCTCCTCTTCTCAATACCATTCTCAATCATCTTCCCAGTCTGAATTTCAAACCCCTTTAAACTAAGCCACCTCAAATCCTTGTGCCTTTACTGAATGGACATCTAAGCCATCAGCAGGCCCAGCTCATTCAACCTCTAGACTTAGAGATCCAACTCCTTCACCACAAAATTCACCCATAAACCAATCATCCCCTCATAACTCAAACCGCAACCAAAATTCCCCTTCTAAATCCCCTACACCTTCACCTCAAAAATCCCCTTCTCATTCACCTCCTGAAATCTCTAAAACTACAACCACACCTATCCCAACCGCCCCTATCCCAACCGCCCCTATCCCAACCGCTCCATCCTCTTTACCCCAAACTCTACCCATTACTACTTCTAACTCCTCTCCATTTACAATTCCTGCCTCTCGTATTTTTCAAACACTATTTTTCCAAATCCCTCAAACTACTCCTCCTACTTTTTCTGAACCACCTCCTGCCTTCACTCATATTCCCTCATCTTCAACCGCTCCTCCACCCACTGACTACTCCCAAATCCTTTCCACCCTTAACCTTATTCAAAACCAACTCCTCGTTAACCAAGGCCATATGATCAAACTGACCGCATCCAATGCCTCCCTTGAAGCTTCCAACCGCTCCCTTCAAAAGCTTGCTGAATCTCAATCCCATTTGATTGCCTCTCAAACCCTGCAAATGGCTGATCATAGGAACTCCTTGAAGAGTTTTGCCCAAAGACTTGATGCCATTAAGGGGGAGAAGGACATAGCAAACATTGTCAAATCCTCAGCTGAATCCTGTTTTGAAGGATTTCGAAAGGATCTAGCTGAAGGTATTGTTCAAATTCAATCATTTGGAAAATCTGATCTAAAAGAATTGATTTCTCAGCTTTCAACCTCCACCAAGACCGCCTTTGATTCTCTTCAGGCTGAAATTCTCAAAGCTATCAACTCTCAACCGCCTACTTCTCAAGACTTTCAAGCCGCCTTGAATGCGGTTGAAGCAAATGTCCTCTTAGAAGTTGATAATATTAAAGCTCAGCTGGAGGTCAAAATGAACTCTCTTGATGATGCCTTGATGGCCAAGTTGAATGAGATCAGGGATGAATTCAACGACCGCCTTGAAAATATCAAGTTAGGTTTCTCCTCTAAACTGGAAGCCACAGTTAATGAGTTGAAATCCTCTATTAAGGTTACAGTTGATCTAGATCCTATGTCTGAGGCCATTTCAACTCAGATCGCAGCAGTTCAGGGGGAGATTCACATCATGTTCAATTCTTTGAACTCCTCCTTCCATGCCTTAATTGAAGATCTAACTGCTAAGGTATCTGAAAACTCCAAGGCAGTTAGTGATGCCAATCTTAAGCTTGATTCTCAAGAAAACATCCTAGAAAGATTGGTGACCGCTCAAGGAAGGACCGCTGATGAGGTGAGAAGAATTAGAAGATCTTTGAAGTCTGAAACCTCTGCATCAAATCAAGCCAGGAACCCTGAAGTCAACCAACCGCAGCAGCAGCAGCAAGGTCAAGATCTGCACCAACAATGAACCGCTTCTGCTCTGTAATTTTTTTTGTAAACTCTTTTGTTTGTTGGACCGCACTCTTTGTATTTTTGTCCAACCTCTTTTTGTTTTGCAACCTTTGCATTTTGCTTTTCTACCTTTGTAATTTGTAACCGCAGTGGTAGTAATGAAAAATGCATCATTGGTTCCAAAACCTTGTTCATATCAAACTGCTTGTTTGAAGAACAATGAAACCTATTTTGGTTTATAACCTCATTCAAATATTTTCTAACTTAAAATCATATCTTTTTGAAATGAAGGTTAAACATTCAGTTTAAACCGCACTTTGAACTTAAACTCATATTTTTTAAGTCCACTGAATGCATTTCTATACTTTTCATATTGTAATTGTTTATCTTTCAGATAGTATAGAAATCTATAGCTTAAGCTTGTGTGTATATTGACTTGGGACATGAATTACCATGTTAATTCCTATGGACATGTTCTTACCAAGTACAATGTTTGCTTTAGTTATAGTAGGTAATGGCATCAATCAAATAGGGGGAGATTGTTGGGTATGCATGTTTTAACCCTCCTATTTTGTATTAGATTTGATTGATATCATAAACCTCCTGTCTATTTTAAGGACTTTAGGACCCTATGTAATGAAGCTTAGACTTCAATTTTTTAGCTAAGTCAATTTTATAGAATAGGTTAATTTAGGCTTTGAAGACTGGCAAAAGACTCATTGGAATTGAGAGTTGCAGTTCAGGTGTTTCAAACTGCACTTCCAACCGCCTTAGCAAAACCGCTTGTAGCACTTGCTTGGTGGAATCCTTTGTTTGAAACTACCCTTGAACCACTTCAGTGCAACCGCCCTATGATGAACCGCACCCTTGCAGTTAAACATCAACCGCACTCTGCAACCTCACTAGAGTTATCAACCGCACATGTCAAACCGCTTATACTCCAGAATCGCCCCAATGATTGGAACTTGAAGTGAACCTCTTTGACCGTTGGAATCCACGTCAGCAATATCAAATGTCAACCACCATATCTTGTCACGTGACTACTTTTCAGACAAGATCTGCAAGGATCTTAAAAAGGTGACAGATGTCCTAACCACCTTAATTGCAGCTGAAGCCTGATCAGCTTTTCCTGCATCAACAGTTCCAAAGGACAAAAGTGGTTGATGTGGACCAATGGGAAAGCATCAAGGACTGTACCAATTACAGCTGTGTCTAATGGCTATATTCCTGATGCTTGGGTATAAATACCCCCAACCTTCATCATTTGAAGATTGCTTGAATCTTGAGAAATTGCTGTGTTCATCAGAAGTTGAAGCTCTGCCCAGAAATTCATAAGTCCTTTGAATCTTCATCTTCTTACTTCAAGAAATATTTCCCAGCCCAGAAATCAAGCCTTAACACATTCAAGAATCATTGAGCTCTACATCTCACAGATTTAAAGAGCCTTGATCTTGTTCTCACACACACCTCACTTGTTTAATCACATAGATTATACATTTGAGATACACTGGTTATAGTCTAGGATTTGTTCTTCATAGAAAAGATTTTATTGTACTTTGTAATCTCTCAAATACTCAATAGTAAAATCACTCTTGAAAATCCAAGACTAACCATCTTGGTAGTGGACGTAGATCGTTTATCGATTGAACCACTCCAAATATTGTGTTCTTACTTTCTGCATTTATATTTTCTTGTGCTTACTGATTATCTACTTTTCTCTCTGTTTGATCTTTATTTAGATATCCATTATTATGAAATTGTGTTTGGAGTTAACATTGTCTAGACTTCACTTTTGCAAACTGCACTTTCAGTAAACTGCACTATCAAACCGCCTTGCAAAACCGCCTCTCTCAAAACCGCTTTGTAACTTCATTATTCCGCTGTGCATTTTATAACTCTACTTGCAGTTTCTCATACACTGCAAGCGGTTTTGTAAGTATAGAGGATTACTTTTAAATCGAGGGCAAAAAATTTGTAACAGCTATTCACCCCCCCCCCCTCTAGCTGTATTTTCACCCTTGTTGCCACCTTTGGGACCAACAAAAGGCTTTAAACCACTCGGTCCGGAAGACCGCATAAACCTCCCAAATCACTATCTTCGACCCGGAAGGCCTTAAACCACCAGATTCGGAAAATCGTAAAATTTCCATCTCAGGACGCCACCACGTCCTCACAGTCGACCTCGGCGGTCACACGACACTTTAGGGCACTATCACGCCCGCATACACTCACAATTTCACGACCTCTGAACTATGACCAGGTTTGATTCCCGCTAGGGATACGTAGGAATCCTGTCACAGGGTCCAACCATCGACCTATGCGGTCACCCAGGACACCTCCACGTCCATACAATCGACCTCGGCGGTCACCACATCCTTAGGGCACCACCACGCCCTCGCACCATATTAGGACAGGACACGTCCTCCTACAACACAAACCATCTTCTCGTAAGATTACCCATCTTCTAGTAAGATTGCACACCCAGGACACCACCACGTCCTTACCATCGACCTATGCGGTCACCCCAGGACGCCACCACGTCCTTACCATCAACCTATACGGTCATCCAGGACGCCACCACATCCTTACCACTGACCTATGCGATCACCCAGGACGCCACCACGTCCTTACTATCGACCTATGCGGTCACCCATGGGATGCCACCACATCCACACACAGAGTTCCAGTCAGAGGACATCTCACGTCCTCGTACACAACAACACTCACCCCACACACGAACTACGATCAGGCTTGATTCCCGCCAGGGATACATAGGAATCCTATCACAGGGTCCAGCCAACTGACCTAAACGGTCACACAACAGGACACCGCCATGTCCTCACACATCGACCTACACGGTCACTTCCTCTCACAGCACGCGATCTAGATTAGGACCCTTATCTTATCGACGACCCCACTTCCTCCGTAAGTGGTCGTCGAGGGGCTTCTGTAAGTACCCTAATCTGGATCACCCTCTTTCGAGTACACAGGAAACACCGCAGACTCACAAACGCAGTCTCGAAGACCTTTGACACTCAAAACCCTCCAAAAATCCCCAGCCAAACCAAGGGAGGGACCTTTCTGGGACAAAAAGGGACAAAAAGTCCTTTTGGGAATTTTTCAGAAATCAGAAAAGCAAATATGGTCCGTACGGACCTCTTTGGTTCAATGATTACTGAATCCCCTTAAAGTCCAACTTATTCCCTCAAATCCCGGAAGTGATCATTACCCCCCTACATGGTTGGTCCGTACAGACCTTTCTGCATGCAAGGTTGGTTCGTACGGACCTCTTTGCAACCAGACACCATCATGGCTGAATCTTCTTAAAGTCCACTTATTCCCTCAAATCGAGGAAAACCAAAAAGTTGGATTACCTAGAAGGTCCGTACGGACCTTCTTGCACCAAATCTGGCACTATAAATAGAGGGCTCCCCCTCCCTCATTTCACGCATCTCCCTCTTCTCTCCTCTCTCCCCAGCCTTCTGGCACCCCTCTAAGACCTCTCGAGGCACTCCCGGCCCCTTTCGGATCCTTCTGAGGCCTTCCGAGCTCCCTTGTGGTGCTCCGAAGCCTCTCCGAGCGCTCCCGCGACGCTCCCGCGCTGTCCCGAGGCACTCTCGAGGTACTCTGAGGCCCCTCGTGGTACTCTGAGGCCTTGCCTGGTCTTTTCCAAGGCGTTCCGGCTCTTTCTGAGTCAAACCGGCGATCCCGACCCACACCGAACCTCCGCCCGAATCCAACCAACGATTCCAACGCACGCCGAACCTCTGCCCGAATCCAACCAACGATTCCAACACACGCCGAACCTCTGCTCGAGTGATCCCTGTGATCCCAACGCACGCCGAAACTCTGTCCGCAGACAACCGGCCCCTTCCGAAGCAATCCCGGTCCGTTCCGGAACACTATTTCATCCTCAGACACTGTTCCCCAACGGAAGACAGATACGAACCAACATTTGTAAGGCTTCCTTCCTACACTATTTCAATACATTTCAATAAAGCAGTGTACAATGTAGACATCCAATACAGCATGCATTTTTAAAAGCACATACACACACACAACAGTTAAAGAATATTAGGGGTATCCGAAAGACTCGTTTTACGAGGTGACTCGGGTGAGCTCTAAGATTCTAATATTCTCTTCCCGAGGAGTCATCTGACCTCCGAACTCAAAAATCTCATCACACAACAAAAACAGTTTATTTTTAAACTGATGCCCTTTTTCAATGTTTTGGGCTTAATAAAAACGGCGTGGCGACTCTACAAAGCAAACACACAGCGAGACACCTCCAACACCGCAAAACGGAATAAGCCAGATGCCGGGGCGCGAACGCGCTGCCTATCGGATCCGGGCAATTTCCCGAACGCGACGCAACAAAATGCGAGATGACCGGGGTGGGACCCAATCCACGCGCGAGCCGGTTCCCCGGGTAATTTCACCTGCTTTTTCATTTTTTTTTTCCGTCCAAAACTTTAAAATGAAATATCTTAAGATCTAGAACTCAAAAAAAAAAATCTGAAACCACCGTTGTTTTTGTATCGTCAATACGAATCAAACTAGTAGTATCAACATATAATTTAGAGCAAATTTGAGAAGTTCACAGTTGTTACAAGTTCACAGTTGTTTTTGATAAGTTTACAGTTATTTTTTACATTTGTTCCAATAATAATTAAGAGAAGTTCACAGTTGTTTTAGCTAAATTCATAATTTCTGCATGAAAATGACTATTATTTACTTAATTTACATATTTTTTTAGTTAAGTTCACAGTTGTTTTAGTTAAGTTCACAGTTGTTTTTAGTCTTTTATAGCCTTTATTTTGCAATTTTATGAGATTATTTGACATATTTGTTAAGTTCAATGTTGTTTTTTGTTAAGTTCACAGTTGTTTTAGTCCTTTATGGCCTCTATTTTTGCAATTTTATGAGATTATTTGACCTATTTATTATGTTCACGGTTGTTTTTTGTTAAGTTCACAGTTGTTTTAGTCATTTATGGCCTCTATTTTTGCAAATTTATGAGATTATTTGTTATGTTCACAGTTGTTTTTACTTAAGTTCACTGTTATTTTTTATTAAGTTCACAGTTGTTTTAGTCCTTTATGGCCTCTATTTTTGCAATTTTATGAGATTATTTGACATATTTGTTATGTTCACAGTTGTTTTTACTTAAGTTCAATGTTATTTTTTGTTAAGTTCACAGTTGTTTTAGTCCTTTATGGTCTCTATTTTTGAAATTTTATGAGATTATTTGACATATTTGTTATATTCACAGTTGTTTTTACTTATGTTCACTGTTGTTTTTTATTAAGTTCACAGTTGTTTTAGTCATTTATGGCCTCAAATTTTGCAATTTTATGAGATTATTTTACATATTTGTTATGTTCATAGTTGTTTTACTTAAGTTCACAGTTGTTTTTAGTCTTTTATGACTCTATTTTTGCTTTTTTATGAAAACCTCGAATGATGATTCAAAATTGAAAATATGAGATATGTGTAATCATTAGTGTTTCTCTCTAAAAATCAAAGAAGATGAGAAATTTCAACTTTGAAATTGGTCTTTGTGCTAGAAACTTGAATCACTAAGTGATTATTGTTCTTTTAATTTTATCAAGAAAGAAAATAGGGGATGAAAGATGGATCTTTCTCTCACTAGAAATCAAAGGGGAGAAATTATGTACTGAAAATATTAAAATGTTTGTTGCTCTTTTAGTTTAATATGCTTAAACACGAGTTCTGCACAAAAACTTGTCCCAAACCGTAAACTAACTTCCTTCCCCTTGCAGATCATGAATCTGTTGAAAAAAAAAACTAGATGCACGCACAAAATTCAAACTAAGCCACAAAAAAATCTTCCGAAAATTCATATATAGTAACTTCAATATTGAAACGGAGGGAGTATTATATACAAAACAACATTAATATCCCACTTGAATCTTTTCTACTCCCAGTTGCTTTCCATAGTTTTCTCATTTGGAGGACAGCCATCATTCTTTCCTTCTAATTATGCCTCTTGCATATTGAACGGAATAATCTGTGATGGATCGAGCCCAATGTTTACTACGAGCTCGGGGGCCCAATAGGTCCATCAAAGGACCAACCACAGGATCAGATCAAAGCCTTGGGTCATGGGCCGTCCAACACTGGTTGGCAGTCGTCGCCATTGAGCGACCAAACCCTTCCAAACGACGAGCCATTTGTGCTATCAAGGGAAAGGGCTAACTTCTAGCCCGTCGATACACCGAAGAAGAGATCGTCGACATGGAGCTAGGCCCTTCTAACGACGAGCCTTCCCTTGGGACCAACCGGCACTCGTCCAAGGGTAAGCGACGTCATTGAACGGCTAACTCTCTCTCGACGAGTCATACCTCAGGGAGACGACCCAACCGGACGTACGCCTGTGTCGTCTCTTCTATTAAGCTTCCTCAACAAGCTTGGTTAATTAGCTAATCTGGGATAATGTCAGACCTGCTACAGTGCCTTGTTATATGTGCAATCACGCAATCAGTAATAACTACAAAAGGTACACAGGTTGACTTTCCCTCATAAGGCAAGCTGCTTATCAATGTCGAAGAGCCTGCAGTGTCCTTACATAGACGGACCATTCCCGCCGTGACACGTGTACACCTAGAAGGCAGAGCTGATCTAACGGTTGGAGACCATCCAATCCAACGGCTCTGGTGAAAACCCTAATATCACTATTCCTACTATAAATAAGAGAGTATCAACATGGACAAAGGTAATGCTTTATTGCATATTCACGTACCCACTCACATATCATATTATCTGCACCACTTTTCAGTCCATCATCTTACTCTCACGCCGGAGGGGCTTGCCGGAAGACCCCCGGCGCAGTTTCACCCTTTGTTTCTTTGTGCGGATCCATAGCTAGCTCATTCATTGCCGGACACAAGGAATCGAGCCCACACGCTTTCCCGCGCGATCGATTGGTTCCATTGCCGGAAACGTGTTAGTGATCTCCAAGAGAAGGAATACAACCGTAAGAGTTTGAAAAATGGTGTCGACGGCCATACGGCCAAGCAAGTCTACAGCAGATGAGGGCGTTCCACCTCAACAAGAAAATCCCGTGCCACCCTCACCACCTAGGAACCCTAACTTAAGGGTTACTGTGTCACATGGGATGGTTGACGATACAGCCTTCAAACGGCCAGGAGAAGAGAGAAAAGGCCTGCTGCCGAGCGCCAGAGGAGACCTCCACTGGAAAGGAGGCCTGAGACAATCGGCAAGATATGCAGGAGGTCCCTCTAACCCTAATCTCGACAGGCGGCTTTCCTCGTCGAAAGAGCGAACGCCCTCAAGGAGTTTTTGCAAATCCAAGACGAGCTCATTCGTATGGCCGCTCCTCAAGCTCCCTGTGCATCCCACCAAACAATCTCGTCAGAAGGAGGAGAAGAAACCGAGAGAGAGAATGCCGGTCGTCGCGAAGGGACTCGCCACCGAGAATGAACGGGTTGTACCACAACTTGACCTAAGGGATCACATTAACGAGAGGCGGAGCCAAGGAGCACCGTCGCAAAGAACGACGACTGGGAAGTAGACCCTCGCAGCGTTAGTCGTCGAGAACCCCGAAGCAAATCGGAATCGATTGTCCGCGGTCGTCCACAGCACTCCGTCATCAAGAAATGAACAAGCGCAGAGCCAAAGAGAGAGAACTCGTACTCCCACCTCGTCATGAACGAGAACCGCCAAGATCTTATAGGCCGTCTCCCCTCCTAGCTACGGGAGCGATCCATCTCACGACGACCCGCCCCTCACCGTGAGGCAACGATCTAACACCGTTACCCGGGGCCCCGTCAAGATAGGATTCCCACGCCGTCCCAAACAGAGGGGTAGATATGAGAGAGTTCTTGAGACTGAGGCGACAAGTGGAAGAACTGACGAGCAAAAGAAAGAAAACGGACAGCGACGACTCTGATGACGACGGTGGCACTATGAATCCCCTCGCACCCCGGATGTTGGAAACAGACCCCGTAACCGGGCTTTAACCTACCCAAACTTAAACCATACGACGGCTCCACCAAGTGCCATCGACCACATGCAACACCCGGAGGCACGGATGTACGTAGTGGCAAAAGCCTCAGGCCACGACGACATCATGTGCAAGGCCCTTACGAGTACACTGGTCGACGCAGCTCTGAGATGGTTTAGAAGCTTGCCCAAGGGGAGTATCGAATCATGGAAGCAGATGAGAAAGAAGTTTTTAGGAAGGTTTGCTACGGCGGGAGAGCGTCGTAAGACTGTCAACGACCTTAGCAACATATCCCAAGGAGCCACTGAAAGTTCGATGAGCTATTTCAAGAGATTCAAGAAACTGGTAGATCAGATTGATGAAGACCTAATGCATGTGGAAATCATAAATTGCTTCGTACACGGCGTCATTTCCCCACTCTAGACTACGAGCTTCAAGTCCACCCGGCCAAGTCCCGCAAAGACCTCTATGCCAAGGCGTACGCCGTCGCCGAGGCTGAAGAAAGAAAGGTTCAAAGGGAGGGAAAGGCCGTCGACGAGGTTCAAGCGACAAGATCCAAGAAGGATAAGGTCGGAGAAAAAGGAAAAGACAAAGTGAAAGCAGAAAAAGTCCCGGAGTCGTACACTCCACTCACTGTGTCTAGAGCCGAAATTTTGAGCAATGTTGATTTTGGCCCGGCGCCGAAGATGAATCCCAACGGGAAGGGAAAGAAAAACATGAACAAATATTGCGAATATCACAGGGATAAAGGACATGATACCAAGGAATGTTTCAGCTTGAAAAAGATCATTCAAAGATGGATCGACGATGGGCGACTTGGAGAATATGTAAGGAAGGATCGTCAGGCGGCCAACACACGAGCGGCTAACGACGACCCTCCCCGCAGGAACCCTAGAATGGTCCCGGTAATCTCTCGAAGAGACGAGCAAGAACCAAATTAAGAGCGCCATCTACCATCTAAAGAAGGCCCCACATGTCCCCCAAAATCGAAACTCCAAACGACGTGATAAGTTTCTTTCCCTACGAGTTGCCGCCCAATCCATTAGCTCGTCAACAAACTCTAGTCATACCGGTTTCATCGATAATCGCGAATCAAGAAGAATTTTGATCGATACAGGCGGCCAAAGACATCTTGTTTTACAACGTCTACCAGAGAATGGGTCTACCTGATAGCCGCCTAAATCCTTACTTAGGTCGTCTAGAAGGATTCACCAATCACCGGGTAGATGCAAAAGGCCAAATCGACCTTCCAGTCGACATCGGAGAACACCCAATGAGAACAATCAAAACAAAGTGACTTTCATTGTGATCGACGTCGTAAGTGACTACCATGCAATCCTTGGTCAACCGGGTCAAGCCGCTGGGGATCGTCGCCTCGCTCCCCATCAACGAGTCAAATTTCCGTCCCGTGCAGGAGTAGGATGTGTGTTGGGACGGCCCTGCATTCCTAGAGCATGTATTAAAGGCAAAACGGACCATTGAAATCGACGATCCGCATCACACAAAGTGAAGCTCTCTAAATCCGTCAAGCAAACGACGACCTCGTATACTGGCATCTCGACGATCAAGTGCGTAGACGACCCCGGGGTCTATGAGGAAATATTCATGGACGACCAAGCTGCAAAGCCACAACTTTTGGTCGCCCAAGAATCGGGGGCCGAGCTGGATAAATTGATCGACGAAGAAGTACCAGATCTGACGCCTGAAGCAAGAAGGAAAATTAAAGAGAGCGTCATTGAATCCATGGACTTTAGGGACGATGCCCCGAGATGAAGCCACCGACGAGCTAATTGAACCGGTCATTAACCCTAGCTATCCAGAGCGTAAAATCAACCGGGGTCTCGCCAAGCACCGAGGAGAGGAAGAGATAATCTCCCTACTCAAACGTAACCTCGACGTTTTTGCCTCGGAAAGTAGAAGACATGAAGGGAATTAGAGAGGACGTGGCAGCTCATAAGCTTGGGTGAACCCCACCATGAAATTCAAAGAGCAAAGGTGTCGAGTTTTTTCAAATTTAAAAGAGATTGCTATAAAGCAGAGATTGAAAAATTACCGAGTGTCCGGGATTATTGTGAACGCCGGGTTCACAACTTGGTTAGCCAATGTGGTTCTTGTAAAAAGCCAAATGGGAAGTGGAGATTATGTGTCGACTTTACCGATCTAAACCTAGCGTGCCCCAAGGACACTTACCCTTGCCAAGAATCGACAAGCCTCGTCGACTCGCGGCCTGGCCATTCAACTTTGAGCTTTCTTGATGCCTACTCCGCTATCACCAAATCAAGATGGCCGAGGAAGATATCCCAAAGACGGCTTTTCAAAGCAGGGGAACGTACCGTTATACGAAGATGCCTTTTGGGCTTAAGAACGCCGGTGCCACTTACCAAAGAATGATAAACAAGGTATTCAAAGACCAGACGGAGACAACTTAGAGGCGTATGTTGATGACATGGTCGTCAAGAGTAGAAAGAGAAAGCATGTCGACGACCTACAAGAAACTTTCTCCAACCTCCGAACAAATGATATGGTCCTCAACCCAGCCTAAATGCGTCTTTGGTGTTGCAGCAGAAAGTTCCTAGGATTCATGCTCTCTCGTGGGAATCGAAGCCAATCCCGAGAAAATAAAGGCTTTGATAGACATGGCCGAGCCTACGAGCATCAAGGAGGTTCAGCGTTTAAATGGTCGAGTAGCAGCCTAGGTCGTTTTATTGCCAAGTCTGCTGAAAGGTCACTTCCATTCTTTAAAGCTCTTCGAGGGGCAAAGGACTTCAAATGGACGGATGAATGTTCTCGCCGTTTAAACAAACCGAAAGAGTATCTTGCTCCCCACCACTCCTACAAAGCCCCGTAGCGGGGAAGACCTTTACGTTTATCTCTCGGCGAGTGACAAGGCCGTCGCCGCCGTATTGGTCGTGGAGGAGGGTGGAACACAGAGGCCGCCTACTATGTCAAAGAAGGCTCTATCGGATGTGGAAACTCGTTATTTTAACGCGGAGAAGATCGCTTACGCTCTCGTAATTACAAGACGAAAGCTACGAGCATACTTCTCTCGCTCACCCCATCATCGTTTATACGGATGCCCCACCGCGCAAGATCTTGCACCGTCCCGAAAGCTCGGGTCGTCTACTCAACCGGAGTATTGAGCCGACCGAGTTTGATATCGAGTATAGGACGAGAAAGACCTTACAGCACAATCTTTAGCGTACTTCCTGGTTGAAACATCATTCAAGGCCGCGACGACCAAAGACAAATTTAAAATGACAAGGGCAAGGAAGTCAACGACAAACCAGAGGAGCTGGTTTTGCCCGTAGGTTGCTGGAAGGTTTATTCAGACGGGTCAGCTACTAGAAATCTGAGCGGGGCAGGGATCGTTCTTGTCGAGCCCGAAAGTGGAACAGTTTTTGAAGAAGTATTGAGGGTCAAGTTTCAAGCATCTAACAATCAAAGTGAGTACGAGGCGCTCATAGCAGCCATTGAATACGCCAAGTGTTTTGGAGCTACCAAAGTAGCAGCCTATTGTGATTCTCAATTGATCGTGAATCAAGTGAGGGGAGAATATCAAGTCATCGATTCCACCCTGCAGAAGTACCATTCATTGGTCGTAGAATTGATCCAAGGGTTGGAATTTTGGGCCATACAGAGGATAGCTCGTGAAAATAACGAGCACGCCGACCTACTCTCAAAGCTGGCTACGGACCAACTCCCAGAGGAGGAGCACGGCCATCACCTAGCCTACTTGGAACAACCAGCCTACGATCGAGTAAAAGTCATGTGCAACGTCGACGGTCCAAGATGCTGGATAGACGAGCTGAAAGTTTTCATTGAACGGAATGAGTTGCCGACGGACGAGGCTTTGGCAAGGCAAATTAAAAGAAAGTCCCCGCATTCACTGGGCCGTAGAAGGAGAGCTCTATCGACGATCCATTACTGTGCCATTCTTTGAAGTGCGTCCACCCAGATAAGGTCGTTCAGTTGCTTTTTGAGGTACATCAAGGAGAGTGTGGAGGCCATCCTGGGGCCCGTACATTGGCCGACAAGTTGATCACCATGGGATACTACTGGCCCCACCTCCGTGAAGATGCCAAACAGTTTGTGAGAAAATGCGACACCTGCCAACGATTTGCCGACCTCCCCAAGCTACCGACAACTGAGCAAACCCCTGTCATGGCTGCTTGGCCGTTTGATATGTGGGGTGTCGATCTGATTGGGCCTTTTCCACAGGCCAAAGGGGGAGTCAAGTATGTGATTGTGGCAGTTGACTATTTCTCAAAGTGGGTGGAGGCCAAGGCCTTAAACAAAATTACTGAAAACAATGCCCTAAGCTTCATCCATGATTCGATATGGTGTCGCTTTGGAATCCCAAGGGTAATTGTTTCGGACAACGGCCTGCAGTTCTCAAGGAAATTTGAACAAGAATTGAATAGGATGGGCGTCAAGCATTCCAAGTCGTCCGTCGCCTATCCCCAAGGCAACGGGCAAGCTGAAGCGGCGAACAAGCTCGTCTTATCCGCTTTATGTAAAAATCTCGAGGGACGCAAAGACAAGATGGTCGGGACGAACTCCCTTCAAAGACTTCGGGCGATCCCGCACAACCACCCGGGGCCTACGGGGAAACCCCATTTGCTTTGGCTTACGGCTCGAGGCCACGGCTCCCGCCGAGCTTCGCCTTCCAAATGCACCGAGTTGCTCTCTACGACGTTGAAAAGAACATCCATAACCGACAGGTCGACCTAGACCTTGTCGACGAACGAAGATTGGACGCCCAACTAAGGATGGAGAATTACAAAAAGAAAACCAAGGCTTATCATGACAAGAAGGTGAAGAAAAGATTCTTTAAAGTCGGCGACTATGTGCTCAGAAAGATCGAGGCGACAGGACTCAAGGCCCGCCAAAACAAACTTTCCCCCAATTGGGAAGGACCATACGTCGTCACAAGTGTGGTCAGAGAAGGAACCTACCGCCTGTCTAAGCCCAACGGGGAACATCTCAAGCATCCATGGCACGCCAATCATCTGATGAAGTATTACTTTTGATCGTCGTCGTCGAAAACATTCAGCGCCGAGCCATTTTGTGGTTCTCAATGTGAATTTTTAATTGTCATTTTGTAAGATGTTTTTGAGGTCTGTAATTTTTGAAGTCTGTAAGGAATAACCTATAAATCCCCATGTCGTAGGAAGTAAATGAGTCATCAATACGCAGTTGTTAGTCAGAAGTTATCAATGAGAACTCATCACTTCGCCGAACCTCGTTCATTGCAAATCAAGCCTAAGGCGGTTGAAGCCTGACTTCGACCCCTACAACTAACTACTTTAGTCAAGTATAAAAATCAGTCGTAGCAAAGACTTTGACACTTACACTCACTTTAGCCAAGTATAAAGGTTAGACGAAGCCAGACTTCGTCGAACGCTATAACGGAGTAAGACGACTCGTCCATAGAATCTTGTCTACGAGCAAGAGACCTATGAACCTTCGTACTATTCCTACGAGCCATTGAGAAGTCGAGAAAATACAAGTATGAAAGGGACATCACCACATTAGGACGACCCAAGTTCTGGTCGTCACTAACGACGACCAATCATGCTTGTCCTCAAACTTACTCGTTCAAAACAAGTTATCACATGCTATCTACGTTAACACAGATTAACTAACATAAAACTAAGGCATTAAATAACTTAAACATGAAGCAAACATTGTACGTACGACCCCCTCTAAACAACGAGGAAACAGGCCGACTACATTACAAAAATTAAAAATTGTTTTGGGACGATGTTTGGAATCACAACCGAATAAAATGAAACATTGTTTAAGACAACCGAATCAAATTGGGGCATTGTTTGGAACATTACAAAGCATATCAAATAAATCAATCATTGAGGACCGTCGGCACTTGAAGGAGCTGCATCAGGGTCGGGACCGTCTTCTACGAAATGTTTATAATAGGCGTCAAAGCTCTTGGGGTCAACAATGGGACCGCCACTCGTCCTTTCCAGCCTTCTCGTCGTCCTCTCTGATGATGAGCAAATCATTGTTGTTGAAGGGGACTAGAGGATGAACTAGACGAGCTTCTTCATCGTATGTCGGTTCGGTGCAGTAGATCGCCCGCCTTCCGCGGGGACAAGAGGCCTTTAGTCTCCGGCCGGCAAGAATCCTCCGGCCGATGTTTGGACCCGTCTTGAAAAAGAGACTAGCCTTGTCGGTGACGACCTCGAGAAATTCGGCACTTCCCTTAAATTCCCGCTACTGCGTTCACTCAAATTTCTTCCCCAAGAGCAACTTAATGATCGGCCCTCATCGATTCAAGTTGGCCCGAGCAAACTCGTAATCGATGTCAATTTGGCAACCTTACCCTCTCGCGGCACGGAGGGCAGTCGTCAAAATCTTGCCATCATCCACGAGCTTGGCCTTGTCAGCCTTCACAATTTCCGCCTCCTTCACAATCTCATTTTTCTGGGTCATTAATGACTCATAGGCAGCAGTCAGCTGGATGATGTTTTCCTCATCTTCCTTCAATTTCTTCTCGGCCTCTTCCTTGGCTCCGACGGAGAACCAGCTGCTCGTTCTCCTTCATCTCGGCGTCGTAGCATGCCTTGAAGTCCGCCGTCATTGCTTCCATCATCGACGTCATCTGCCGTCAAAGAATTAATTATTAGCACAAGTACAAAACTACGAGATACGCAAGAAAAGGACAACACCCGAAATACCTCCGTCTGCATCAACCCAAAGCGAGCATGATAGGTCGTCGGACTCATCTTAGCCCCCCTCATCTGGCGTACAAGATCAGCATCTTTACCCCGTTTGAAAGTCGGGGGCCGTCCCCGGAAGGAGAAAGGTGGCCACTTCTTGCCAAACAAGGAACCCCAGAAATCTGAGGAACCTTCCCAAGCTTGGTCGCCATCTCCAAAGCCTTTGCCCTGGTAAGCACCCCAGACGACGAGCCAGGAGCTTCAGTTTGGGGGGTTGAAGGGTCAGAGGAACTTACAGGTCGCTGTCGCCTTTACTTCTCTTTTCCTTCTCTCTCCCGAGCCAGGATGGTTTTTCCTCTTCTTGGAGACGCGGCTCCCTTCTCCGACGCCCTCATGATTGGAGTCCGAACTTCCTACGTCCTCAGGGTTAATGTGCTCACCCTCAACGACGACGACCTGATGGCCCTCAGTATTGGCCGCCACTGCACTTGACTCAACCACAATTTCTTTCTCCAGCCCGTCGACAACAGCTTGACGACCTCCAGTGTTTAGGCCCCCAACGACGACCTCCTTTTCGATCAAAGGAATGGCGCCAGCAGGGTTGTCCTTAGGAAGCTCATCATTCCTCTTCGTTTGGTTCTCCTGCCGGCCACAAATAGCATTGCTCGTCGCCCTATCCTTCTTGGCCTTGGTCCGCACAAGGGGTCTGATTGCCTCACTCATGTTTCTAACTTTCTTCTCGATAACGCTGATATCCTTCTCAGAGAGAACTGCCAAGTGAAAAATGAGAAAAAGTTAATTGAATACACGACGGGACATAAAGGCAAATTGTCAAAGTAAATAGACGAGTGTTGAGAGCCCAACCCCCAGACATCTCAAGATTTTCACAACGCTCTTCAGGACGATCAAAGCGGGCACCAGCGCAGTTAATGCAGTTGTCTTCCCACTGCAAGTCGTCATGAACGACCCAAACTGGATAACGGGGGTCAAGGTTTATCTTCACCAAGGGGTCGGGGCCCGTCGACGGCTTATCCATAATGCCAGCCCCTTATGTACCTCCGCGAGAGGCCTCAATGTTCTCAAATGCCACCCATCCACGACTCAAGAGATCGTCAATCTTTCCTTTCGCTCGTCGCCCACTGAGCTTGAAATATATGGTCGTCTGAGACAAAATCACGATTTTCGTGCCAAGGAAATTGCCACCCTACCCGACTCTCCACCAAAATCATATGACTGTCCCAGCCGTACACTTTATTTTGGGTGTCCAAAAACAAACCTTGGACATTCCTAATGCACGACACACTTACCAAGGACTTCCCGTTCTTAATGGATCGTTTGGTCCGATAATATTGACTTAACACTTTGTTACATGGCTCGTAGCCAAGAAATCTGCAAACGACGATGAAGCATGATAAAACTCTAACCGTGTTACCGCTTAGCTCCATCGGCACGCAACCGGAATCTTCGAGAAACTCGTTAATAAAGGGGTCCAGGGGCAACCTCAACCCAAGCTCAAACTGTTTATAGAAGAAAGCAACTTTCTTCTCTTGGTGAGGAGAGATTGTCTACGGGGCTCATACTCTTCTGGCTAAGATACTCCAAATTGTAATTATTAGCATGCACCCCGAACGAACTCCGAAGGGAATCTATAAACGGCCGCGATATCTCCCTGGTCGCAGCTCGACCTTGGTGATAGCCCAACCACCTCGAGCACCACCCCCGAAGTCTCGTTCAGTATTTCCGACTCGTACACCTGTGTGGAAGGCGTCGACGATCCTAGTATTTCCAGCACTCGTACTAGCTTCATTAACTTCTTGAGCCGGCTGGTTGGGGCGTCCGTCGTGATCCATGTCTACAAAACAAGGAGAGACAGAAGGGGAATCAGTCCTAACATTTTCATACGACGACCTATCTATGGGCAACCTAGATTCCCCTACAACCAAACTCCTACATGAATCACGACGGGACAAGGAATAGATGGCTCGTATATGATTTCGGTGTCGTTCATTGATCTAAAGGGGGTTACCCTAGTGGTCACCTTCCTCAAAGTCCCCAAGAACCTCACCAACAGGAAACCCTAGAGGTTCGTCTTCAAAATCAAACTTTGCCAAAATAGATGAGCATTCAACCAGTGGAATCTCCTCCAAATTCCCTCGCACATTTGTACACCCTTTGATTCAAATTTCAAAACCAAACTTGACACCCTCTCAAAGCTCACCGTTCGGGCCCCATTTAGCAAAACCTTAAACCCCAAACAAAAACCCGTAAAATGAAGAATAACGAAGAAAATTACCTCGCTTCGCGGGGAAATGGTTTTTCCGATGAACTCGCGGTGGAAGATCAAAGAAGTCCCTAATCCAAGCCGCGGGGTTATCCAACGGTGGTGAAGCCAGGCAGTCGGTATCGCCGAAAAAGTTCGCACGGCTGCCGAGTTCTTCCTTATCAATAGCCGGAAATCGCCTTGCTCCTTGCTCTCAGTGCTCTGGTTCGCGAAAAGTTTGGAATGAAGGAGGGGGGAGGTTTTATATGTGGGGAAGATGAACAGTTTGTTCCTGGGGAATCCAAAGGGCGGAATGATGAGGGGCATTAAATACCCTCTGCAACTTCCGAGGAGAATGTCCCATCAGGTGACACGTGTCAACCAAAGAAGAGATCTCAGCCGCCCACGTCACCAACGCTGACATCATCGTAATTCAAAATTCAAATTGACGGTCGTACGGATTGCCTTGGAGGGAAAATGACAACTCCTGGCCCGTCAAGACGACCATGAGTTAGGGGCCACTGAACGGAATAATCTGTGATGGATCGAGCCCAATGTTTACTACGAGCTCGGGGGCCCAATAGGTCCATCAAAGGACCAACCACAGGATCAGATCAAAGCATTGTGTCATGGGCCGTCCAACACTGGTTGGCAGTCGTCGCCATTGAGCGACCAAACCCTTCCAAACGACGAGCCATTTGTGCTATCAAGGGAAAGGGCTAACTTCTAGCCCGTCGATACACCGAAGAAGAGATCGTCGACATGGAGCTAGGCCCTTCTAACGACGAGCCTTCCCTTGGGACCAACCGGCACTCGTCCAAGGGTAAGCGACGTCATTGAACGGCTAACTCTCTCTCGACGAGTCATACCTCAGGGAGACGACCCAACTGGACGTACAGCTCCAGGTCGTCTCTTCTATTAAGCTTCCTCAACAAGCTTGGTTAATTAGCTAATCTGGGATAATGTCAGACCTGCTACAGTGCCTTGTTATATGTGCAATCACGCAATCAGTAATAACTACAAAAGGTACACAGGTTGACTTTCCCTCATAAGGCAAGCTGCTTATCAATGTCAGAAGCTGCAGTGTCCTTACATAGACGGACCATTCCCAGCGTGACACGTGTACACCTAGAAGGCAGAGCTGATCTAACGGTTGGAGACCATCCAATCCAACGGCTCTGGTGAAAACCCTAATATCACTATTCCTACTATAAATAAGAGAGTATCAACATGGACAAAGGTAATGCTTTATTGCATATTCACGTACCCACTCACATATCATATTATCTGCACCACTTTTCAGTCCATCATCTTACTCTCACGCCGGAGGGGCTTGCCGGAAGACCCCCGGCGCAGTTTCACCCTTGTTTCTTGTGCTGTGCAGATCCATAGCTAGCTCATTCATTGCTGGACACAAGGAACTGAGCCCACACGCTTTCCTGCGCGATCACATATAAAAAAGAAAAAGCCAAAATTAGATGAATAAATTCTCAGCATCTTAGATAATAAATGGAAAACAAAAATAAGATTTTGTTTTTAAAATTAAAATATGATTTCTCGGTAGTCTCTCACATAGATGCAGATGCACGCATAAGTTATACGGCCACAGCAAAACACGAACTCTAAAGATAAAATGAATTAAGCTACTTCACCTGATTGACGTATTCAATAATGCTATCTTCAGTTTGATTACGGCTGATTTGATTTTGCATCCAAACAACCGCTCTCAATACGGTCGCCGTACTACTATAGTTGAATTCGAACGGTCCATAGGCATTTTAGGGAGAGGATAATACAAAATGGCATCAATTGAGTTGTGATTTTAAAGAAGAAATAGAGAGGAAAGGGAGGGTCATCGGAGTTGGAAAGGGAAGGGTTGCCGGAGGGGAGGGAAGTGTCGCCGAAAGGGAAGGGGAAGGGGAAGGGTTGGTAGAGAGAGAAAGTGAGAGAAGAGAGAGAGAGAGGGGGTTAGTTTTATATTTTTGGACAGGAAGGATTAGGTGAAATTTTGATTATGAAGCCGAATTAGTTGGTTAAATTTCAAAATTCATGTCTTAATTGATCGTTTGACTTGGGATGGAGGATCCACCGGTAATTTCCCCTATTCCATTTGTGTCCAAACATCCTTGATAAGATAAATTTACTTGTTGAAATTTGTCCAAAATATATATTATGATGCTTCAACGATGATGAATATTTTTATATGATTTGACTATAATTGATATAATAGACATATATTGCCATTATTTTTGTTTCTGTAGTTATGAATATGAAATCTCAAAGTAAGAAATCCAAAGTTGCGATGTGTCCGAAGAAAGAGACTGTAAAAAAAATGAGTGTTACTAGACGAACTTGGACTGTCAAGGAAGAACAATCGTTAATGGATTGCCTGCAAGAAATCAACAACACATTTTGGAGGCCTGATGGAGTTTCATTTAGGCCTGGCTATCTCAAGCAGCTTGAAGTTGACCTACAAATAATTAAGCCTTTGGGGTTGCCTGTTATGAATCGGGTACGAGTTGCTAGATTAATGTCTTTGAAGCCTCAACTCCTTGATTATTTTAGTGGCTTGAAAGATGATGAGGCACGTCTCGAAATGGTGGATGCAATCCTTGATGGTATTTTTGAATAAATTCATCTCAGCTTCTCGTCCCAATTAGTTGGGTGGCTTCTTGAATTATTTGATATTTTTTATGATTGTTGATACTTATCAATTTTTTATATTTTAAGCTTTGAATTTTTGAATTTAATTTTGAACTTCAATATGATTTATTTTTACAAAATGAATGTTTATGTTAAGTTATGGTCATAATAAATTAGGGGTATTTTTGGAAAATAAAAAATAATATTGTATAAATTATTTCTTACCAAACATTAGATAATGCTAATGTGGAATTAAAGTTTTTTAATCCTGATTATATCAAACACAAGATTACTCCAAAGCTAATGATTATTAATACCAAGGATTATTAATGAGGGTATTATTAATCCTCTCATTAATAATACTGATAATCCTTATCCGACAATCAAACGAACGTTTAGAGTCTTAATTTACGAATTAAAGTTATGTTGCTAATTACAATAATCAAACAAACACTTAATACCCTCAAATGCTGTTATTATGAACAACAAGCTAACAATTTTAACATCACTCTCTAACCTTCAAAACTATCAAAACCAATATTTTAATCTAAAAAAATTTGTATTTGTATACTCCCTCCGTCCCACCTCACTTGACACCCAAGAGATGGGCACAAGAACTAAGAAAAAAGAATAAAATAAAAAAATGTGTGATAGAAAATGAAGAGAGAGAATGAGTGGGGTAAATAGTAGTGTTGGTTGAATAAATTGAGTGGTGAAAAATGAAAAGAGAGAATGAGTGGTGGGATCCATCTAATATAAAAATATAAAAAATAGGCTATTTTTGGGAGGTGTCAAGTGAGCTGGAACGGCCCAAAATGAAAATAAGTGTCAAGTAAGCTGAAACGGAGGGAGTATGACTTAATCCATTTTTATGGATCGTCATTTTAGAACACAATTGAAAATAAAAAGTATGATAGCTATTTTGAGGTGAGTGGTAGTGACAAGCATCAGTACGTCGGTCCGTCTGATTTCATCCCTCCATTTTCATATTATCGATTATTCACACGAGTTTCATTAAAGATATTTTAGTCATTTAGCTTAGATATCGCAAATTTTTTTTCATTCATCTCCCAGGCAATCTCAACCTAGGAATATTTTGAAAATATTCTTATTTTATACAAAATTTGATGTAAACTGTTGAAATTTGAAAACAGTTGAAAATATTTGATGATAAAATTGAATCATTTAAAAGTTTTGATGCAATTTGTGAACGGATATGTAAAGAGATACGGAGATGCTCCAAGTAAATATTGGAAGTTAATTTTACTATCGTTTACCTGGCCGGTCAAATAACGTGGTTTTCTACTTTCTACTCGAGCGTACCCTATATATTACACCGTCAACCCTAGCAGTAGTTCTTCTCTCTACGGAAGTGATGTAGTCTCCCTCTCTTCCGTGAACCCTAGCCGCCGCTCATCATCTGAAGGGCAACATCCTCTCTAAATCGGCGATCAACGCCGGCGATCCAATATTCACGTGCATAGTATCATCGTTTCTAGTGCCGGCTGCAAACATCTCAGATCCACGGTTGTGAGATCCTCAATTACCGATCTAGGTATATGCCTTTCAGTGATGATTCGGTGATTGGAGATTTCAGTTTCGCGGTTGTGAGGTTAGGGTTTATTCACTCCGATCCATCTCCCTGCATAATTTGGATGACTCAGGTAACAATCTCAATTTAATCCTTAACCCATTCTCGATTCTGTGATTTTGATACTCAGTTGTTTAGGTTTGCAATAATTGAAAATTCTTTTATTGATTTTCTTGTCTCATTTTCGCTGATCTATTTTCCCAAAATATGGAGTAATTTAAATAGTAAGATTCTTAGCTAGTTAGCTTCATTTTCGTTTTCTGACTGTTATTCAGCTTTAATGGAAGTTATTGCTAGTGGTATTGAGTTTTGTAGTGACAGCATAAAGTGGCCATGGCTGGTGCCTTAGTTTGGAATGAATGCATCTTTTGTAAAATTAGTTGCCCTGATGGCCAATTAATTCGATTCCATCATCAAGTTACATCTGTTAAGAAGTTCCTTTAGGCCCCGTTTGTTTCCAGGAAAATTGGAGGAAAACGTTTTTCGGAAAACGTTTTCCCCATTTTCCTGTGTTTGGTAATTTTTCGGAAAACGTTTTCCCCATTTTCCCTGAAACATGTTTGTTTTCCGGAAAACGTTTTCCCCATTTTTCAGTGTTTGGTAGTTTTCCGGAAAATGGAGAAAATGGTTTTCGGAAAACATTTTTCGCCGTTTCTAAAGAAAACGTTTTCCGAATTTTTCCTAAGGAAGTTGTTTTCCGGAAAATGGTATAAAAAAAGTGGATGGATAATATTTTAATAATAATAATAATAATAATAATAATAATAATAATAATAATAATAATAATAATAATAATAATAATAATAATGATAATATTAATAATAATAATAATAATTAAAATAAAAAAATAATAAAATAATAATAAAATAATAATAATAATAATAATAAAATAATAATAATAATAAAATAATAATAATAAAATAATAATAATAATAATACTAATAATAATAAAAAAAATAATAATAAAAAAATAATAATAATAATAAAAATAAAATAATAAAATAATAATAATAATAATAATAATAATAATAATAAAATAATAATAATAATAATAAAAATAAAAAATAATAATAATAATAATAATAATAAAATAATAAAATAATAATAAAAATAATAATAAAAATAATAATAAAAAAATAAAATAATAATAATAAGAAAATAATAATAATAAAAATAATAATAAAATAATAATAAAATAATAATAATAATAATAATAAAATAATAATAAAATAATAGTAATAATAATAATAATAATAATAATAATTTTCCGAAAAACATCTTCATTTTCCGGAAAACGTTTTCCCCATTTTCCTAAGGAAGTTGTTTTTCAGGAAAACATCTTCCTCATTTTCCGGAAAACGTTTTCCACATTTTCGGAAAACGTTTTCCTTTTCCGGAAAACATTTTCCAGGAAATCATTTTCCGGAAGTTATTTTCCCCGAAACAAACGGTTTTTCCATGTCCAAAAATATAATGCACCCTTCTATCCAAATTTCAGTTCTGGGGCTGAAATAATATATTCCACCTTCAAATTGGGTTTTTGAGATAGGTTTTGGGGAAGATCTTTATTCTTATTAGCCAAACACTTAAATAACTTTTCACATGAAGAGAGAGAGAGAGAGAGAGAGAGAGAGATTTGAAATCCCAAACTTTCCTCTAGCCTCGTGACCTAAATTCTACCTTGATTGACATTTGTTAACCATTACCACTAGGTAGTAATCCTTCAATTATTCAAGCACTCAAATAAATATTAAAACAGAAAACGAAAGAAGGGATGACAACACTTACATTTTTGCTGCCATTGTCACCAACAATAATGGCTTTGTTATTGTCAACAGCCATGAAAACCATAACCGTGAATTTGTTAGTTTTCCCCGTGTGTGTGGGTGTTACCCATTAAATATTATAATGTCTTTAAACTATTGTACATTATTTCAATTTGGTGCAATAGGCAATAGTCCATAGCATGTTAAAAATCTTAATGTGTAAGATGTGGATAAGTGTGTCACCTTATTTTTCAAGTAATATTTGGATAATATAAGTTTTATATTTTGTTAATGCTAATTTGTTCGTATAATCATTTCATTCTTTGCAGCTTTATACCCCATATATATGTATATACGTGTATATATTTATATGTGTGTGTGTTTTGGCAAGCTTTCGAGGTCTATTATTTGTCTGGAAACTTAGGGCCGCCTTGGGGAGAGCTTCGGTCATTGTCTTTATCGGGTGCTCTAATTGTGGGTAATTTTATACCAATTCTCTAATTGTAAATCTTATAATTGTAAGTACTAGTAATCTAATTATTTGACCTTGATTTTGCAAGGGTTATCGTCATTGAGAAAATCCTCTCCTAAGTTGAAGGCGGCCAAATTTATGGGATATATGGATTATCACTGACATTCTAAAAGGCCTCATGGACATTTTGTGTCTGTATATGCCATGTCCTATAATATAACAAGGAAAATAGATGTATGCATTCGATGTGGTAATATTTGAAGTGTTATGCTGAAAAAAGTCATGGGATTGAGGGGATGTGAACTTCTACTTCGAGGAAAATGAGGATTTAGGGGGTTGTGCCCAAGAAAATGTAGTTATTAAAATAAAAACCGAATATATCATACTATTCTCTAAAGCAATTTACCGATGATATAGGAAAAAGTATGAGATAAGACACAAACAACCCAACAGTCCCCACAATGGATGATATGGTGTTGTCTCGAATCAGCTCTTGTCTGCATGGAGCGCGAAAATGAAATACTCTGAAAATGGAGACCAACATTCAAATTGGGCCATCTTATCATGACAGAGGGAGTACCAAGTTTGTATGGAGCAAATTAGTGTCAGGGAAGCCTTGAGGCCAATATTTAGAGCTGACTCAAGAGACATCACCACACCATCCATTGTAGTGAGTCGGTTTGAGTCTGATCTTAAGCTACTTCCTATAGCATCCGTAAATGCCTTGTGAGAAAAGTACGATCTATCCGCTTTTATTTTAATATCTACATTTTCTTGTGCTCAACCCCCTAAATTCTCATTTTCCTCGAAGTAGTAGCTCACATCCCCTTGATCCCATGGCTTTTTTCGACATAACACTTCAAACATTACCATGTCGAATGCATATACATCTATTTTCCTTGTTATACTATAGAGCATGACATATTCAGTGAAAAATTGATTGGGGAATTGTGTGGAGGTATTACTTATTGTTTTGCATTTATTTTTGTTCACATTGGAGGGAGACTTAATCTTGAAGGTGAAAAATCTGAAACATGTATCAAAATGGTGTGAGATTATCTTCTACTTACGTGAATGTAATGCTTCATCAGATTTTAAGCCGGAAAATTGGTTCAATCTTCTAGTTTGTATCTTTTGAGTTTAAATAAATTGGCCATTTTCAGTATTGACTATTTTAAATTCATTTGAGCTTTAATTACTGTTGGAAGTTGTTGTTTTTGGCTGTTCAAATTTGCTAAGTACTTTCAACTTCTCTAAACATAAACATGGCTTCCTTCCTCCGTGCCATTGCTCGGTCGGACGAGTTTATGTAAGAACAAAATATGTTTGGTCTTTCATCTTTGATGTTTTTATTAGTTTGACCCTTATGGTATTACCATTGAAGTTTTTGTTAAATATTTGGTAGAATGACAAAAAATACCAATTCTAATGAAATAGATGCCCTATAAATGTTAATTTTAAAATAAAAAAATTATGACTTTTGCTATTATCTATGCCACAACAATTGCCTTTCCTGTGCCTCAAATTAAAGAAGTGTAACGTCAACTTCAGATTGAAAGCACATGAGTAAATTTTATATGTAATAAAATTACATTTTTTTTATTTGTCTTAAAATAAATGTTAATTTTAAAATAAAAAAATTATTGCATAATTTCATCATTATACAAAAAATAGCAATGTAAAAATAGATAATATTTATGAAATGGAGTATATATTCAAGACCTAAAAGATTAATATCAAGGTCATAAAATCTTATTCACGAAACATCCAGTAATGAGTGACATTGTGAACAAGACATGGGTTGAGGGTTCCGGTCCGAACCTCCGGTTCCATGAAACCATGCAACCGAGATAGAACCGATACCGAGATAGAACCGATAAACCCTGGTTCCGGTTCCATTATCCTATTCGTTTTCTTTTTTCTGTTTTTGGTCATTGTTTTTGCCAGAAATGTATTTTGGTCACTGTTTTCGTCAGAAATGTATTTTGGTCACTGTTTTTAGTCACTGTTTTTTCAGAAAGTGTCTTTTGATCACTGTTATTTGGTCACTGTTTTTCCAGAAACTGCATTTTGGTCACTATTTTTTCAGAAACGGTTAAAAATATACGATTTTGGATGAAAATGAATAAAAAACTAAAATTTTAACAGATTTTTTTCACAAAAGTTGATCGAATCGATTAAAACTAAGATAAATGCAAATCGGTTCTCCGGTTCCGGTTTCTCGATTCCGGTTCGGGCTTATGTATTTTTTTCAAATAGTTTTAACTATTATTATACTTTATAAATACACTCATTATTTTTTAAAATACGAAAACCGCCATAAACAGTCCCCCATCGTCCTTCCAACCCTTCTCCCCCAATTCACATCTCTCTTTAAAATACGAAAACTGCCATAAACAGTTGCCTAATAATAAGGGTTGGGCCCGATCCAAGTCCAAAAGCAAGAAATTGTCAAGTAGGCCCAATGTGAGATAAAGCCCAAGAAGAAGACAAAAATAGAGGTGGCCCAAGGGTGGATCGCAAGGAAGCGAGATAGGAAGTATCCCGCTAGAGTCAATGAAAGAGAGGAAGAGCAAGGCAGTAATAGCGAGATATTATGAGGCAAGCCGGCGAGATAATGATAAAAATGAGAGGCGAGACATTATGGTAAGGCGACACGAACCATGGTTAACTTTGTCCGGCGAGAGATGGATCCCAGTTTATACTATTCATAAGAGGCGGCATATAAATATCTTGAAAGTGGGACCCATTGAACGGTTATGCATTGGGAAAAGTGTTCACGTGTTGAGGGTTTGTTTGTATAAAGGACCAATGGAAGGACGACACGTGTGAGGAGGCATGGAATGTGAGGATGTCATGTGCACGGCACGGGGGAAGGGGTATATATATGAGAGATAATCTTCATTGTAAAGGTACGTTCAATACACACACCAAAACACCTTTCCATTCCAGATTTTCCCTTCTCAAACAAACACTTATCCTCACGCCGGAGGGGCTTACGCCGGAGCCGCCCCGCAGTTGACGTTTGCTTGTGTGCGGGAGTGAAGAAGAGGCCGGAGTTGTCCACATTCGACTACAACGGTGTGTTCTTTGTTTGAGGAAGTTCCTAGCAACATCGGTGGTTAGATTCTTGGGGCTGATTCTGTTCATCGATTGAAGTTTTGTCGGCGGTAAATTGGTAATTGTTGAGTGTTGTTCGTAAGTTTGGAAGTTTAGTTCGTGTTGGGAAGGATTCATTGGGTGTATTAAGCTTTCGGTTGATTTGGTTTGTTGATTCGCAGTGGGTAAGTTGAAATCAGTTTGTTTTTGTTGTTGTTGGAATCGATTGCTGTTCGTAATATTTTTTAGTTGCAATTGTTGGAGATTTTGATTTTGTTTGATTACTTGGGTGCCAATTTCTGATTTACAAAGTGTTCCTCTGAGTTAAGGAAGACTTGAAGTTGTTTGTGGAGATTGGGTTAAAGTTTGTTTGATTGTGGGGGTTTGAATTCGTTGACGTTTATGGGTTTTTGAAGGTTCATTTGATTTTGATTTAGCTGGGAGTTTGGTGTTTTTGGTGATAGTGTGGTATTGATACAAATTGTTAAGGTATTTCAATTTGTTGAAAGTATTTGTTTGGTGTTGAAAGTATTTGTTGCTGGGTTGGAATTCGTTGCTGGTTATTTCTTAGTTTTTGGGTTAGATCTTCAAATCTTCATAAGATTTGCAGATCTTCAAAGTGTAATTCATCAACTTTGATTACGTGGGTGATAAGTAATGTCAACACCTGAGAAAGGTATAGTGGGCCAGAAGACAATGGCAGGAAGGAGCCTTATCTCGCCCATGTCAGGATTGGGGGCTATAGGTGTTGGCGGGTCGAGAGAAATTTCTTCCTCTCAGCAAGTTATTCCTGAAGAAAGAGAGCGGGCTTACGGAGGCGAGGAGAAGGAAATGATATGTCGCCACATCCACGAGGATGAAGCGAAAATGGAAGAGGAAAGTTTGAGGATCCACGACAATCTAATTTTGCAATTGTTTGAGAATAACAAGCGATTGAGGACGTTGAAGAAGAAACCTACCCCTATCCGCGGGAGGTTTGTTAATCAACGACAGAGGAAGGAAATAAGGGAGCTAACAAAGAAGCGATCGAGGTTGATAATGGTGAGCAAAGCAAAAAGGAGATGGAACACGAAAAACACAAGGAAATAGAGGCGAGAATGGACGGGTCCCAGAAGCGGAAGGCGGGAGAGTACATGGAGAATGGGCGAAAAATAAAGGTGTACCATTGGCCACATACTTCACAAGTATCATCGTTGTATTGCGAGGAAGAGGAAGATGACACCGCCTCAAATGAAGCGAGATATGGAGAACCAGAGTTGAAGATGTCTAGGGGAGGCGAGAGATCCAAACAGATAGAGAAAGGAAAAGTTGTAGGAGTAAGTCGCTTTGGAGAGGAAGATGGATTAAAAAAGCAGATGGCTGAGATGGCAAGAAGGCTGGCAGAGCTGGAAAAAGGTGGCATAGTTGATAGCGAGAAGGACTCTTTTGTCGCCCCGTTTGCCAAGTATATTCAGGAAGTCGAGCCTGCTCCGGAATTTCGTTTGCCCACCTTGTCCAAGTACGCAGGGATAACTACGGCCAGAACTCATGTAGCGGGATTGGAAGTCACAATGGCGATATTGACTAAGGATGATGCTTTTACTATGCAAAACTTTTGCTAGCACTTTGGAGCTCCAAGCGTTGGATTGGTATGTTCAATTGCCTGCTAATTCAATCATGGGATACCAGGATTTCAAGAGAAAGTTTACAGCGAGATATGGCGCGGTGGGAACTCGGCCCGGTGATCTTTGCGAGGAATTAGTGGGATCAAGCAAAAGGCGGGAGAGGGACTTGTTACCTATACTAGCAGATTCTTGCTCATTGCTAATCAGATTTCTGATATTGATCCTAAGTATGTTATTATGATGTATATGTCAGGGCTGTTGTCAGAGGCTTTTAAGAGGGAGTTGAGGATGAGGTTACCTGCGACTTTGAGTGAGTTGCACGAACGAGTCAAGGCATATTGTGGTGGTGAGGATATTGATGAAGGGACGTCTAACACTGCAAAGAAAGGTGTCGAAACGGCAGGATTGAGTATGTGAAGGAGGAAAATGCAAATCAAGGAGGAGGTAGAGGGAATCCGGCTAGAGGCGAGAGGTGGAGATCGACCTGGAGGTCGTGGGGTAAGGAGGATAGTGAGATTTGCGAGATTGAATGCTAGACCAAGTGAAATTTTGCGGGGCATTGAATTGTCGCCAGCTTTTGAAATGAATGATCAAGGAAGAAGGAATATGAATCAATACTGTAACTATCATAGGGACAGAGGGCATGACACAGACAATTGCTATAATTTGAAGAAAGTGATTCAAGGAAAGATTGAAAGAGGCGAATTACAGGAGTACGTGTGGCAGGAGCAAAATGTGGCGGCTCAAGGAGGAAATGGCAACAGGAATGAAATTATGGTGATTCACGAATCGGCGAGTATCACTTGTTTAAGTAACCAGATCATGTCGCTATCTCATACTTGCCATATTCTCGCCTACCCACCAAGTGAGGAAAGGATGATCAGCTTCTCAAGGCGAGAATTGGCTTTAACCCCAAGCCATGGGTGTCAACCGATTGTAATTTCAATTGCGCCGAGGAAACATGTGATATTGACCGAGTATTGGTAGATTCGGGGGCAAGCCGCAACATCCTCTACTATGAAGCTTTCAAGAAGATGCGGTATGCGAGGCCAATCTAGTGCCTATAAGGGATTTTGGAGGGGTTTACAAATCATGCGTGCGGGTTAAGGGGACAATTTCTCTGTGGTGGAAATAGGAGAAGATGAGATGGTGAGAACTCGCAGTGGAATTTATGGTTATTGATTTGGTGTCGCCATACAATGCTATTGTAGGTATCCCACTTTATGCGGTCATTTGAGATGGTTGTGTCTATCCCGCATCAACAGGTCAAATTTCCCACGCGAAAGGGAATAGCTTGTACGAAAAGTGAGGTGAAGGAAGTTATTCAAGAAGATTGAGATGCAAACGGCGGCTAGGGCGAGCACAAGTTCACTTTCCACGGCCTTGGTAGTGCGGGATGCAAGAATAAACATGATCACCGACTTGGGAGGGCGTGATGACTGGGAGGAAACTGAAAGCATGAAAAGTAAGTCGGCGATCATTGTTATTGAAGAAAAGGCGGAAGATGAAGTTGTGCGAGAAAGAAATGAGGAGCGAGATACAGAGATGGTGGAGGGAAAATCAGAAGGAAATTTGATGGAGTTAATGGTGATGCAAGCTGAAATGGCATGGTCTAGGTCTGCTGAATTTGTCAAAATGAAGGAACCCCTTATTGAGGAGATACTAGAGTATGATAGTGAGGAATATGATGAAGAAATGGAGGTGGAAACCCCAGAGGGTTTGTCGCGTGATCGAGACAATAAGGGAGAGAGCAGCGACAAGGGCGTTAAGAGGTGTGCTGATAAGAGAAAGGCGATAGAAACGGAGGTAGATACTCTGCAAATGCGAGATGATCCGGATATACGGGCGCCGAAGAATTGGAAGAAGTAATTGTTAATGATGAATACCCGAGCAAAAAATCAAAATTGGGAAGCGGTAGGAAGAGGAGGAGAGGAATAAGTTGATAGAATTCTTGCGGGATAGTATTGATATATTTGCCTGGAAACCGGAAGATATGTGCGGAATAGATGAAAATGTCGCACTGCATTGCCTGAATGCTGATCCAAACATAGAGCCATATAAACAGAAGGTGAGATACCTTCCCGCTGAAAAGGAGAAGGCAGTGATTGGAGAAGTGGAAAAGCTATTGAAGGCGGGAATCATAGAAGAAATCACTTATCCGGTGTGGTTGGCTTGTCCAGTTATGGTGCTGAAGGCGAACAAAAAATGGAGAATGTGCATAGATTTTACAGATTTGAATACGGCTTTCCCCAAGGATTGTTATCCTTTGCCGAAAATCGACAGATTGGTGGATTCCATCGCGGGACATAAGGTGTTTAGCTTCATTGATGCTTATTCAGGATATCACCAAATTAAGATGCTTGAAGAAGACAAGGCCAAAACAGCATTTAGAACCCCCATAGGCAATTTTTGTTATAGAATGATGCCCTTTGGTCTGAAGAATGCTGGGGCGACGTACCAAAGAATGGTCAATAAGGTATTTAAGTCACAAATTGGAAGGAATGTCGAAGCTTACATTGATGATATGGTAATCAAAACCAAGGGGGAGGATCATTTGGTGGATCTGGCTGAGACCTTTGAGAATTTGAGGAAAAATTCCATGAAGCTTAATCCAAGTAAATGTACTTTTGGAGTAACGGCGGGAAAGTTTTTGGGATTTTTGGTAAACCGCCGCGGCATAGAGGCAAATTCGGAAAAAATCCAAGCTTTAATAGATATGAAGTCGCCCAGAACAATCCAAGAAATCCAAAGGTTGAATGGTAGGGTGATAGCACTGGGACGATTTGTGTCGCGGTCTGCGGAGAAGTGTTTGCCATTTTTTAAGGTATTGAAGGGGGATCAAAAGTTTTCCTGGGATAAGAAGTGCGAGGAAGCTTTTCAAAAGGTTAAGGAGTATTTGGGAAAGCCGCCAATTCTATGTAGCCCTAAAGAAGGTGACCATTTGTATGTTTATCTCGCGGCTTCAGATCTTGCAGTTGCGGCGGTGCGATAAAGGAAGATGGAGGCATACGAAACACATGTACTATGTTTCAAAGGCTTTAAGTGAGGTGGAGGCGAGATATTTTAATGCGGAAAAATTGGCCTACGCGTTAGTAATTGCAACTCGAAAGTTGAGGGCCTATTTCCTCTCTCATCCTATCACCTGTTTTGACCAATGCTCCTCTAAGGAAGATTTTGCAACGGCTGATTCAGGGAAGGCTTCTCAAATGGTCAATTGAATTGACAGAGTTCGACATTCGGTATGAGACGAGAAAGGCCATTAAGGCGCAGCCTTGGCGGATTTTCTACTTGAAACTTCATTCACTTATGAGAGGAGGAGATAGAAACTCGGGGGGCTAAGAAAAGGAAGGCTAAGTCGCGGAGATCCAGGAAGCGAAGAGGGCGGGAAAGGCGGCGGGTTGTTGGGAGCTTTATGTCGATGGGTCTTATGCTAAAGACAAAGGAGGAGCTGGAATCTCGCTGAATTCACCAGAGAAAGATTGCACATACGAGAAAGCTTTGAGGTTCAAATTCAACATGACAAATAATCAGGCGGAGTATGAGGCGCTGGTAGCGGGTTTGGAGCTAAGTAGAGATATTGGGGTAAAACAGTTGGTCGCTCATTCTGACTCCCAATTAATTGTTAACCAAGTCAAAGGCAGGTATGGAGTGGTGGATTCAACTCTGGCAAAATATTGCGATATGGTGAGGCAGATTTTGCAAAGTTTTATTTATTGGGAATTGGTACAGATAGATAGAGAGAAAAATGAGCGCGCCGACATGTTGAGCAAAGCCGCCTACGATAAAATAGAAGAGTTGCCTAAAAAGATTGTGGTGGAGTTTGTAGAAGAGCCGGCGTACGATAGGCCGCTAATCATGGAGGTCGAAGTGGGCGAAAAAGATTGGGTTAGCGAGATGAAGGATTATCTGGAAAGGGAAGAATTGCCCCAAGAGGAGGATAAGGCAAAGATTGTTAAGAAAATGTCGCCGAGATTCACTGTGCAGGATGGGATTTTGTATCGCAAATCTTTCTCGCGACCTCTGATGAGATGTGTGGAGCCAGGCAAAGTTGATAATGTTTTATTTGAAGTGCATGAAGGTGTTTGCGGCGGCCATCCAGGAGCTAGAACTTTAGCTAACAAAATTATGTTTCATGGGTACTATTGGCCAACATTGAAGAAGGATGCGGAAGAGTACGTGAGGAAATGCGACCAGTGTCAGCGGCATGCAAATATCCCTAGGCAACCTGCGACAGAACAAACTCCTATTGTAGCGGCTTGGCCCTTTGACATGTGGGGGATTGATATTATAGGGTCTTTCCCCAAAGCCAAAGGAGGAGCTCAAATGGTGGTGGTAGCTGTTGATTATTTCACTAAGTGGACGAGGCGAGGCATTAACTTCTACCACGGAGGACCAAATAATCAGATTTGTAACGGAAGAAATCTTGTGTCGCCATGAAATGCCGCGAGCAATCATTTCGGATCATGGCGCAATTCGGAAGAAGTTTCATTTATTTTGCTCGAATTTGAACATCAAACATTGCAAACGTCCGCATGATATATAGGCGCGGTGTAATGGACAAGTGGAGGCCGCCCAACAAACAAATTACGGAGATTTTATGTAAGAACATAGAGAAAAGAGGAGGGGCTTGGTTGGAAGAATTGTCTCTGACCTTGTGGTATGTCGAACGACGGTGAAAGGATCAGCTGGCGAGACTGGCCTTTGCATTGACTTACGGCTCAGAAGCAATGGCCCCCGCTGAGATGGGTTTGCCTACCCATAGGGTAACTTATTATGATGAAGTAATGAATGGCGATAGAAGATGCTTCGAGCTAGATCTGAGTGATGAAAAGAGGCTTAGAGTGAGAATGAGGATGATCAATTATAAGCAGAGGATGAAGGCACAGCACGAAAAAAGGGTGAGCAAGAGATCATTCAGTGTGGGGGATTGGGTGTTGAGAAGCCGCAAAGTCAAAGGTGCAACGACAGGATTTGCAAAGCTAGATCCGAAATGGGAGGGTCCCTTTCAGATTACCAAGATAGTGCGAGAGGGGACTTATCATTTGAAGGAAGAAGGCGGCAAAGATGTCCCGAATGCATGGAGTGTAGATCATCTAAAGAAGTATTATCATTGAAAGGATAAGGGTAATTTGTTTATTTAAAATTATTCTTATTAAAGTCTTTTTCATGAGTAATTTTGATGAATTTATGGATTTTTCAAACATGAATGAAAGTCATATATGTCTTATAACTTTGAATGAAACGAAAGTACCTTGAATATAAGATATACTCCCTTCGTCCCAGAAATTTATGGACTTTTGGGTTTTGCACGGAAATTAAGGAGGAATTATTATATTGAAAGTGTTGTTAGTGTGAAAATAAAATAGGAGAGAGAATGAGTGGAGAGAATAGTAAATTATAATGGTGATGTGAGTATTAAAATAATGTAGGAGAGAGAATGAGTGGAGGGAATAGTAAAGATTACTTTCCATTTTAGGAAAGTATATATTATTGTGGGACGCCCAAAAAGGAAAGTTTATATATTACTATGGGACGGAGGGTGGTATATGTTTTGGATATGTGTTGAATATGCTTTGAATGTAATGAAAGTATGAAATTGTATTGCTCAGATTTATCTTGCCTAGATTAAATCCTATGCTATAATAATGTTTATATGATTAGTCGCCAATATCATGGTAAGTAAGTCGCTTGGAGTAAAGTTGCCTAAAGACAACTTCACTTTTTCGATGGGAGTATATATATATGGTGATATCTCGCCAAAGGTAAGAAGGTAAAGAGTTTTTGATGAATTATCAAAACAATTTTTAATGAATTATTGAAACAAGTTGATAAAGAAAGGAGGAAAAAGATAAGTCGCAAAATATCATGTGAATGAAAGTCTACGCGACTATAAAAAGGAAAGTATACGCGACTATAAAAAGGAAAGTCTACGCGACTATAAAAAGGAAAGTCTACACGACTATAAAAATGAGAGTCTACGCGACTATAAAAATGAGAGTCTACGCGACTATAAAATGAGAGTCTACGTGACTATAAAAAGGAGAGTCTGCGCGACTATAAAAATGAGAGTCTACGCGACTATAAAAATGAGAGTCAGTCTATGGACTATAAAAATGAGAGTCAGTCTACGGACTATAAAAATGAGAGTCAGTCTACGGCCTATAAAAATGAGAGTCAGTCTACGGACTATAAAAATGAGAGTCTACGGACTATAAAAATGAGATTCTAAGGACTATAAAAACGAAAGTGGCGGGACCACTATAAAAAGAAAGTCGCTAGACTATAAATAAGAGATATCTATCTCGCTTGAATGTCATGCAAAGAAGTGGTTTAAGGGAAGATATGAAGGCAAAAAGAAGGAAATTATTCTAAGTAAGAAGCAAGGATGGATCAAAATAAAGATAAGATCAGCGACAAGGTGAATCGCGTAGTATGCACTATAAGTAAAGTCGCCTAAAGACGACTTCACTTTTTCGATGGGAGTATATATATATGGTGTACTTGTCATGAAAAAAGGAGAATTTTGATGAACTATCAAAACAAAGTAATAAGGGCGAGATATAAATGATGAAACAAGCAAGTAAGGCATAAAGGAAAAGGGGCAAGCACGAAGGCCGCGAATATACATTGTTTAGAGGCACACAGGCCCCAAATAAAGAAAGTAAATTGTTTCAGCCACCAAGGCAAATTACAAAAGTTGGTCAAAAGAAGATAAGTATTAAAAAGCAAAATCAAGTTGAGGCAATTAGATCGTCAGTTGGTGCGGGTTGTTGAGCAGAGCTGGAGGTCGCAAGGGCTAGAGCTTTGGCATCATCCAAGAGTTTATGCTTCTGTTCAAGTAAATCGCCCCACAAAGCAACGACATTTGGGTCTCGGGCAGAAGTGGGATTCCAGGGCGACTTACCCAACAATGAGTCCTCTTCAGCAAGATCAATAAGTTCTTCGGGAGAGTAAGGAACCAAAGGATGACCGCGGCGACATACCTCGCTAAAGATTGGCTCTGAACCCCAATGGGCAAGTCGTTCGATTGTGATGGCGGGAATATCATGGGCATCAGCCGCTGCTGTAGCGATGCGTGAATTTTGAAATAACAGAGTCGCCACCTATATTATTTGTTTGGAAACATAGGAAAACCATTTTGAAAAGAGATTTGAGGGTTCGGGGGTTAAGTTATCGAATGGGTAGGTCGAGGAGCATCCATTCCACCCAATCCGGAGATCGGTCTTGCCAATTGAGTATTATCAATCTTTTTAATTACTAATTAAATAAAGAACAAGAAAACCCTAATAAATTTCTTGATTAGGAATGTCGGATTGTACGCTTCAAGATCGCCTTCATCGATTGAAGGGACTCTAGGCTAATTCTTTTGATGGGATTACACCACTCTAAAAGCCAATAGAGAGAGATTAAGAAGAAAAGAGTAAAAGTATAGGAGTTTACCTAGTTTAGGGAAGATTTGATTTAGAACGTGGTTCTAAGATGTTTTCTCGATCGAGAAGTGATTTGGGCAGAGTTTCGACTCAATATGAGAGTCAAATCTTGATGCGGACAGAGCTTCGCCTCAATCCTTGATTCGGGTTTGGATGTTTGTTGATCAACAGGGTTGATAAACAAACTTTAGGTGATTTTAGAGAGGTTTTGTGAGTGATTTGAAGGAATCTTTCGTGGAGAGAAACCAACAAATTGTGTGTGTTGTGTGAAAATCTGGACCTTTGAAACAGTGGAAGTCACCAAGTATTTATAGGGGTTTAAGAGGTAGAGGTGGAGAGGTAAAACACTCCTAGGAAGCTTCCAGAACTCAATTCTGATTGAAGAACCGGATTAGATGAGGTTTATCAAGAAAGGAGGTTGAAACGGAGAAGGAGAGTGATTTCTGCACATCCTGTCGAGGGGATATCTCGCGCGAGATATGATATCTCGTGCGAGATATCTAGTCTGATGACTATTTTGTCCTCTTCGGTTATTAGTTAGTCAGTTAGGTCCAAAACTAACGAGGTTAGTTAGAAACTTAACGAAACATGACGAAACTAATGTGCTTTCATCAAAACATAAAAGAGAGACGAAGAGTAGTGTAATCATGTAATTATGAGTTCAGAATGGGGTGTCTACAGAGCCCCTCGGCGACAGGTCTTATGAAAGAAGAAGTGTCGTCGATAGAAAAGACATCATTCTGAACATTGGGATGGTCGTGCTTAGCACGAGTCTGCCTACGTATCTCTAAGAGAGAATCAGACCAAACGTAGTTCGACTCCAAAACACTAAAAAGGCTATTTTAGGTATTTTGAAAAGCATTTTTTTGAAAATTGAAGAGGGATTTTTTTTTAAAAAGGTAAAATCATACTGAGGAATCAAGGACTTGACCCAATTCTGAAGATACCCATTTGTTGATGAAGTTGTTGAAGTGTGCCGCCCGAGGTTACTGACGTAGCTGTTGTTGCCGAGGTCACGGACTTTGTTGTCGTTGCCGAGGTCACGGACTTGAAGTTTGCTGCCGTCACAGATTTTGTTGGTGTTGCCGAGGTCACGGTCTTGAAGTTTGCTGCCGTCACAGACTTTGTTGATGTCGCCGAGGTCACGGACTTGAAGTTCTTTGCGCCATCGCGTCAGACTTTTTAGTTGCCATCACGACTTTTGTTGATGCGAGGTCACGGACTTGAGGTTCTTGCCATCACAGAACTTTGTTGATGTTAGAGGTCACGAACTTGAGGTTTCTTTGCCATCGCGAGACTTTGTTGATGTTGCCGAGGTCACGGACTTGAAGTTGTCGGTTGAGATGAAGGTTCTGTCGGCCCCTGTAATGCAAGGATATATGCATGCGGATCTCGGATGGACCCGAATGATTCTTACCTTTCTGTACCTGTCAGCACATAAAGATTCCAAATAGACTTTTTTTTTAAATTTTAGTTGTTTAACTGGACTTATGCGGTGGTGCTCAATTCTGTTCGTGTAATGGCCGGTCGGTCATTTTGGTGGTGATTTTATGTATGAGTATATTGTATATGAAAATGTAGGGACATGTGTATGGATTTATGTTTGAGATGGGTGAACTGTATGAGTGAACTTGTGCTTGACAAGTTGGGACCAAATCAGGTTTTGCAGAATCTGTTGCTAGTCAGCGAGGCTGTATTGTTGTAGAATTTCATTCGATGAGTATCCTTGTGTGAACACATCTAGGTCTGTTGAGAATTTTCATTCTTACTTCTCCTTTGAGTCGTGTCTCTAGGAGGCAAACGACTACAAATCTGTCGCTCGTAATGGCTTTATGTCCGAGGCCCTTTGGTGTCTCAAGCCCCAAGTTGTTTGCAAGTGGTAGATGACTTTGTGAACGAGGCTTGTGAAAAGTTTGCTCTCTTTGATTTGAAGGTGATCGAAGAAGACTCTCCTTGTTGATTTGACTTGAAGAGGATCGAATGACGTCCGGTGAAGAAGGTTGAAGAATACTCTCCCTTTGACCTTTGATTTTTTTTCTTAGTGACGCACCCTGGTTTTTGCCTAGACTGCCCTTTTGGGTTTTCAATCTAGCGGGCATCTCTTTTGCGTCTTTTTTTTTATGCTTTAACTTTTGCCTAGGCCGCTCTTTACGAGTTTTCAACCTAGCGAGCCATTTTTTTTTGAAAAGTATGTGTACTCGAAGAGAACTCAGTTGGAAGAATCTCATTAGGGAGAAAGATGAGATCTCGAGTTAGTTGAGGAGAGACGAACTCTATTTTTGGAAGGTGATCCAAGCATTTATTCTTTGAAGAAGTGTATTCTCTAACGATGAGAGTGAGAAGCAAAGAGGAAAGCCCCTAATGTAGATTTGATTGTTTTGAAGAGTGGAAATAGAGATTGACTGGGGAAGGATAGGTTAGGAAGCCCCAGTTTTGATGCTTGGAATTCAAGAGTGTGTATGAGAGCGGCTAAGAGAAAGCCCCTAGACTCGACAAGAAACGTTACTTGGCTTCAAGGATCTAGAAAAGTTATTCTACCTTTTAATGGAACGTGTATCATCTAGAAGTTTCTAAATAAGTTTGAGAAGGAAGCCAATCATTAGTATGACTTAAGGGTAAACATTTTTCTTGATACTGAAAGTCTTCTTCACTTGATGTAGGAGGATTTTGAGGAATCCTCTTTTCTTTTGTTGGTATCACTTGACTCCTCTTCTTTGTGGGAGAGCCCTTCTTGCCTTTGTTGAAATTTCATCCTTGTTGTGGGGCGATGAAGGCTTGAGAGAGTTTTTTTTTTTTTTTTTTTTTTGCCTAGGACGAATTGAGGAGTTTCGTCCTAGCGAGCTTTTTTTTTTTTTTTTTTTTTGTACTCTCAAAACCTTGAGTTGAGTAGCCCCACTCTTCTTGGGATGAATGTTGATAGCAACACCTTTGGCTTTCTTCGCTTGTTGGTCTCTAACTTTCAGTAGGGGTAATGTTTAACCCTTAAGCCTCCTAATGATAACTTGCTTTTTAAAGTCACTTAGAAGTTTCTATTTTTGCGATGATTTAGGGAATGAAAGGTCCATTATTTTGCATGAGTTGAATGATATTCATGAGGTAGAACAACTTTAGGGAAAGTGTTTAGGAAAAGAAATTACTTTAATTTATTAAGAAATTTAAGAACAGACTCGATAGTTTAGAAGACACAAACTAGAGGAGGTGAGGAGTACTAGAAAGACAGAACGACTCTTCGAGTTCATACTTGGAAATTTAAAACCTAATCTACTTCTATCAAAGGAGAAAGGGAGAGGATAGTGGTAGCCCCAAAGTGGTAAGTGTAGATTTCTTCTTGGAGCTTCATCTTCTTAAGCTGGATTACGAGGAGAGGATTGGTGATGACGTTGGGACGTTCTAGATCTCCATTATCAAAGAGGTCTTGTATGATGTCCTTCAAGTGGTGGCAGGAGTTGGTGTCATGGCCGGTGAAGTTGTGGTACTTGCGAGAATAAGTGATGAGCATGATTCGGACCCATATCCTTCGGAGGACCACCTTCCCTTGGTTTGATTTTTTTCATTACGGACAAGCACATCGAAGAGTTCTTCTTGAGTGATTCCTTCAATTTTGTCGTAGTGCCTCTTTTTCTTTTCGGGAGGAGGGACGGCGAGAATACTTTCCGGTGTTAGGGGCGGTGAGTGCAATAGCGTTGGTGAAGCATCCTTACTTGTGGTGGGCTTGTTGTAGCGGAAAGTACTTTCCTTCTTTTTGCTTTTTAGGAAGTCGTCAACCCTAATTCCGGACTCGAGGAGTTCATTGAAACTAGGAAAGTAGTTGCTGGCGAGCTTCTCTTGAAATTCATCACGAAGGCATTGAAGGAAGATGTGGATTTGCTCTTTCGAGAGTAGGCCTTTCGACGATTTCGGTGAGTTTGAGTCTCCATCTTCTAGAAAATTCAAAGAAAGGACTCATTGGCATGTTGTTTGGTTTGTTCAAGATCCCTCCTAGTAGGGCGGTAAGTGGAGTTGTCTTCAAACTGCCTTTGGAAGACCAAACATGCGGATGATCAATCAAGCCTTGTAGTCGTAGGAAGAGACATGTACCAATCCCTTGCAGCACCTTCTAAAGTTTGAGGAAAGCATTGGGCCAAGATTGTGTTATCAACGCCCATTGGAAGCATGGCCCAAGTGTAGGTCTCAACATGAGATCGAGGACAGGTAGTACCATTGAACTTGGCAATATCGGGTGTCTTGTACTTGCGAGGAAACTTGGTGATGGATTGTTGAAGAGCATCGGGATCAAATGGAACGAATGACCCCTTGGAAGTGTCAAGAGTCGCAAGCTTCTTCTCGAGGTAGTTCTTAGTAACATGGTCACCAAGTTTAGTAGTTTCACCACTGCCTTCTTTCTTGGTTTTAGTGCCCTTGGAGGTATGTCCTTCGTCATCGGAGGATGATGAGGAAGAGGATGAATCGGATTCTTCCTTTTTCTTGCTTGACTTCTTGGTTTTCTTATTCACTTTGGTGTAGGATTCCTCTTCATCGGAGGAGGATTCCACTTTCTGCTTTTGCTTTCTTCCTTTCTTGACTTTCAAATCGTTGAGTTCTTTCATGAGGGCGGCCATTTGGGCGTTTTGCTCATCAATTTGCTTACTTTGTTCATCCAACCTAGTCATGGCTTCGATGAGTTGGACCTTAGCATCGTTGAAATCGGCCTCGGTGGTAGAAGGAGAAGCAGACATCGTGTCGAGCTTTGGCGAAGGACCTAGACGTGTAGCAACCGTGTTAAACCATGATCGAGTCCCAACAAGTCGGCTGAATAGGGTGAATGAAGGCTTTGAAGGTTTGAAGGTTTTGGCCAAAACACGAAAAGACCGAACACTTATCTCGTACGAGACAAGTAGTCTCGCGCGAGACTTCGCCACGGAAAGCCACAATTTTTCTGATTTTAATCCTAATTTTGGTCGGACGGAAAATCCGTTTTGGGAGTTTCTAAAGTTCAAGAACAAAACCTAGGGACCTAGGGGTCGGAGTAATCCAAAGTAACATCAAGTTTTGTGCAATAATTTTGATGAGAAAATTTTCTCTTTTTAGGGGCAAATCCGAAGGGACAACCGTAGGGACGTTTCCGAAGGGACAATTCCGAAGCGACAATTTATTGATTTCTTTTCCGTGGATTATTGCACAAAACGATCTTGACAAGGGATTACAAGGACTCCAAGATCAAACCGACCGGTCACGGAGTATCTTAGAAAGTCAATCTACATGATATGTGGCGATGAAGGGCTGGAAGGCTAGGCTCCCCGCGATATGACAATCTAGATGGATTGAATACGCGGAGTGGGATGATCCAACTTCGGAGAGACCGGCGACTAGGTGGTTACCGTCATCCGTCCTTAGTGTGGGTCCCGGGTTTATAGAGGGTATGTAGTGCAATGACAGTTACATATGAGTGCGCGTGTGTGAGAGTCAATCTAGGTGATAGAGTAAAATAGAAAGTTTTTTTTTTTTTGAAAACAAAAGAAAACAGATAATGGCCGCACCAAGTGATTGCCTACGTTTCTCCCAAATTAGGAAGACTCAGGCCGCCGTAGTTCCACTTAAAGAGATAGAGAGCGAGAGATAAATTAATTTAAATTACAACTCCCGAATCCTCCATGGACCGGACTTTAAATTAAATAATCAATCACACGCAGGTATATAGTTCGAGTAATTAAAATTATTCTACCCTGCAAAGTTAGCACAAGCAAAATAATAATACTAATTTATTTTGGAATTTCTGGATTTTATTTTGAAAATTTTGGAACTGTTTTTTCCTTTTTTTTTTTTTTAAATGCAGTCAAACCCATCAAGAAAAGTCAACTGCAAAGAGCTTTTCCATGTTTGTGTGACGTGGACTTCAAAAAAAATTTTTTTTGTTTGTTTTTTTTTTTTTTTAATGATTGGTCCACTTTTGTTTGAAAAGTCAAATGACCTAAGGTAATCATTTTTTTTTGTGCCTCAGCCGCCAAACAGGGAAGGACTTTTGTTTTTTCAACCGTATACTAATCTCGCGCGAGATTAGTATATCTCGCGCGGGATAAGTATTCGAACAGTTTTTTTGAAAACAGTGCCGAAAAAATTTCAAAAAAATTCAGAAAAATCAGAATTTTTACAGAAAAATAAAAAGATTGATAATACTCAATTGTGACGCAAGTCTAACCCTCTTAATTAATTGTCCCCAGCGGAGTCGCCAAACTGTAGCGATGCGTGAATTTTGAAATAACAGAGTCGCCACCTATATTATTTGTTTGGAAACATAGGAAAACCATTTTGAAAAGAGATTTGAGGGTTCGGGGGTTAAGTTATCGAATGGGTAGGTCGAGGAGCATCCATTCCACCCAATCCGGAGATCGGTCTTGCCAATTGAGTATTATCAATCTTTTTAATTACTAATTAAATAAAGAACAAGAAAACCCTAATAAATTTCTTGATTAGGAATGTCGGATTGTACGCTTCGAGATCGCCTTCATCGATTGAAGAGACTCTAGGCTAATCCTTTTGATGGGATTACACCACTCTAAAAGCCAATAGAGAGAGATTAAGAAGAAAAGAGTAAAAGTATAGGAGTTTACCTAGTTTAGGGAAGATTTGATTTAGAACGTGGTTCTAAGATGTTTTCTCGATCGAGAAGTGATTTGGGCAGAGTTTCGACTCAATATGAGAGTCAAATCCTGATGCGGACAGAGCTTCGTCTCAATCCTTGATTCGGGTTTGGATGTTTGTTGATCAGCAGGGTTGATAAACAAACTTTAGGTGATTTTAGGGAGGTTTTGTGAGTGATTTGAAGGAATCTTTCGTGAAGAGAAACCAACAAATTGTGTGTGTTGTGTGAAAATATGGACCTTTGAAACAGTGGAAGTCACCAAGTATTTATAGGGGTTTAAGAGGTAGAGGTGGAGATGTAAAACACTCCTAGGAAGCTTCCAGAACTCAATTCTGATTGGAGAACCGGATTAGATGAGGTTTATCAAGAAAGGAGGTTGAAACGGAGAAGGAGAGTGATTTCTGCACATCCTGTCGAGGGGATATCTCACGCGAGATATGATATCTCGTGCGAGATATCTAGTCTGATGACTATTTTGTCCTCTTCAGTTTATTCCGTTAGTCAGTTAGGTCCAAAACTAACGAGGTTAGTTAGTAACTTAACGAAACATGACGAAACTAATGTGCTTTCATCAAAACATAAAAGAGAGACGAAGAGTAGTGTAATCATGTAATTATGAGTTCAGAATGGGGTGTCTACAGCTGCAGCTCGCATAACTTGTAGAGAAGTTTGATCGCCAATATCGACAATGTCATCCTTTAATTTGGCCACATCAACGTTGAGAGAAGTAATTTCTGCAACCTTCCCAGCCAGCTCCTCCTTCAGTTTAGCAATCTCGCATTGAAATGATTGAACGTCGGCGGCATGAGTCTTTTTCAAAATCTCATTCTCGCTCATAAGTTTGGCGGCTTTCTCTTTGACAGAATTAAGTTCAGTGGTAGCAGTGGCGAGGTCAGCTTTAGCGGCATTAAGATCGGTATGGGCATTTTCAAGTTGATTCTGGGAAGTAGTCAAGTCAGTCTTCAACTTGTCTCGCTCTCCTTCCAAGTTGTTAATCGTAGCATCCCGCCGTGTGACTCTACCCTTAAGGGTATCCTTATCGCGCCTCAAAATTTGGTTAGTGGCTCTCAAGCTCGCTGATTCATTATCAAGGCGAGTGTTTTTCTCGCTGATACCCATGATGGAAGCTCCTAGCTGAGAAAGGTAACAATTGAAAGTTAAAGGTAACAATGAATAAGGTCAAGATTAATCAAAGGAGAGAAAGAATGAAGTACCAATGAAAAATAAAGCCCAGCTTGACAGGCGGCATGGTTGGGATCCATTTGGGCAACACGCTGCACTTGAATCTGGTCGCTAGCTCTGATCAAGGCCGAGCTACCCAATAGACACTCCTCTGTGCCGCGAATATCTTCGATCAGTCCCTTCATGCGGGGGACTTTGGCGACTTCCTTACTAAGTTCATAAAGCCCCTCAAAATCACTGGGCTTGGAAAAGTTTTCTTGAAGCCAGCTGGGGGTGGGAAGAGCAGATGAAGTATTTGGGTCGCGAGGAGTTGGAGGAGAACTGGAAACATTTGTTAAGTCGCATACTTCCATATCGTGGGTAGGAGGAATTTCAGTTTGGTTGGGCTCAACAACATTAACCTCCAAAGTGGGAGAATCAGATGGAACAGAGTCAGAAGGAAGAACCTCAATATTTTCAGTCGCTGGGGCGACAGTGGTTGGCAGGATGACATTTGGTGAGACATTGCTCTCAGAAGGTGGCTGGATGGAAACTGGCGGGAGATTAACTTCAGTGGATGGAGGAGCTGAAACGGCGACAGGATTAGACGGGATATCTACCTGAGAGGCTGGGGTGACCTTTGTTGAAACGGAAGCAATTCGCTTTTGTCGCTTTGAGCGAGTGTCTGGATTAGTTGGCTTGGCTCGGGCCTTGGATGAGCCTTGTGATTTCTCTAATGCTATTTCTTCTGTATCTTTACCGTCGCGGGATATGGGCAGTGGAAGGTTATCAGAAGAGAGGCAAGAGCAGTGTCGCGAGCACTTGCAAGTCTTTTCCTTCTTTTGTCGGTCTCCAGGTTGGCGGCTTGGCGACTTTCCATTGATTTTGCTCGATGATCTGGAAACAAAGAAAAAGGAAGTTAAGAGTTAGAAAAATGCCAATATAAATCAAAGTTGAAAAAGAGCAAAGTTAAAGAAGATACATACAAAGAACAGTATTCATTGCGGTACAGTTACGAGTACCCTTGCATGACTGGCATTCATAGGCATACTTGTTGTCTATGTGTCGCTCCCATCCGTCAAAGTAAACATGGCTTATGGGAACTCGCGGCGGGACACGAGGTAAGTTGTCGGCAATTCCCACTTGATCGAGTAATCCTCTATTTCGCAAAATGCCTCTCCAAGAGATGAGAGGTTGGGGTGTGTCAGCAGGAGAATTTTCAGGGAGGGCAACTAAAGCACGAATGGCGGCAATAAGGGCATTATCACCAACAACGGATGCATCTCTGGATTCAATTTGAGGTTTTATAGGGTAAAGATCGGCGGGATGAGACCACCCCACGCGGGAAACGATGAAGAGTGGGTCGTCCATCCAGTCATGAACTTTCGTGGGTAGGGGAGTAAGGACCTTGGGGCCTCTCTGGTATTGGAGGGAAAGGCGGGTTTCTACTACCTCGTCTTCAAGTTTGTTGGTCTGTTTGTAGCCTTTGAATAAAGTGATCAAGGACGTAATGGAGGGTTCTTTTCGTAGGGAGCGACAGATGGCAATGAAGGTGGTAATAATTCTAAGAGCATTGGGATGAATTTCTGTGATCATGGCTTGGGCTTTATATAAGACTTCACAAAGAAAAGGGTCTAGAGGAATTCTAAGTCCTGCTTTAAGTTGGGAAGGGAAGACTACTATACCATCCCGCATTTCTCTTAGATGGGCGAGAGATGTATCTCCTTGATAGTCGGAAATCTGATAAATTGAACTATCTATATGGTAGAGTCTGTGCCAGTCTGTAATGGGGTTAGGAATGAGGGAGCTTGTGTCTGGTGCAAGGGAAGATCCCGCCTCAGCATGGGCGGGATTGGTGAAGAGGGTACCTTCAGTTAAGTTGAGATTTTGAACCCTGGTAGAAGAGGGGTTGCTGGAAGTCGCCGCGGGAGAAGAGGCCGCTTGATCAGTCATCTTGCGGGAATCACTAGAAGAAGAAGAAGAAAGGACTGATTTATAATGCATCCTACGTTTGGAAAAAGGGTCAGCGACACAATGGGATTCAGATGAGTCGCTTAAATTGGGGTCGTACTTATCTTTGATAAATCGGACCAATTCTGTATGGGAAGTAAAAATATGGGACATAGGGGCTGAAGGGGGAAGAAAGAAGCGGCCTTGGATTTCGAGAGAGTCGATTATCGAAGGATCCACCCAATTCTCAACAAGGAGCTTGACTATGTCGGCCTTGGGCAATCTTACCCAAGTAGTTCGCAGGCGCCTGTATAAGCCGCCTGAAACTTGACATTTACCGTACCTAACCCGCCTAGAACAATTTTTGTATCTCGCCATGAAGGGTAATTTGGGAATAAAATTGAAGGAACGGACGAAGGGGAAAAACAAGACTCAAACACTTGGGCAAAAATGAAAGATCAAAGTATGGGGGTTTAAAGAATATGAAGGGTTTTGAAAAAATTACCTGATGTAAATGAAGATCGGTCGGAGAAGACGAAGGATCGCCGGAGAGTATGGTCGGAATCCTGAGAAACAAGAAATGGGGCACCAAAATCAACTCCAAATGGCAACTGATGAGCGGAACAAGATTTTAGGAACAATTTCAAGGTTAAATTCAGAAAAGAATGGTGTAAATATGAAGAAATTACGTCGGAGTCGAAGTTGGAGTTCGCCGGAATTTGAGAGCGTTTGAGCAAGAAAGAAGAGAGTAAAAAGAGAAATAGGGAAAGAAAGATAGGTATTTATATGAGAGAGGAATTTGGGGGAACTGATTTATGTGACGGTTGAAGTAAAATTTTAAATTTCCCCCTCACAATTTGGCACGATTTCCAAATGACGGCTCATTAAAATTTTAGGGGTTACCAGGAAAGGGACACGTGTATGAACAGAGATTACCAACTTTCAGGCTTCTTGGAGAAGGAACTGTATGTCGCAAGATGGCGAGGAAGTGAACATCAAGTTTTTGGCGAGACCATAAATAAATCTCGCCATAAACTTAGGGGCTTCTGATGCTGCCTAATAATAAGGGTTGGGCCCGATCCAAGTCCAAAAGCAAGAAATTGTCAAGTAGGCCCAATGTGAGATAAAGCCCAAGAAGAAGACAAAAATAGAGGTGGCCCAAGGGTGGATCGCAAGGAAGCGAGATAGGAAGTATCCCGCTAGAGTCAATGAAAGAGAGGAAGAGCAAGGCAGTAATAGCGAGATATTATGAGGCAAGCCGGCGAGATAATGATAAAAATGAGAGGCGAGACATTATGGTAAGGCGACACGAACCATGGTTAACTTTGTCCGGCGAGAGATGGATCCCAGTTTATACTATTCATAAGAGGCGGCATATAAATATCTTGAAAGTGGGACCCATTGAACGGTTATGCATTGGGAAAAGTGTTCACGTGTTGAGGGTTTGTTTGTATAAAGGACCAATGGAAGGACGACACGTGTGAGGAGGCATGGAATGTGAGGATGTTATGTACACGGCACGGGGGAAGGGGTATATATATGAGAGATAATCTTCATTGTAAAGGTACGTTCAATACACACACCAAAACACCTTTTCATTCCAGATTTTCCCTTCTCAAACGAACACTTATCCTCACGCCGGAGGGGCTTACGCCGGAGTCACCCCCGGCTTAGTTGACGTTTGCTTGTGTGCAGGAGTGAAGAAGGAGCCGGAGTTGTCCACATTCGACTACAACGGTGTGTTGCTGTTTGAGGAAGTTCCTGGCAACATCAACTTTTAGAATGTCAACATGAACATACTTGTTTCCTTTTAAAATACTTGTTTCCTTTAAAAATAGATATGTAATTTATAATAATGGTTTGCAGTACAAGTTTGATTAGCCTTTTAAATTAAACATTAAAAAATATGTTCAGTACAAGTTGACTAGATCTTATGGTATCTTTTTAAATAGGCATTTTAATTATATTATGTTCAGCAGTACAAGTTGATTAGTGTCCATGGTTTAATTTAATTAGTAAGTATTTAATTTAATTAGTAAGTATTTTGCTTTCAACTTGCATAGAATGTTCAATAATGGGATGTTAATTAATTTTTGGCCAATCGACCCACTACTTATTCAATAGTACTTTTGCATTTTTTTTCTTCAAAATAATGCAACGTACTCATTAGTTACGGATATTAATAACATACTTTTGCATTCATTATCAAAATAATGCAACAAACTTTTTTTTTAACTTACGCCGTCAATAATTTAACGGAGATGCTGACGGGACATTGCCACGTCAACTCCATGTCATCAAAATCACAGTCATGTGTGATGTGTCATTGACGTGGCACTAATGTGAGATGACATGGAAGTGACACATCAGGCTTCCTGTTAGATTTTTGACGCCGTAAGTTAAAAAAAAGTTTGTTGTATTATTTGATAACAAATGCAAAAGTACGTTGCTTATATCTGTCACTAACGAATAAATTGCATTATTCGAAATATAAGGTAAAGTGCGACGAATAAGTTAGTAATTATTCCATTAATATTCATCGTGTTAATACTTCGCAGAAGTTGGTTGATTCAGGTAGCTATTATTGATTTATTTATGTTAAACATTCATACCAACCTTATTTTTCAGAATTCTGTCATTCGGCTCGGGTATTTCTATTTGCACAATGCAAATTCTGTTTGCACAATGTGTTTCTAGATAAAAGTGATCCATTAATGTTTTTCTAGGTTTTTGTTAATTTTGGAATTTGAACTTTAAATTCTATCATCTAGACCCTAACTCCTCTACTAAAACTAATTAATTGCATTTTTCTTCTTTTTTTATATTTTTTTTATCCCATTAAACTTCAGCTCTCCTTTTTTTTTCTTTTTTTTTCATTCTTCTAGTTATTGAAATACTTAGTTTATTAATCCAACAATACTATAATTTCATTAATAGGCTTTTTATCCAATATTAAAAAAAAATTCAACACTAAAATCATTGTAAATAAATTTAATATTATTTTCCCAAAAATTCTCAGATAATTATTTTTTTTAGAGATAAGTGTACATTTATAAGACATTTTATATGACAATATCTTAATAATTTTAACATATTTTTGTTATAAATCAAGACAATTAAACTACTCGAATTAACTTCTTAATATGTATGAATTAAGTATTTTTACTTATATTTGAGGCCGGATAAAGCAACTTATAAAAGTAATAAAAGTAAAGCAAACATTAGCTAATAGGACAATTAAACTACTCGAATTAACATATTTTTGATATTATTGAAACTAATTATCTTATAATTCCAAAAAAAATTAAATCATGAACAATTTCCTTAACTATTACTTATTCATTGTGTCGTACATTTTTTTTTTTTTTTTGTAATATCTTACATAATGGTTAAGCCACCATCTACACTCACTTTATTTGACTATTGTTAATAAGACTAATTATCTTATTTCCAATAAATCAAAAACTACAACAAATTAAGCCTAAAAATTGCTCTTATTCAAGAGAATTTTGAATTATTTAAGATATTTATTTTGAGATAAAAGTAGTGTTTTTGTCTTATTTCCAATAAATAAAAAACTACTAATAATTAAGCCTATAAATGTTTATTGGTCCATCAATAGGGTCTCAAATTAATTTGTGCACGTATAAGTAAAGTAAAAGAGGTAAAAATGATATAAAATTGTCAAAAAATTATATTAAAAATTATTAGTCTCTCGATCTCAGACTAATAATCCTACTTTTCTTTTTGAAAGATATCAGACTAAGAGTCCTACTTTTTTATTTATTCCCAAAATGCAAATAATGAATACTCAATTTTAGACATTTATTTTCCTTTTATAGAATTACAAAGATAGGAGTGTGCTCGATGCATACTCTCAAGCCATAGTTGACATATTTCAAACATAATTGTGCAACTACATGGGCTACTCCATATTTGAATCAAATTAATGAACTAATTAACAAAAATATTTATATTTTAATTGTACTGTTGAATTTGTTGTCTTGTGGCCATTCGAAGATACGAAATAAATTAACCTAGTCTGTTGACATATTTCAGATGTTTTAATTATATAAATCTCTTAATTTCTTTAATTTAGATATTAGTATTATAAATTTATATAGATAAATATTTATAATATAAATTAATTTTATACAGAACTATATTGAAATTAATCGAAAGAAAATTTATAAATTACAATATAACTATAACTAAAAATATCATAATATTAAGGTAATTAAGTAAGTAAATCATCCTAACTTTCATATTAGTATAACAAAGTCTAGTTAGATAGTTAGATAGAGAGACTATATAATTATTAGGAGATTAGGATGAAAAGTAAGAACACCAAAAACGAGGTCTTCAATCATGATTCATGACTAACTCACACAACTTTTCATACTCTTAATTAGCTGTTTAGTACTTCTAGGTTTTTTACACATTATTTTAATATAAAAAAATGTGCAAATAGTAGGACCCTTCGGCTCCCTTTGACGAACATAATCCCCAGGCCCGGCTCAGTAATATAAGCCACTAAACTAAGGCGGTCGCCTTGAACCCCAAAATGTTAGTTAATTTGGGGGGCCCCATTGACGTGTCCAAAATTTAACCGGAACCGGTTAATTGGAGGTTATTAACCGGTCAATTAAGCGGTCAAAACCGTCAACCGTGGTAACCATAACCGGCTTAACCGAAACCGACGGTTAACCGGTTCGGTTAAGGTTAAGAATTTTTGAAAACCGTCTACCGGAGGTTAACCGGTTAAATAACCGGCGGTTATAACTGGCTTAACCGGCAAATATTGAATTTTGAATTAAATCATTTTATCTCCCAACGGCTACTTGGCCCAATGGTTGTTTGACTCCAATCCAAATTCAAAATACTTCCCAACCCATGGCTGCTGCTTATATAGGCACAAGGCCAAGCCAAGTTTAATTCCATTTTAGTGTGGGATAAATGATAATGTCCAAGGGAAGGGAGGCAGGCGGCCAAGGCAATGGCCGGCCGCCAAGGCCATGGGCTGGTTTAGTTTACCAAAATTTCGATGGGAGAAATGCTTGCTAGGCCACGGCCAAGGTCGAGCCAAGGCAAGGCCAAGGCCGGCCGAGCCAAGGCCAAGGCAAATGCAATTTTTTTAATTTTTTTTAATATAAATATTTCATAAATTTATATATATATCCAAAATATATATATAAAAATTTATGAAATATATTTGAAAAAATAAATATTTCATAAATTTATATATATATCCAAAAAATATATATATAAATTTATGAAATATTTCATAAATTTTTATATAGATTTTTTTATGAAATATTTCATAAATTTATATATATATATTTTTTGGATATATATATAAATTTATGAAATATATTTGAAAAAATAAATATTTCATAAATTTATTTCGCCGCTACTACCACCATTACTACCACCATCACCGCCACCACAACCACCACTACTACTACCATCACTAATTCGCTACTACCACTACTATCACTATCACTACTACCCTTACTACCACCACTACTATCACTACCCCCACCATTACTACCACTACTGCCACTACTACGTACCACACTACCACCACTACTACTACCACCATTACTACCACCATCAACGCCACCACAACCACCACTACTACTACCATCACTACTACTACCATCACTAATTCGCTACTACCACTACTATCACTACCACTACTACCCTTACTACCACCACCACTATCACTACCCCTGCCCCGTTACTACCCATTCGCCTACTTACGTACCACACTACCACCACTACTACTACCACCTTTACTACCATCATCACCGCCACCACAACCACCACTACTACTACCATCACTAATTCGCTACTACCACTAATTCACTACTACCACTACTACCCTTACTACCACCACCACTATCACTACCCCCAACTACTGCCACTACTACGTACCACACTACCACCACTACTACTACCACCATTACTACCACCATCACCGCCACCACAACCACCACTACTACTTCCATCACTAATTCGCTACTACCACTAATTCGCTACTACCACTACTACCCTTACTACCACCACCACTATCACTACCCCCACCATTACTACCACTACTGCCACTACTACGTACCACACTATCACCACTACTACTACCACCATTACTACCACCATCACCGCCACCACAACCACCACTACTACTACCATCACTAATTCACTAAACCCTAATTGATAAACCCTAATCCCTAATTGATATACCCTAAACTCTAAATGCTAATTGATATACCCTAAACTCTAATTGATATACCCTAAACCCTAAATGCTAATTGATATACCCTAAACCCTAAATGCTAATTGATATACCCTAAACCCTAAATGCTAATTAATATACCCTAAACCCTAAATGCTAATTGATATACCCTTAACCCTAAACTCTAATTGATATACCCTAAACCCTAAATACTAATTGATATACCCTAAACCCTAAACTCTAATTGATATACCCTAAACCCTAAACTCTAATTAATATACCCTAAACCCTAAATGCTAAATCATATATTCCAAACCCTAAATCCTAATTGTTATACCCTAAAGGGCCTAAACCCTAAATGCTAAATCATATACTAAATCTTAAATATAGATTTAGGGTTTAGGACTTAATGTATATATGATATTTTTAACAAAATTATCTTAATATTTATTTTGGAAAGGAGAGTATAATAATTTTAAATTGGTAACAAAATATTTATTTTGGATAGGAGGGTATATCAAGATGCTATTTATTTGTCAAAATAAATATTTCAAAATAACTCATATCAAGACCTATAAATACTTGACAACTTCAACAGTTTTAAGGTAATTGTTATTTGTTATTCTGAATCACATTGTTCATTATAATTATTTAGCTCTCAAATCACCATAATTACTATCACGCCCGAGGGTCTTCGCCGGATACCATTCCGGCTAGTCGTGGGTTCTGTGTTTTAGATCAAAAGCTAGAAGATTGGTCTTGTAGCTGACAGAGATTGATTCAGCACGATTCTTGTGGCATCAGAAAACATTTTTAATCTATGAAATAATATGAAATAATAAGGAATATTTTGAAAATATTTTTATTTTGTGCAAAATTTGAAGTAAATGTTTGAAAATATTTGATGCTAAAATTGTACTCCCTCCGTCCCACTTCAATTGATCCACTTTTCTTTTTGGGACGTCTCACTTCCATTGATCCATTCTATAAATGGAAAGTTTTCCATATATTTATATCCTTATCATCTCCACATATTTACAAAAAAAAAAAAATCATTAACTTACTATTTCTCTCACTCATTCTCTCTCCTATTAAATATTTTTAACTTTTACATTCTTTCTCCTATTTCCTATCACACATTTAATTTTTATATTCTCTCTCCTCTAATTTCTATCCTTTTTATTCATTTTTCTTAAAAATCGTCAAATTCACCTCAAAACCAATTAAAGTGGTACAGAGGGAGTATCATTTAAAAGTTTAGATGCAATTTCGGTAAGGAGTTACGGAGATGCTAAGCAAATACTAGAAGTTAATTTCACTATCGTTTACCTGGCCGGTCAAATAACGTGGTTTTCTACTTTCAACTCAAGCGTACCCTATATTACACCGCAAATCCTAGCAGTAGTTCTTCTCTCTACGGAAATGATGTAGTCTCCCTCTCTTCCGTGAACCCTAGCCGCCGCTCATCCTCTGAAGGGCGACATCCTCTCTAAATCACCGATCAACCCCGGCGACCCAATATTCACGTGCCTAGTATCATCGTTTCTAGCGCCGGCTGCAAACATCTCAGATCCACGGTTGTGAGATCCTCAATTACCGATCTAGGTATATGCCTTTCAGTGATGATTCGGTGATTGGAGATTTCAGTTTCGCGGTTGTGAGGTTAGGGTTTATTCACTCCGATCCATCTCCCTGCATAATTTGGATGACTCAGGTAACAATCTCAATTTAATCCTTAACCCATTCTCGATTCTGTGATTTTGATACTCAGTTGTTGTTTAGGTTTGCAATAATTGAAAATTCTTTTATTGATTTTCTTGTCTCATTTTCGCTGATCTATTTTCCCAAAATATGGAGTAATTTAAATAGTAAGATTCATAGCTAGTTAGCTTCATTTTCGTTTTCTGACTGTTATTCAGCTTTAATGGAAGTTATTGCTAGTGGTATTGAGTTTTGTAGTGACAGCACAGCTTCAAGTAGCCATGGCTGGTGCCTTAGTTTGGAATGAATGCATCTTTTGTAAAATTAGTTGCCCTGATGGCCAATTAATTCGATTCCATCATCAAGTTACCTCCGTTTAGAAGTTCCTTTAGTTTTTCCATGTCCAAAAATATAATGCACCCTTCTATCCAAATTTCAGTTTGGGGGCTGAAATAATATATTCCACCTTCAAATTGGGTTTTTGAGATAGGTTTTGGGGAAGATCTAGCCTCGTGACCCAAATTCTACCTTGATTGACACTTGACACTTGTTAACCATTACCACTAGCTAGTAATCCTTCAATTATTCAAGCACTCAAATAAATAAATACTCCCTCCGTTCCACGTGAATGCAAATTTATTTCTATTTTGGTCTATCCCAATGCAAACTTTCCAAAATGGAAATAAATATTTCACTTTTTTTCTCACAACATTCTCTCTCCTCACTATTCCTCCCACTCATTCTCTCTCCTATTTAATTTTTCATACTCACAACATTTAACTTTTTTTCTTTCTTACATCACTTTTCCTTAAATCTCACGCCCAAAAAGTTAGTTTACATTCACGTGATGGGACGGTGGGACGGAGGGAGTAAAACAGAAAACAAAAGAAGGGATGACAACACTTACATTTTTGCTGCCATCACTGACACCAACAATAATGGCTTTGTTATTGTCAACAGCCATCAAAACCATAACCGTGAATTTGTAAGTTTTCCCCGTGTGTGGGTGTTACCCATTATACTCCTTCCGTCCCGGCCGAAGTGTCCGAAAAGGACAATTGCACGAGAATTAAGAAAAATACAGTAAGAAAGAGAAAAGTTTAAATGTTGTGAGTATTAAAAATTAAATAGGAGAGAGAATGAGTGGGAGGAATAGTTAGGAGAGAGAATGTTGTGAGTGTAAAAGTAAAGTAGGAGAGAGAATGAGTGGGTAGAATAGTGAAAAAAACTTTCCTTTTTTGGGTATGAAACATTTTAAATGGGACGCCAAAAATAGAAAGTTGGGACACTTCGGCCGAGACGGAAGGAGTATATTATAATGCCTTTAAATTATTGTCTTTATCGGTGCTCTTACTGTGGGTAATTTTATACCAATTCTCTAATCGTAAATCTTATAATTGTAAGTACTAGTAATCTAATTATTTGACCTTGATTTTGCAAGGGTTATCGTCATTGAGAAAATCCTCTCCTAAGTTGAAGGCGGCCAAATTTATGGGATATATGGATTATCACTGACATTAAAAGGCCTCATGGACATTTTGTGTCTGTATATGTCATGTCCTATAATATAGCAAGGAAAATAGATGTGTATGCATTCGACGTTGTAATATTTGAAGTGTTATGCTGAAAAAAGTCATGGGATTGAGGGGATGTGAACTTCTACTTTGAGGAAAATGAGGATTTAGGGGGTTGTACCCAAGAAAATGTAGTTATTAAAATAAAAACCGAAAATATCATACTATTCTCTAAAGCAATTTACCGATGATATAGGAAAAAGTATGAGATAAGACACAAACAACCCAACAATCCCCACAATGGATGATATGGTTTTGTCTCAAATCAGCTCTTGTCTGTCAGGAGCGCGAAAATGAAATACTCTGAAAATGGAGACCAACATTCAAATTGGGCCATCTTATCATGACAGAGGGAGTACCAAGTTTGTATGGAGCAAATTAGTGTCAGGGAAGCCTTGAGACCAATATTTAGAGCTGACTCAAGAGACATCACCACACCATCCATTGTAGTGAGTCGGTTTGAGTCTGATCTTAAGCTACTTCCTATAGCATCCGTAAATGCCTTGAGAGAAAAGTACGATCTATCCGCTTTTATTTTAATATCTACATTTTCTTGTGCCCAATCCCCTAAATCCTCATTTTCCTCGAAGTAGTAGCTCACATCCCCTTGATCCCGTGGCTTATTTTGACATAACACTTCAAACATTACCATGTCGAATGCATATACATCTATTTTCCTTGTTATACTATAGAGCATGACATATTCAGTGAAAAATTGATTGGGGAATTGTGTGGAGGTACTTATTGTTTTGCATTTATTTTTGTTCACATTGGAGGGAGACTTAATTTTGAAGGTGAAAAATCTGAAACATGTATCAAAATGGTGTGAGATTATCTTCTACTTGCATGAATGTAATGCTTCATCAGATTTTAAGCCGGAAAATTGGTTCAATCTTCTAGTTTGTATCTTTTGAGTGTAAATAAATTGGCCATTTTCAGTATTGACTATTTTAAATTCATTTGAGCTTTAATTACTGTTGGAAGTTGTTGTTTTTGGCTGTTCAAATTTGCTTAGTACTTTCAACTTCTCTAAACATGGCTTTCCCTCCCACATTCGGAAGTCCTTCCTCCGTGACAAATATTGCTCGGTCGTACGAGTTTATGTAAGAACAATATATGTTTGGTCTCTCATCTTTGATGTTTTTATTAGTTTGCCCCTTATGGTATTACCATTGAAGTTTTTGTTAAATATTTGGTAGAATGACAAAAAATACCAATTCTAATGAAATAGATCCCCTAGCATCCTCAAGAAGATACATGACCGTTGCTATCTATGCCACAACAATTGCCATTCCTGTGCCTCATATTAAAGAAGTGTAACGTCAACTTCAGATTGAAAGCATATGCGTAAATTTTATATGTAATAAAATTACATTTTTTTTATTTGTCTTAAAATAAATGTTAAATTTTATATTAAAAAAATCATGGCATAATTTCATCATTATACAGAAAATAGCAATGTAAAAATAGATAATATTTATGAAATGGAGTATATTCAAGACCTAAAAGATTAATATTAAGGTCATAAGATCTTATTCACCAAATATCCAGCAATGAGTGACATTATGAACAAGATATGGGTTCACGGTTCCGGTCCAAACCGCCGGTTCCATGAAACCATGCAACCGAGATAGAACCGGCAAACCATGGTTCCAGTTCCAGTTCCAGTTCCATTGCCCTCTTCGTTTTCTTTTTTCTGTTTTTGGTCACTGTTTTTGCCAGAAATGTATTTTGGTCACTGTTTTTTAGTCACTGCTTTTCCAGAAAGTGTCTTTTGATCACTGTTATTTGGTCACTGTTTTTCTAGAAATCGCATTTTGGTCACTGTTTGTTCAGAAACTGTTAAAAACCATACGGTTTTGAATGAAAATGAATAAAAAACTAAAATTTTTACAGATTTTTTTTTTAAAAAAATTGACCAAATCGATTAAAACTAAGATAAATGCAAACCGGTTCTTCGGTTCCGGTTTCCCGATTTAGGTTCGGGCTTATGTGTTTTTTCAAATAGTTTTAACTATTATTATACTTTAGATATACACTCATTATTTTTAAAAATACGAAAACCGCCATAAACAGTCCCCCATCGTCCTTCCAACCCTTCTCCCCCAATTCACATCTCTCTTTCCCGACCCCTGTTGTTGTATACAGTGGCGAGGCTAAAAGTAATAGAAGGGGGCAGTTGACCCATGTTTAAAAAAAAGGAAAAATTTATTAGTGTTATTTTTGTAATATTATTTTTTATGTAGGGTAAAAGTAGAAGTTTTGTAAAATTTGACTCCCTTTTTGTAAAATACAATTTGCACTATATTTTTAAATTGTTTCCCTTTTACAAATTGACTTCCTTCTCCTATAATTCTGGGTTCGCCACTAATTGTAAACGCGTACACTACGGAATTCACCGTGCCACATTCTAACTCATCAAAATTTTGCACAATCCAAGAATCATAACGCACACATTCCAATTCATATGCACAGATAAGAGGATTATGTTTAATTTATCATATTTGTTGTTGCATCGTATCCCATTTTTTGATACATTTCATTTTTTTTTTTTTTTTTTTTTTCTGTTTCCTGATGATTTAAATTGTGAAATTGCATGAGCTAGTAATTATCAAATTCAGTTCATTTGTTAATGCATTGCAACACTAATTCCTACAAATACTGCCGTTGGTACAAAGTCTTCTTCATCTATGTCACAAAGCCCACCATCACCGGAAGTTGCTATGAAATGAATGAAAGTAATGACAAAACCTTTTAAATCATCCGCAAAGGTTTTATTGATATTGTTATCCCTTCAAGCATGACGTCTTAATAATTATAGAGGTCCTGTTTTATATATAAATGTTGAGGCCCTAAATATTTAAAAAATTTAGCCCTACCAACAACCAAGTAGGAAAAAAGAAAAAAAAATTACAACATATAGGAAAAAAGAAAAAAAAATTACAACATATAAGCAAAATTTTGTTATATTAACATATTTTGTTTAAATGATGTTATATAATTGTAATATATTAATTATGAGTCCAAAATAATTTATAATAAAAAGTTAAAACTAATGAAAGTATAGGTTATAATTATTTAACCAGCACAATGAATATTATAAATTTTGGAATCTTTAGGAACTTTAGTGATTATTCCAATAGAAATTGTTATTTTAAAATATTTTTTCTTAAATGATTTATTTTACTGTTTTGTTATTTTACTATTCATTATATAATTGTAAAATTGAAAATTGGGAATATCAAGTGTATTTATGCATCTTTGCTCAAATAAATATTTTTAAAATATCCCTAAATCAAAAGTTTGATATTCATTTATTTTTTATTCTAAAAGGACACAGTTCATTTGAATTTGAAGTATTCGCTTTGGGAAAGAAGATAAATATTTTTATTATTCACTTTTAAATATTTTATTTACGATAATAAAATAAATAATGAAAGAAATTTAGTAAAAAATGTTCAGAAGAAAGCTTTTTATAAAAAAAGACAATTTTAAAACAAAAATTTCTTACATTGGAGTTCATTAAGAGACAAAGTAGTAATAATTAAAACAAAATCATCTAATTATTCAACGTATTTAGTATCCTTATTATGACAACAATTGTATCGACTTTTGGTATTTTTTATAATTTGTATAATTTTGATATAATTAAATAAACAAAAATCAAAATTAACAATTACAGTTAAAACTAATATAACATTTATCCAAATTTTTAATGAAATAAAATCCAAAAAAATAAAAAATCTTAAATCAACACGAAATAATGGCTCTTTTGTCGAAAGGTGCATGACACCAGAAAGGTTTTTTTTTTTTTTTTTTTTTTTAGAAATGTGACGCCGAAAAGTTAGCAAAGTCTTTTATATATTAATATTTTCGTCTATATAATGTGGGGTATCAATAAAACCAGTAAAATAGTTAATAAAATAAACATGGAATAATAAAATTTCATTTATATAAATTGGGTGATCAACAGAAAAGTTCAGTTAGATTATACTCCCTCCATTCTATTATAAACTACACACTTATTATTTGCTCGGAAATTAAGGTAAAATTTTAGTTGATTGAGTGTTGTAAGTATGAAAAATGAGGTTGGAGAGAGAAAATGAGTTGTTGTTCTAATTATGATATGCAAGTCCCATTAATATAAATATAATAAATATTTCAATTTTAAAAAGAAAAAAAAATAAATATTTCAATTTTAGAAAGTATATACTCTCTCCGTCCCACCCGACTTAGGACAATTTTTCATTTTGAGTGTCTCACTCGACTTATAACATCTCAAAAATGGCAAGTTTATATTATTTTTATATTCAATGAGAATCACTTGTTATACTAATAGCACCAATCTCCTTACTATGCCCCTCAATCGTTCTATTTCATATTTTACTTTTCAAACTCACAATACCTCATTTACTCATTCTCTCCTCTTATTAGTGTGACGAAAGAGTATATTTCATAAAATTAAATAAATAACGCCAAAAGTATCCATGTTGATTAATTTTTTTGGGGAAAAAATCCATATTGATGTTAAAAATAAAAAAAAAGGTTGACGATAAGGATTAAGAATTGAAGGATCTTGTTAAATTGAATATAAGCCCAATTATTTTGCAAGATATTTTAGTTTTTTTTTTTTTTTAAATATTTATTAGGAAAACATTAAAAAAACTATTAACAATAGCTTTTAGAATTGTCACTATTTTGAAGGAAAAATCTTTTTTTTGAAATGAAAGAATACCAAAAGACACTATTCTCTTTTTATATATATATAGATTTCTTAATTTATGTGTCGTAAGAGAAAATTCTAAATTGGGTGAGATGGAGGGAGTAGTTTGTCGTGGGATACCCTGTGAGAAATGTGTGTAGTTCGTAGTGTGACAGAAAGAGTATATTTCTTAAAATTAAATAAATAACACCAAAAGTATCCATGTTGATTATTTTTTTTGGGGGAAAAAATCCATATTGATGTTAAAAATAAAAAAAAAGTTGACGATAAGGATTAAGAATTGGAGGATCTTGTTAAATTGAATATAAGCCCAATTATTTTGCAAGATATTTTAGTTCTTTTTTTTAAAACATTTATTAGGAAAACATTAAAAGGACTATTAACAATAGCTTCTAAAATTGTCACTATTTTGGAGGGAAAATCTTTTTTTTTTTGAAATGAAAGAATACCAAAAGACACTATTCTCTTTTTCTGTAGTATTTTATCATTTAAAAAATTTAAATAAAACACATGAACATGTTTATGAAATACGAAAGAAGTTATTCAAATCAGTTAAAAAAAGGTGAAGATTGGAAATCTAATAAAAAGAAAGGTGATTTTTTATTTCTTTTTGATAAAGAGAAATTTTTAAATAAAAACAAAAGTTTTGGTCATACCAAAAGGATAGTATAGTTATCTAATAAAAATTAATATCATACTTTTTCAAATGGAAACTTTCAATTAACTCATGCTCGTACATCAAAATAATTATGTCATAATTATTTACATTAACTCATTATGAACATAATTATGATATTTATTTTCAATTTAACTTATTTAATTTTTAGAAGAAAAATAAAAATACTAACAATTTCGTTAAATGAAAAAAAAAAAATCCCCAAACCCCCCACTTCCTCATCAAACTCAACCCACTTGTTCATCTCCCTCTTTTAAAATACCAATTTATACTATCTTTATTTATTATAATATTGACATACAGTTCAATAAAAATTGTAAAAATGATGGTCATTTTTTCTGATATTCGTCTTTATAAATAAACGATATTTTGAGACGAATAGAAAAATCGAAATTGCACCCATGCGTTGCATGGTATAAGCAAAATTTTGTTATATTAACATATTTTGTTTAAATGATGTTATATAATTGTAATATATTAATTATGAGTCCAAAATAATTTATAATAAAAAGTTAAAACTAATGAAAGTATAGGTTATAATTATTTAACCTAAATTTTGGAATCTTTAAGAACTTTAGTGATTATTTCAATAGAAATTGTTATTTTAAAATATTTTTCCTTAAATGATTTATTTTACTGTTTTGTTATTTTACTATTCATTATATAATTGTAAAATTGAAAATTGGGAATATCAAGTGTATTTATGCATCTTTGCTCAAATAAATATTTTTAAAATATCCCTAAATCAAAAGTTTTATATTCATTTATTTTTTATTCTAAAAGGACACAGTTCATTTGAATTTGAAGTATTCGCTTTGGGAAAGAAGATAAATATTTTTATTATTCACTTTTAAATATTTTATTTACGATAATAAAATAAATAATGAAAGAAATTTAGTAAAAAATGTTCAGAAGAAAGGCTTTTATAAAAAAAGACAATTTTAAAACAAAAATTTCTTACATTGGAGTTCATTAAGAGACAAAGTAGTAATAATTAAAACAAAATCATCTAATTATTCAACGTATTTAGTATCCTTATTATGACAACAATTGTATCGACTTTTGGTATTTTTTATAATTTGTATAATTTTGATATAATTAAATAAACAAAAATCAAAATTAACAACTACGCTTAAAACTAATATAACATTTATCCAAATTTTTAATGAAATAAAATCCAAAAAATAAATAAATCTTAAATCAACACGAAATAATGGCTCTTTTGTCGAAAGGTGCATGACACCAGAAAGTTTTTTTTTTTTTTTAGAAATGTGACGCCGGAAAGTTAGCAAAGTCTTTTATATATTAATATTTTCGTCTATATAATGTGGGGTATCAATAAAACCAGTAAAATAGTAAATAAAATAAACATGGAATAATAAAATTTCATTTATAGAAATTGGGTGATCAACAGAAAAGTTCAGTTAGATTATACTCCCTCCATTCTATTATAAACTACACACTTATTATTTGCTCGGAAATTAAGGTAAAATGTTAGTTGATTGAGTGTTGTAAGTATGAAAAATGAGGTTGGAGAGAGAAAATGAGTTGTTGTTCTAATTATGATATGCAAGTCCCATTAATATAAATATAATAAATATTTCAATTTTAAAAAGAAAAAAAAATAAATATTTCAATTTTAGAAAGTATATACTCTCTCCGTCCCACCCGACTTAGGACAATTTTTCATTTTGAGTGTCTCACTCGACTTATAACATCTCAAAAATGGCAAGTTTATATTATTTTTATATTCAATGAGAATCACTTGTTATACTAATAGCGCACCAATCTCCTTACTATGCCCCTCAATCGTTCTATTTCATATTTTACTTTTTATACTCACAATACCTCATCTACTCATTCTCTCCTCTTATTAGTGTGACAGAAAGAGTATATTTCTTAAAATTAAATAAATAACACCAAAAGTATCCATGTTGATTATTTTTTTTTTGGGGAAAAAATCCATATTGATGTTAAAAATAAAAAAAAAAGTTGACGATAAGGATTAAGAATTGGAGGATCTTGTTAAATTGAATATAATCCCAATTATTTTGCAAGATATTTTAGTTCTTTTTTTTTTAAAACATTTATTAGGAAAACGTTAAAAGGACTATTAACAATAGCTTCTAGAATTGTCACTATTTTGAAGGGAAAATCTTTTTTTTTTTGAAATGAAAGAATACCAAAAGACACTATTCTCTTTTTATATATATATATATATTTCTTAATTTATGTGTCGTAAGAGAAAATTCTAAATTGGGTGAGATGGAGGGAGTAGTTTGTCGTGGTATACCCTGTGCGAAAAGTGTGTAGTTCGTAGTGTGACAGAAAGAGTATATTTCTTAAAATAAATAAATAACACCAAAAGTATCCATGTTGATTATTTTTTTTTGGGGAAAAAATCCATATTGATGTTAAAAATAAAAAAAAAGTTGACGATAAGGATTAAGAATTGGAGGATCTTGTTAAATTGAATATAAGCCCAATTATTTTGCAAGATATTTTAGTTCTTTTTTTTAAAACATTTATTAGGAAAACATTAAAAGGACTATTAACAATAGCTTCTAGAATTGTCACTATTTTGGAGGGAAAATCTTTTTTTTTTTGAAATGAAAGAATACCAAAAGACACTATTCTCTTTTTATATATATATAGATGTTGAGGCCCTAAATATTTAAAAAATTTAGCCCTACCAACAACCAAGTAGGAAAAAAGAAAAAAAAATTACAACATATAGGAAAAAAGAAAAAAAAGTATAACATAAATGTAATGCACAAGAATCGAACTCAAATCATTTGTATTTCGGCAGCCATCATGTCCACCAGAGCAAATATATTCCTTTCTAATAAGTCCGACGTCTATAATATATTTCGTCTTAGTTGTCCGACTCTACTTGTGATGAATTTGATATCACGGTGGATGGGGTGTCTGTCTCATCTCGATTGGTGGATGTGGGTTGTAGAAAACCTAGCTAGGTACTATTAGAATAAAGAGAGTTAGACGAAGTCAATCAAAACATGGAAGAGAGGAATTGAATTGAATTACTCAATTTTATTATGATACTAGTGATACATATTTATAGAATTACAATGAGGGGGTAATCTCCTAGAACGAGAAGGTTTCTAATTTCTAATCTAATACAAAGATTGTGTTTCCTTATCTAATACAGAGATTGTGTTTTCTAATCTAATATATAACAATATATACTTGGAATATAATATTATGATATTGTATTCCTAATATGCTCCTGAAAGATGGACGTTCCTTAGATAAGTCCAATCTTGAAGAGTGATGAGATGAACCGGGTTTGATGACGAGTTGAAGATGTGTTCCTGGACATGTACGTCGTTTCTGATGAGATGAGGTTCCTCGCATCTGAGGTAGTGATAGGTTGGAGCATGACTACGTCGGAGACGGTGGGGTTGTGGAGAGGGATTTTCGGTTTTGCCGAGGGGGTTTTGAAGTAGGGGTTATGCACGTGGAGTCACCTTGTACAAGTAGGGATTTTACCCCTCACGTGTGAGACGAGCACGTGAAGTCACCTTGTACAAGTAGGGATTTCACCCCTCACGTGTGGGTTTGGGTTTTCATCTTGAAATATGGTGAGCCAAGACAATTTTGGCAATTCCCTATAAGAAGGGTGGGGTTATGGGGTTTTGAACCGAGGGGGTTGAATTACAAAAAAGGTTAGGGTTTCGGTAAAAAAAAAAGGATTTTTGAGCCGAGGGGTTGAATAACAAAAAAAAAATTTGGGTTTCGATCAAAAGGGTTTTTTATTTTTGGTGGCGGAGAAGTTCTTCTATGAATCTTAATGCTCTGATACCATATTAGAATAAAGGGAGAGAGACGAAGTCAATCAAAATATGAAAGAGATGAATTGAATTGAATGACTAAATTTTATTATGATACTAGTGATACATATTTATAGGATTACAATAAAGGGGTAATCTCCTAAAACGAGAAGGTTTCTAATTTCTAATCTAATACAAAGATTGTGTTTCCTAATCTAATACAGAAATTGTGTTTCCTAATTTAATACTCCCTCCGTCCCATACCTAGGTGCCTAGTTTGACTTTTCACGTAAATTAAGGAGAGAGTATTATATTGAAAGTGTTGTGAGTGTGAAAATAAAATAGGAGAGAGAATGAGTGGAGGAAATAGTAAATTATAATGGTATTGTGAGTATTAAAATAATGTAGGAGAGAGAATGAGTGGAGGGAATAGTAAAGATTTCTTTCCATTTTAGAAAATGTGCACGTAGGTTTCGGATGCCCAAAATGGAAAGTGTATATAACAATATATATTTAAATATAATATTATGATATTATATTCCTAATAGGTACTCACTTGCCTGATGATTTCTGTTATATTTGAGATTTTGCCCAATACCTTAGAAGACCTAGATAGGGATCCATAAAAACTCTTCTTTTTGTTTAGTGTTGGTATCCATAAATTAACTATTGAGGTCTACCTAAGGGCAACTCCAACAATGATCCTAAAACCTATTTTTGATACCCACACAAAGGTCCTTGCATCTCCAATGACAAAAACTAGAGGTATCAAAATTTGATTAAGTCCTTAGCAAAGTACCATATTTAGGACTTTGCTTAGGACTTTGCTACTTCATATTTTTCCATACACCTTTCTTTCATTTTCTTTCTACATTTGTTCTACTTCTTTTTAAATTTATTTAATTATACATAAAAATTTTGATTTTTGATTTAAATTTATTTAAATTTTTATATAATTATTTATAAAATTTTAAATTTTATAAAAAAAATAATTAATTAAAATAATTATTATATTTTGAAATTATTTATAAAATTTTATTTTTTTTGAAATAACTAATTAAAATAATTATTATATTTCAAAATTATTTATCATATTAAAAATATTAATAAAGTTATTAACTTAAAAAAAAACTAATTTGGTACCTAATTTTTGATACCCATTGTTGGAGATGATTTTTTAGGACCATGCAAAAAGTCTCCATGGGTATCAAAATTTGGTTTTAGAATCCTTAGGACTAGGACCACCATTGGAGTTGCCCTAAGGTCAAAAATTAAAGGTTCAACTCTCCATGTGTTCAGCTACTTACATGAACTATGTCACTCTAATTATTATATGCTATTATTTTACGTATACAACCTCCTTGGACTATGTATAATGCTCGTACTATTTGATTTATTTCGCCGGATTCTTGTTAACACTAAAACAACAGTGTCCGACATGGGTATGGCAGAATAAATTGAATAGTCCGAGCATCAGAGATGTCAACTCTATTTATGTCACTCCCTCTATCCCATAATAAATATCGCATTTTTCATTTTGGTATGTTCAAAATAAATGTCGCATTTTCAAATAAAAAAATAACTTAATGCAGTTTTAGCATTGTACAAACTAGTAAATCACATTTTTTTTTAAACGCTAACAAATCAATCATACATTTATTTTGAAACAAAATGAGTGTTATTATATCACGCACCGGTGTTATCTTGTAGTCAAGTCGTACCTTTGATTCGAAATTTTATCGATCTTTGCATTCGGGAATATCACGTTACATGAATTAATATTTAGCATGTGGTCGATCGAATTTCAGTATTCGGCATGTTGTCGAGGCGAAATTTATATCATTATTCCATCTGATTTAAAATAACTGTCACTTTTAAACTTTTTACATATTTTAATAAATATAATTATTACCCCAATTTAATAATAAAAATATCAAGATTTCCCTGATTTAATTCTCCCAGCTCTTACATTATTTCACACAATAACTCAATTAATAAAGCAAAATAAGTTTTGATGTGAAAATAAAATAGAAATTTGAAACCTGCAAATTATTTTGGATCGTCCAAAAATTGACAGATATTTTGAATAATAAAAAAAATCAGTTGTCTTGGAGTGTAGGTAACAGGAGATGAGTACGTACACAACACATTCAGAATGTCAACATGAACATACTTGTTTCCTTTTAAAATAGACTAGATTGACTCCCGTGCGATGCACGGGATATTACTATATATATATTCAAAAGACAAAAATTGAACTAAAATAAATAAAAAATCAATTTGTTTATACATTATGAAATACTTTCTTAAAGACTACATTGTCAATACATAACAATTAGAAAACAATAAAATAGAAAAAAAAATCATAAGGAATATGCATTTCTCTATATACAATTCTGTAGTATTTTATCATTTAAAAAAGAAAATAAAACACACGAACATGTTTATCACATACGAAATAAGTTATTTAAATTAGTAAAAAAAAGGTGAAGATTGAAAATCTAGTTAAAAAAAAGATGATATTTTATTTCTCTTTGATAAAGAGAAATTTTTAAATAAAAACAAAAGATTTGTTCATATCAAAAAAGTAGTACAGTTATCTAATAAAAATTAATATCATTCTTTTTCAAATGGAAACTTTCGATGAACTCATGCTCATACATCTAAAAAATTATGTCATATTTATTTACATTAACTCATTATGAACATAATTATGATATTTATTTTCAATGTAACTTATTTAATTTTTAGGAGAAAAATAAAAATCCTAAAAATACTAACAACTTCGTTAAATGAAAAGAAATTTTCCCTAACCCCCACTTCCTCATCAAACTCAACCCACTTCTTCCTCTCCCTATTTTAAAATACAAATTTATACTATCTTTATTTCATATTATATTGACATACACTTCAATCAAAATTTTAAAAATGATGGCCATCTTTGCCGATATTCATCTTTATAAATACACAATATTTTGATATGAATAGAAAAATTGACAAATTTATTAATACTTTATTTACTATGCTTCAAAGATTTTTTTTTAAAAAAAAAATTTTTTTTTTTGATATATCGAACTAAAATAAACACAATAACCATATTACCCCCTCTCACTTATTAAATAGAAATCAAAACTCACATTCATTACAATCCCTTTTATATATATATACTAGCCTAAGCCCGTGTCCAAGGCCACGTTTTTTGTTTTTTTTTTAATTTAATTTTTTTTTTAAATATGCCCGTGTCCAAGGCCACATTTTTTAAAAAAAATACAAATTTTATAATTTTTTTTTAAGGGCGAAATGGAAAAGGGAGTGAATAGTGATGACAAAATGGTCATTTCCGCGGATGAAACTATTCACACCACTGTTCAAAACAATGGTGTGATTTATAATACAGATATATATATATATATATATATATATATATATATATATATATATATAGATATAAATTATTATTATATTAAATAACCATATATACTTTATAAATACACAATTGTTTTGTTTATAAAAATTCAACACCATTTCAACTTATCATCCTATACCCCACCACTTTTATTTTATTTTATATTCTATCATAGAAACCAAAACCCACATTTATTTTATTTTATTTTATATAATTTATATATAGATATAAATTATTATTATATTAAATAACCATATAGATTATCATTTATAATTAAAAATAAATACTTCACACTTATTTATTTTTTACTAAAAAGATATTGAAAAAAAATGAAAAATAACAAAAGATAATTAAGAAATTTATATTTAAGAAATAGGGTTTTTTTTATCTGTCCAAATCAAATGAAAGAAGTCTCTATTTAAAGAGAAAAAATTATGAATTTTGATGTAAAAAAAAGTTTAAAAAATTAATTTATTATCAAAATAATCGAGGGTAAAGAAATATGATGTTAAAAAAATCCAAAATTCAGCCAGCCAATCAAATGGTGACACGTGACAAAATTCTCAAAGAATAAAAGGGAAAACCGCATAAACGCACCGTTGTTGGCGCGTGAAGTACACGCGCCAGAGAAATGTCGAAATTGTCATTCCACACACGGATGACACGTGTCCAATGTTAACAAAAAAAAACCCTAATGCATTCACGCGCCTCTTTAGGCCCGTGTAATTTACGGCTCTCATAATTTTAACCAATAATAAAATACGAAACAAAATAAATCATTTACTATCCAATTTATTTGGGTAATTGTTCAAAAAGTAAGTTATTTACTTAATATTTTGTTCTAATGTGTTTTACTGTGTGTGCACATGTGTATGTTTAACATGATGTACAAATCTTCTTAAATAAGCTACTCATTTTCAGTAATCATTTTGCCCTCCATAGATTTTCAATCCTAACCGAGTAGCTACAAATGTACCCTCGTTTATTTTAAAACTTAAGCAAGTCTTTTTATATAGAGAGAGATAGCAATTTATAACTAATTATTTTATGCTTATTGCTAAAACTATATTATATTGACTTTTATTATGAGTTTTAAATTAATGAAAAAATTAAACCAAGAAACTAATATGAGTTTTAAGTTCTACATAAAAAAGAGTAAATAAGACAAAAAAAAAATCACTACTATTCTCCAAACTATATATATATATATATATATATATATATATATATATATATATATATATATATATATATATATATACTCCGTATATATATATATATTGAAAATTTTGACTAAAAAGAAATTGAAAAATTAGCAAAGCATAATTAAGAAATTAATATTTAAAGAAGAGGGATTTTTTTTGTGTCAACATCAAATGAAAGAAGTATCTATTTATAGAGATTTTTTTTATGAATTTTGATGTAAATTTTGTTTTAAAAATAATTAATTTAGTACAAAATAATTTATTTGTTCAATTACTAAAATTATTATTATTATTATTATTATTATTATTATTATTATTATTATTATTATTATTATTATTATTATTATCATTTATAATTAAAAACAATACTTCACACTTAATTAATTTCACTAAAAAGAAATTGAAAATTTAGCAAAGCATAATTAAGAGGTTTATATTTAAAAAAGAAGTTTTTTTTTCTGTGTCCAAATCAAATGAAAGAAGTCTCTATTTAAAGAGAAAAAAATTTATGAATTTTGGTGTTAATTTTTTTTTAAAAAAAATAATTTATTATAAAATAATTGAGGTCAAAGAAATAGGATAATTTTTTTTCCTGAAATCCTTCCAGCCAATCATGGATCGCCACGTGTCAAAAAAAAAAACAAAAAAGATAACCTGCAAAACGCGCCGTTGTCGGTGCGTGTCAAACACGTGCCATGGAAAAGTCCGAATTACCCTTCACTCTACGGCCGATACGTGTCCAAATTAAAAAAAAAAGAAAAGGGAAAAAAAAGGGGGCCCAGTCACAACATGCCACATGTCATTTTCGTCGGCTTTTTTGCAATATTGCCACGACGTGAAAAGACGAAAATGTCCCTCAAACCCCCTTTAATTACCACAATCTTGTTATTATGAAGAAAATCAATGTTGAGTAAGAAAGAGAAAAAAAAGGTTCAAATTTGATGCATAAGGCATACGGGGTAAAATAAAATATAAATCTAATATTTACAAATGTAAAAAAAAAAAAAAATTAAATTACCAAAAACAAAGTATCATTTTTTTCTGAAAAAATAATAAATTGTTTGAAAATTCAAGCCTAAAAATCAGCCTATATATTTCAAAAATATGTTATCTTCATCAAGAAAAATATAAGTATTTTATACTTGTAAAATTATCACTATTTCAAATTTAAATATAGAGTCTCTCCTCCATCCATTTACTTTCCTTAACTAAACGGCATTTACCTTGAAAAAAAATCTAAACATTGTACTTACAAAAATACCTACTCTCTTTTTTTCTCTCTTCCCCAATATTGAGCTAAAAAAGAATTTACAAAGAGTCTTAATCTAGTTTTTCATGAACCTAAATACATTCCAATTCATGTGTATATTTGACTTTTATTTAACCATACTTTCTCAAAATACACGTATTCAAAATACACTTATTTTCCCTACTTAAGTTTCTCAAAAATTTTAATTACCAAAAGGCACTTCGCCCCATTAAATATTAATACACTCTCATTTTTTTTAGGAGAAATCTTATATCATAAATCTAGTCTTGATATGCACATAATTTATACCTTTATAATATTTACAATTTATAGTGAAAACAAATGGCTTTGTATGTCAAAATAAGAAATTTTATTAAACAAAAAATTGAAAAAAAATCAGTTTTCCTAAATGATCAAAATTGGCTCCAAACATTTCAGTTTATTTTCTTCCAAAAGAGGAAGAATTTAAATTTGAAAAAAGAAAAAAAAATCTCCTAATAAATTAAAAATCCCCTCTACTTCCCATCTCCATCTAAATTATTTTCTTCACAATAATTCAAAAGGAAGAAAGAAAAAAAACAGAAAACCCCTCTCCTCCTTCTACGGTCAACTTTCAGCACGTAACGCCACCGCCATCACAAACTTCAAAGCCTTTGTCCATTCAACACAACCACCATCATAATTGAAAACCCCCCACTATCAACCTTCCCCCCCCCAAACAAACTGTAAAAAAAACCTCAACTCCAAATTCACCCATTAAAAAAATAAAATTATGCATTGAAGAAATTCGAAATTACCTTGACATTTCCTTCACCGTGACACTTTCCCGATCAAACAAACAACCAAACTTCTTAAAAAACGAATCTTATACCTGTTTAGCAAAAAAAAAAAAAATTAGATATTAAGATGCTTCATATTGTGCATCAACCAAGAAATAAAAATAATAATAACAATTAAACAAAAATAAATAACAAATCGATTCAAAATATTTACCTTGAATGTCAAATATTCTTCAACACTGACTCCATGCTTCCATTTAATTAACTCTTCCACCAATTTTGCCTTCTCCATGAACCAAATTTCTAAAAGAAAAAAAAAGGTTAGGTTCTTCATTCATTCATTGTGTGTGTGTGTTTTGGTTTGTAACTGTGTGTTTTGGTGTGTGTAAATTTGTGTTTGTGTTTGTGTGTGTCCGTGTGAGTATGTGTGTGTGAGTGTTTTCAAATAATTGAAAGAGGTGAGAAGAGAGATGAAGGAGTAATGAATAGATTCAAAATTCAAATTTTAAGCTTCTCTTGTAAGCTAAAATGAAAAAAAAAATTGCGTGCTTCTCTTGGAAGCTAAAACTAAAAACATAAATAAAAACAAATTAAAGAATCAGTCATGGGAAGTGTGAAATAATTATTTTATTTAAATAATTAAAATGAAATAATTGCCCTTTTTTGATATACAATATTATTTACCACTTGCTTGCTATTATATATTTATAGATTATTTTATGCTAATTTCTAAAAATATATTATATTCACTTCTAATATGAGTTTTAAATCGCCAAGGCAAGGCCAAGGGCCGACCCAAGGCCAAGGCCGGCCGAGCCGAGGCAAGGCAAGGCAAGGCGAAGGCTGATTTCCACATCGAAAGAAAACGAATCAAAAATGACCTTAACCTTGGTATATAATGAGGCTTCAAGTTCAAGATAGGTGTAATTATATTTATATACATATATAATTATTAATATTAAATATATATATATATATATATATCTTGAAAGGAAAAAAAGTAAGAGAATAAAATATTAAAAAGTAGAAAAAAATATAATAGAAAAAAAGAAAACATCAAATGAAAAATTTATTATCATACAATTCTGAAGTATTTTATTTTTTATAAAAATTACATAAAAAAACACAAACATGTTTTATTACATACGAAATAAGCTATTGAAATCGGTAAAAAAAAAAAGATAAAGAGTGGATAAAGAGAATTAAAAAAACAAATCAAAATATTTAATCATATCAAAAGAGTAGTACAGTTATCTAATAAAAATAAATATCATTCTTTTTCAAATGAAAACTTTCTCTTAACTCATACTCGTACATATAAAAAAATATGTAATATTTATTTACATTAACTCATTATAAACATAATTATGATATTTATTTTCAATTTAGCTTATTTAATTTTGAAAAGAAAAATAAAATTCCTAAAAACACTAACAATTGCGGTAAATGAAAAAAGTTTCCCCAAACAATACACTCACTCATCAAACCCTATCCCATTCCACTTATTAAATAGAAACTCAAACCTACATTCATCAAACTCCGCCCTATATATATATATATATATATATATATATATATATATATATATATATATATATATATATATATATATATATATATATATATATATATATATATATATATATATATATATATATGTGTGTGTGTGTGTGTGTGTGTGTGTGTGTGTGTGTGTGTGTGTGTGTGTGTGTGTGTGTGTGTGTATAGATTATTATTATATTAAATAATCATATATACTTTATGAATACACAGTGATTTTTTTTTTATACATATTCAAAACCATTCCAACTAATCATCCTATACCTCATCACTTTTATTTTAATTATATTCTTTTTTTTAGTAAAATTATTATTATTATTATTATTATTATTATTATTATTATTATCAATTATAATAAAAAAATTACTTCACACTTAATTAATTTTCACTAAAAAGAAATTGAACAATTAGTAAAGGATAATTAAAAAATTTATATTTAAAAAAAGGATTTTTATTTCTTTGTCAAGATCAAATGAAAGAAATCTCTATTTAAAGAGAAAAAAAATTATGAATTTTGGTTAAAAAAAATTAATTTTAAAAAGAGGATTTTTTATTATCATTTATAATTAAAAAATTACTTTACACTTAATTAATTTTCACTAAAAATAAATTGAAAAATTACTAAAGTATAATTAACAAAATTATATTTAAAAAAGATGATTTTTTTTCTTTGTCCAAATCATATGAAAGAAGTATCTATTTAAAGAGAAAAATAATTATAAATTTTGGTGTTAAAAAAATTAGAAAAATTTAATTTAAAAAATAGGATTTTTTTTTATCATTTATAATTAAAAAAATTACTTCACACTTAATTAATTTTCACTAAAAAGAAATGAAAAAATTAGTAAAGGATAATTAACAAATTTAAATTTAAAAAGGAGGATTTTTTTCTTTGTCCAAATCAAATGAAAGAAATCTCTATTTGAAGAGAAAAAAAAATTATGAATTATGGTGTAAAAAAAAAATTAAAAAAATTTAATTGAATATATAATAATTGAGGACAAAGAAATGGGATAATTTTTTTTTTGAAATTCATCATGCCAATCAAAGTGATTTAAAAAAAAAATTATTTTCACCCAATAACACAACACCACGTTGATTTTTTGCCTTCTTAATTGCACTTATGCCACGATGTGAAATGTCCAAAATACCCTTCAATGGCAAAAAATTTACCAAAACCTTGTTATTATATATAGATAGATTATTATTATTATTATTACTGTTATTATTATTATTATTATTATTATTATTATTATCATTTATAATTAAAAATAAATACTTCACACTTATTTAATTTTTACAAAAAATATATAGAAAAATAAAAGACGAATTAACAAAGGATAATTAAGAAATTTATATTTAAAAAAGAGGAGTTTTTTTTTCTCTATCCAAATCAAATGAAAGAAGTCTCTATTTAAAGAGGAAAAAATTTATGAATTTTGGTGTTAAAAAAAATTTAAAGAAAAAATAATTTATTATAAAATAATTGAGGGTAAAGAAACGGATAAAAAAAATTGGGAAGTCAGCCAGCTAATCAACGGAGACATGTGTCAAAATTCTTTAAAAAAAAAAGGGAAAAAAATCTACGTACACGCACCGTTGTCGGCTCGTGCAGTACACGCCCAGAGAAATGTTGAAATTGACTTTCCACAGATAGACGACACATATGTCCAATGATAAAAAAAAAAAAATCCTAATGCATTCACGCGGCTCTTTAGACCCGTGTAATTTACGGCTCTCATAATTTTAACCAATAAAAAATAAGAAACAAAATAAATCATTTACTATCAATTTTATTTGGGTAATTGTTAATAAAAGTAATTTAATTTATTTCATAAAAATTGAGATTATAACTCATTTAGTTACTTGATATTTTGTTCTAATATGTTTTCATGTGTGTGCACATGTGTATGTTTAACATGATGTACAAAGCTTCTTAAATAAGCTACTCATTTTTAACAATCTTTTTGCCCTACATAGATTTTCAATTCTAACCAAGTAACTACAAATGTGCCCTCGTTTATTTTAAAAGTTATGCAAGTCTTTTTATATATAGAGAGAGATAGCGATTTATAACTAATTATTTTATACTTATTTTTAAAAATATATTATATTCACTTCTATTATGAGATTTAAATTAATGAAAAAATTAAACCAAGAAACTAATCTAATTTTGGATTAAAATATTATTAGAGTAAGTTTTGGGAGAAACTAGTTTCTCCATAAATTATAAAAAGTCCACTTTTTTTCTATTTGCAAGTAGTTAGTGAATATTTAGGAACAGTTTATAAAACAGGACTTTTTATAATTTAAGGAGAAACTAGTTTCCCTCAAAATCTTGTGATATTATTATACTAATTTTCTCATTTCTCAAATAAATGTCCAAGAAATAATTCAACAATTGTGTTAAATGAAAAAAAATTCCCCAAACCTCCACCCCCTCCTCAAACCCAACCCACTTCTTCCTCTCCATCTTTTAAAATATCAATTTATATTATCTTTATTTCTTATAACATTAACATACACTTCAATCAAAAATTTAAAAATGATGGTCATCTTGCACGATATTCGTTATTATTAATACACAATTTTTTGAGAGGATAGAAAATTTGACAAATTTATTAATACTTTATTTACAATGCTTCAAAGTTTAAAAAAATATTAAATAAATTGTTTGATGTATCGAACTAAAATAAATCCAATAACCATATTACCCCATCCAACTAATCATCCTATATCTCACCACTTTTATTTAATTTTATATTCTTTATTTTTATGATTGGTAAAATTATTAATATTATTATCATTTATAATTAAAAAAAATACTTCACACTTAATTACTTTTCACTAAAACGATATTGAAAAATTAGAAAGGAAAATTAAGAAATTTATATTTAAAAAAAGTTTTTTTTCAGATCCAAATCAAATGAAAATAGTCTCTATTTATAGAGAAATTTTTCAAATGAATTTTGGTGTAAAAAAATTAATTTCTTATAAAACAATTGAGGTCAAATAAATGGAAAAAAAATTTCGAAATTCAAGAAGCCAATGAAACGCCGCCAAGTGTCCCAACAAAAAAAAAGGAAAATATCTCTGCGTAAATGTGCCTCAGTCGATGCGAGTACGACACGCGCCAAATTTTCACCCTATCACGGCATGCCACGACAAATTTGCTTCACCTATTTTTAGTTATGACACAATTTGAAATGACTTACACTTCAATCAAAATTTAAAAAATGATGACCATCTTTTCCGATATTCATTTTTATAAATACACAAATTTTTAAGACGGATAGATATTCAAGAAATTTATAAATAGTTTATTTACTATGCTTCAAATTTTTTTTTAAAAAAATTAAATAAACTGTTTGATCTATAGAAATAAAATAAACCCAATAACCATATTACCCCATCCAACTAATCATCCTATACCCCAACAGTTTTATTTAATTTTATATTCTTCATTTTCAAGATTAGTAAAATTATTAATATTATTATCATTTATAATTAAATAAAATATTTCACACTTAATGACTGTTCACTAAAAAAATATTAAAAAATTAGAAAGGAAACTTAACAAAGGATAATTAAGAAATTTATATTTAAAAAAGAGGATTTTTTTCTGTGTCCAAATCAAATGAAAGAAGTCTCGATTTAAAGAGAAAAAATAATTATGAATTTTGGTGTAAAATTTATTTTTTTAAAAAAATTAATATAAAATAATTGAGGTCAAAGAAATAGAATTTTTTTAAAAAAAAATATGAAATCCATCCAGCCAATCAAAGGGCGCCAAATACACAATTTTTTTAGACGGATAAATATTCAACAAATTTATAAATACTTTATTTACTATGCTTCAAATTTTTCTTTTTTTTTAAAAAAAATAAATTGTTTGATCTATCGAAATAAAATAAACCTGATGATGCCAAAATCGTCAAAACAGCCCAAATCCAAGCGATAATTGCTCCGGTGATTGCAAGGCCTGAAAATAAGAGAAAACACGTAAACTAAGCCGGGGCGAATCCGGCTAAAGGCCCTCCGGCGTGAGAGTAAGTTCACGGTTTGTATATGAGAAAACAAATTGACAGAGTTTCCCCAATGTAAAAAGTAACGTACCGAATAATGAGCCATGGGGCTTATATTTATAGGGATGGATTGATAGAATCCATGTTGAAATAAACTTGTAAAGAGATAAGATATAATCCTAAGAGAATTATATCTGTTAAGGAGTCCTTGTTTGACTTGGAGTGGTGTAGTTGGTTACAATCCTGATTGGATCATGAATGTATAATCCTTGCTGCATAAGGACTGTATGATCTGCTAGCCGGAACGCCGAGGAACATGAATGTTCTACCTCGGCTTTGGCAAATAGACCGAGGTAAATGATCCTGCTTCCTCGTTATTTGGATATTGGCCGACATGTATATATGCCGGGGTAAATGATTTTGTTTCCTCGTCATGGTGATGAAATGCCGAGGTAAGAACTTTTCTCTCCTCGTCACTTGTGACATGACGGCCCAAGCATGATGACATGAGGCCGAGGTAAATGTTCCTTGGCCTTCAAGGAAGACTTTACTCGGCCCTGATACTTGGTTATTAGATAATATTCATAGCCCAATCCAATTGAGCCCAGCTCGGGCAAACCCATAATTGTATCTCGGTTTATACTGTTCAAAACCCAATAACCATATTACCCCATCCAACTTATCATCCTATACCTCACCATTTTCATTTAATTTTATATTCTTTATTTTCAAGATTAGTAAAATTATTAATATTATTATCATTTATAATTAAATAAAATATTTCACACGTACTCACTTTTCACTAAAAATATATTAAGAAATTAGAAAGGAAAATTAACAAAGGATAATTAAGAAAATTATATTTAAAAAAGCGGGATTTTTTTTGTATCCAAATCAAATGAAAGAAGTCTCTATTTAAAGAGAAAAAAATTATGAATTTTGGTGTAAATTTTTTTTTTTTAAAAAAAATAATTTATTATAAAATAAATGAGGTCAAAGAAATAGGATTTTTTTTTAAAATTTGAAATCCATCCAGCCAATCAAAGGGCGCCACGTGGCAAAATTAAAAAACAAAAAAAAAAGAAACTAACTGCATTAACGTGCCTTTGTCGGTGTGTTATACACGCGCCATGAAAATGTTCGAATTACCCTTCATCAAACGGCCGACTCTTGTCCAAATTGGTTTAAAAAAAAAAAACCCAATAACATATTGCCACGTCGATTTTCAGACTTGCTTATTGCACTTTTGTCACCACGTGAAATGACCAAATTGCCCCTCAAAGGTCAAACATTTACCACAATCTTGTTATTATATATAGATAGATATAGACACAAATGTTCATTTTTTTCATTAATCATCTTCACATAAACACATATGTAAAATCAATCAGAACAATATTATAGAAATCAACTATTATCAAAAAAAAAAATGAAAATAACACAGGGTAGCTTACCTATTAGGCCCATCTTTCCCTCATATTATTACCCTAATCAAATGAAAGAAGTCTCTATTTAAAGAGAAAAAAATTTATGAATTTTAGTGAAAAAATAAAATAAAAAAAATAAATTTAATAAAGAGAATTTTTTTTAATTATCAATTATAATTAAAAAAAATTACTTCACACTTAATTAATTTTAACGGAAAAGAAATTGAAAAATTAGTAAAGGATAATTAACAAATTTATATTTAAAAAAGAGGATTTTTATCTTTGTCCAAATCAAATGAAAGAAGTCTCTATTTAAAGAGAAAAAAAAAATTATGAATTTTGGTGTAAAAAAAATTAAAAAAATTCATTTAATATATAATACTTGAGGTCAAAGAGATGGGATAAAATTTTTTTTTTGAAATTCTTCAAGCCAATGGTTTCTTGCCATGTGTAAAAAAAAAAAAAAAAAGGAAAAAATGCTGCAATGACTCTCCATTGTCGGCGCGTGTAGTACACGCGCTAGTAAAATGACAAAAATGCCCTTAACTAAACGGGCGACAAGTGTCCTAATTCATTTAAAAAAAAAAAAAAAAACTCAACCAATCATACCTCGCCACATGCCATTTCAGCCCAAATTTTTTCCCTTTTGCCACCGCGTGAATTTACTAAAGTACCCCTCAATGACTGAAAATTTACCAAAACCTTGTTATTATATATAGATAGATACTCCCTCCTAGGGATGACCAAAACCGATTTCGGGCCCGATTCCGGTTCGGAACTACCGGTTTCGGTTCGGAAAATGTATGACCCTTAACCTGCCCGGATTGTTCACGGTTCCGATTTTCTCCCCGGTTCGTCCGGTTTCGGGTTTTTTTCGATCCGGTTCCGATCCGGTTCTATTGGAAAACAATGAATTTTCGTCCGATTTCGGGCTTTTTTCGGTCCGATTCACCATTTTGGTGACCCTTAACCGGCTCGGCTCCAAACCGGTTCCGGTTACCCTGATGCCGATTTTCGTGAGGTTCATGGCGGTTCCGGGCTTTTCCGGTCCGATTCCGATTTTCCGGTTCCGACATTTCGGTTCCGGTCCGGTTTGGCCATCCCTACTCCCTCCGACCCATCTCAATGGAGACTTATTTTTTTTTGGTCCGTCCCAGCTCAATGGAGACTGCCCAAAATAGAAGAAAATCTTTACTATTTTTGTCACTCATTCTCTCACTTATTTTACTTTTTCACTCACGACACCAATCAAATCACTATTTTCCCCACTCATTCTCTCTCCTATTTAATTTTTCATACTCACAACATTTTCTTCCACTTTTTATCTCTAATACTTTTTTTTTAATCTGTGTGTCCAAAAATTTGGTCTTCATTAGATAGGGACGGAGGGAGTATGTAATTTAAAATAATGGTTTGCAGTACAAGTTTGATTAGCCTTTTAAATTAAACATTAAAAAATATGTTCAGTACAAGTTGACTAGATCTTATGGTATCTTTTTAAACTAGGCATTTTAATTATATTATGTTCAGCAGTACAAGTTGATTAGTGTCCATGGTTTAATTTAATTAGCAAGTATTTTGCTTTCAACTTGCATAAAATGTTCAATAATGGGATGTTAACTAATATTCGGCCAATTGTACTTTTGCATTTTTTTTCTTCAAAATAATGCAACGTACTCGTTAGCGACGGATATGAATAACGTATTTTTGCATTTGTTATCATAATAATGCAACGATTTTTTTTAACTTACACCGTCAAAAATTTAACGGAGATACTGACGGAACACTGCCACATCAATGCCATGTCATCAAAATCACAGCCATGTGTGATGTGTCACCTCTCCAATATCATTGATCGTCTACAAATTAGGATCCAATTGTCTAAAACTTTAGATACATCCAATAGAAAGAATAACGAAAAGTGAAAAGATGAAAACATAAGTAGAAATTTAAGAACCCCACCGCAATGTTGTTCGTGAGGAATAAAAGGCCCCTAAATTAATAATTCGCCTTAGGCCACTAGTTATACAAGACCGACCCTGATAATCCCAGTTGGCTTTCCGTGGGGTTTAAGTGTAAGTTTTCCAATTTTTAACTTGCTAGTTGTGGTCCCTGAATGATTTTCCTTATGATTTCTTTTGTATAAAGTATGGTTTCTTTGTAAAGTACGTATCTGAGGAATTCTTCAACCACGGCTGCCTATAACCAATGGTACTAATCTAATCTGTCCATTGTCAGACAGCAACTCAATAATTAAACCATCAATGATTTGATTGATTAAACAAAACGAAAGAAAATTTGAACTTGTACTTTAAAAAACACGGCTAATCTGTCCATGTCCATTAGGGCAACTCCAACAAGGTATTAATTAGATAGGGATCAAATTCAAAATTTGATCCCTACTTATCATTATTCATGAGGTATTAAAAATTTCATCTCCAACAATAGGTATCAAATTCATGATATCAAAGTATATTTTTATATTTTTTAAATTTTATTAATACTCTTAGCATATCAATTATTTTAAATTATGACTATATTTATTAATTATTTTAATAAAAAATGTTTATTATTTATTATTATATTAATATTGTATATAGTTACATAAGTTGAATTTTGATCAAAAGGTTATAAAAATTTGAATATTTTTCTACTATTTTGAAAAAAAATTATTACATTTGACTTATCATTATTTTTTTTAAATGTTGTTACTAATTTTTATATTGATATATAATATAAAATTGCATTGATATTCAGAATATAATATTTATTTTGAAAGGAATTAAAAAAATACAACTAATTTTTGTTAGGATGAAAAGATTTTTTTTTTTTTTAAACTAAATGCAGTTGCCATGTGGCATTTTCATGTTCGTTAATTAATATTTTGGTTAGAATACACAAATTAAAAAATAGTGATGAGTGGGAGAAGGATCGTGAAAGGAAAAAAGTGAGTGAATATAATAAGTGAAATCCTTAATTTAAATGTATGAGAAAGAAAAGTTAGTGGATATAACAAGTAGGGTCCACAATTTAAGTATATGAGAGGAAGAATTGGGTGAAGTTGACAATTGAGATCCATATTTTTTACCATTTTAGAAAAAATAAAGCTTCCAATGGGACACTTATTTTAATAAAAGGTGAACCTTCAAATGAGACGGAGGAAGTATGTGTTTCCGACACAAATACAATAATAAATAAAAGAGTACGGCAACTTTGGCCACATTCAAGATGACTAGTTATCCTCCCAAAAAAAAAAAGTCTTTTATGATACTCCCTCCGACCCATTCAAAAAGTAACAAAATTGACATAACACAAGAATTAAACAGAGTGTACAGTGGAATAAGTGTTATTAGTATGAAAGTGATGTATGAAAGAGAAAGTAAAATAGAGAATAATTAGTGGATAGTTATCGTGAGTATAACAAGTGAATCCACGAATAAAGAACTATTAAAAAGTTTCTATTTTAAAAGTGTGCCTTTTTATGGGATACACTACCAGAAAAAGGTCATTTAGCGACGGAAATTTCCGCCGCTAAAATTATATTTCCGTCGCTAAAATAAATCACCGACGGAAAAATTCCGTCGGTGGTCCGCCGCTACCGGCTACTGCAGTGCTCGAACGGGTCAATTTCCGCCGCTATTTTTTCTTTTACCGACGGAAATTAATTCCGCCTAAGAATTAATGGTTTCAAATGACGGAAAATTCATTGCTATATTAATTTAATTTAATTAAATTTTCATTTCAGCGGCGGAAATTTCCGTCGCCGTAATAAAAATTAATTTAATTAAATTAATTTCAATGAAAATTTCCGTCGTAATAAAATTTAAATTAAAATTAAATTATTTCACATGAAATTACCGTCATTGAAATTATTTAATTTTAATTTAAATTTTATTACAAATGACGGAAATTTCCGCCGCCGAAATTAAAAATTAAATAAAAATTAAATGATTATAGCGGCGGAAATTCCGTCGCCGAAATTAATTTATTTAATTAATTTTTATTTCAAAGATAATTTCAGACGAAAAATTCCGTCGCCGATTCTCGAAATAAATTTAAAAAAAATAATTTAAAATATCAATAAATCAAAATTTTTTGTACCTGATATAACATTTCAATTTATAAAACTAAAACTCTAAAAACTAAAATTCAAATATCGCCGTACCAAATAAAAAAAAAACTAAATACCACCGTACCAATTTGGGAGGGGGAGAGGGGGAGGGGGAGAGGGGAGAGGGGGAGAGGGGGAGAGGGGAGAGGGGGAGAGTGGGGAGCGGGGGAGAGGCGGGGAGGGGCTCCCGCGGGTACCAAATGTCTCAAATGTTTACAAACAAGTATAAATTAATACAAAAATGTCTAAAAATGTCTAAAAATGTCCGCAATCAACCCGGGGAGGCGGGAAATTACCCCGGGAGTCCCGGCCGAGATGAGCCATCAACGCCGCCAATTGTCTTTGAGTCTCGCATGCTGTCTCTCGAATCTCTCGCATGACGTCGATCGTTCTCCTCCCGCATCCGCGTCTCGAACCGCCAAAGCATCCGCAAGCTTTGCCCGCTCGCGTTTCTCCTCCTCCAACGCAGCCTCCCGCAGTGTCGACCCTGATCATGAAACGTGGCCGGGCTCGCCGACGGCCGGCCGACGCCGACGGGCATTGCCGCCCGTAATCCCCATCCCTAACACTCGGGCTCCTCTCCTCGATGTCCCCGAGAGGTGACCTCCCGCCAAACATCGTGCACGAAGGGGACGGCTCGCGGGAGGCGTTCCTTCGGGAACAACGACGGCTTGATATGCAAACAAAATAAAACAAACAATTATAATCATATACACAATGTAAGGTACATAAATAAATTTACATATTCAAAATCAAGTCATTTTAATGGTAGTTTACTTACAAAGGCAAGAGCAGATCGATCGTCAACCCATCATGAGGTTGATCGGGCGCCGTAGAATTCCGAATATGGGTGCTAGCGTAAACATCCACAAAAGTGATATTCGGACCATACTCCCTTTCCTATAAATAAAATAAGCGAGATTATTACTTTGAAATTGTATATATAAATGCAACATTTAAACTGATTTAAAAGCATGCATACACTACATTTACACTAAAACTGTGGATTTCATAGCATCAACATTGGCTCCCACTAACATACGTACATAAACCTATTTAAAAGCATCCATACACTACTACATTTAAATTAACATACATACCATGCGGTCGTGATGCTCTGGCGATCGTGAGCGTCCCCAGTATGCAACGCCGCCGACCCCGAGGAGCCTCGCTCTATTGGCCTTGGCCTGCTCGATATAGCCTTCGCCGCAGCGACCCCCAATATTCGCAAAATTGACCAAACACCTCATCGGTCATAAAAGTAGGACACAAGTGGTCGCTTCTCCCCGCCGCGAGCCGAGTAGTATAATAATTTTTCTTCGTGGTACCTATAAAAATATGAATATCTCGTAAACATATAATGATGACATTATAAAATTAAAAGAGTATAATCATTGTTAATTAAACTAATTAAGGATAGATAAATATGTTACAAATAAAATCCGTAAATAGCTTGTGAGCCTCGCTCGATCGAAAACATATCTAGCCGTCGCCGCCGATCTCTCGGCGCCCAATAATATTTAGCCTACAACATATAATGATAACATTACAAAACTAAAAGAGTATAATCATTATTAATTATAACATTTTAATAACAAACTAACATTTAAGTTTTAAATAAAAACCATTAACACATTACCTTAAACTCATCCCACGCATCGTCCTTCCGCCTCCGTGGCAATTTTTTCCAGCTTGGGCCAAAACTCGGTCATTTTTCGAGACCGCCGCATTGCCCGATCTTAGTCCCCGGTGGGGTATCCACCTACAAACCTCGCCAAGTATATTTATACAATAACATTTTAACTTAAATAATGAATTATATATAAAGCAAAAAGGAACCAACTTATATCAAATTAATGAAGAGTTACTTATCGGTCATAAAGTGATGAGATCCCGACATATATCCTCCCCTCGTAATCGACGGTAGTCCGAGTACCGGCCCCGCAGGTGGAGCTAGTACTACCGTGTGAGGGGTCAACATCATCGCTACCGGATCGGGACGGTTGCGTCCCGCAATCAAAGTGTAAATGGGCTTGGTCCTCTTACCCTTGCCCTTTCTACTAGAACTCATATCTCAGATTACATGAGAAAATATTAAAATATACAACTTTAACAATAGGAAACAATATATTCACAATACATCTAAAACTTTAAAGTTCTAATAATCTAAAGCATTCACAATACATATAAAACTTTAAACTATTAATAATATAAAGCATTCACAATACATATAAAACTTTAAAGTTCTAATAATCTAAAGCATTCACAATATATATAAAACGACTTGATATTAAAAATAATCTAAAGTATTCACAATACATATGAAACTTTAAAGTTCTAATAATCTAAAGCATTCACAATACATATAAAACTTTAAAGTTCTAATAATCTAAAGCATTCACAATACAATTTTAAACTTTAAACTATTATTAATCTTCGTCCCCATCATCATCACCGGACTCGAATTACTACAAAACTCGAGTTCTTCATCTTCGTCTTCTGACTCGATGAATCAAACTCGTTCCTCTTCCTCTTCCTCTTCCTCTTCCTCTTCCTCTTCCTCTTCCTCGATTCATCAATATCAATGTGCGCGAGATGACCCGAACGAGGCGGGGAGTTGGCAAATTCACCGGTAAGATATCCTCCTCGGGTTCATCAACATTTTGAGGAATATGAGTGACATCATCTAATGGATGATTAGCCGATGAAACGTTAGGTGGCACCGGCATTTCATCCTCTTGATAGGGTGTTTCTAATGACGACTCGTAGTTGTCGACGAGGGTAGGTTGTCAATCATGCTCCTAGCCTTGGTCATCCAAACAGCCCACAATCCGTCTGGGTCGCTGGACGAGGGTAGGGAGTCATGTATACCGTTGTGCTTGAGATGCTAAGATGAAGACGTCGTCGCCATTATGTCCGGACGAGTCCTTTACATCGACGAGGTCAAATATGGGGTGCTTCTTAACACCTCGCACAAAGATCCCGCCAATCACAATTGAACAAGACAACACTCAAGCTTCTACCGAAATACTCCACCTCGACTACTTCTTTCAGACGCCATAATAATCATTCCCTATAAGCTTCACACCGCTATTCCACGTCAATTTAGAGCCCCCGTAAGCTTTGGTATGAAACACATAGCCATTCACGAAATAACCGTTGTATAAATGAACGCTCAAGTACGGAGATGATGCTAAATGTCTTAACCTCGCAGCCTTGGCATCACCCGGATGTTCACTATCTATAAGACAATATTGTAACCAATTTAATACAATTTTAAGATTGAATGTTTAAAGAAGTGTATAGAATAAATTTGAATGAAACGAAATATTTACATATTTCCTTAGCCGCTTGGAAATTCTCTTCGTCCTAGTTGCGATGAGTTCGAGATAAATCCCGAGCTAAATCTTCAAACATTCTCGCAAGAGGGTTAAACAAGGCATTTCATATGCAGTAATTAAACATGCATAATTTAATCGACGAGGCGTAAACATAACATCAATGACTTACTTGATATATTCCCCAACCTCGTCGCAGCTTAAGAAGAACATACGTTTCGACCGCGGCAAACTCTTTAGCGGTTAACGTACGCGTACCAACCCGTTTGCCGAGCAACCGACTGTGGGATGAAAATACGTAGATGTTTCCCTTAGACGGAAAACCACCATCGTAATTGCGGCCAACCCTAGTCAATCTCGTATCAACATCGGAGGAAAATATGTTCCGACAAAGGCAACAATCTCATCTATGATAACAAATTAAATTGAGGCCTCGACTACGGCCCTATTGCTCATCTTCCTTTTCAATTGGCCTAGATACCTAAAAGTCATTCGTAGATTAAAACATAAATAATGTTATAGAAGGTATATTGTTAACGCTCAAATTATTTAGAAATAGAATAAATTCAATTACCTCTCAAATGGATACATCCATCTCGTATTGAACTGGACCACCGACTCTAGCTTCGTATGCCAAGTGGACCGGTAAATGCTCCATAGAATCAAAGAATGAAGGAGGAAATATCTTCTCAAGTTTGCACAAAGTCACTACGATGCTCTCCTCAAGCTTTTTCATGTGATCAACACGCAGTGTGGTCGATGTTAACGCTCGGAAAAACTCACTTAACTCGTTAACGCCACCCGCATATTGTCAGCAAGAGACCCCCGAGAGCACCCAAGTAGCCTATCCAAAGAAAACGTGGCAATCGTGACTCTTCAAACCCCGCACTTTCCCCTCCTCTACATTGACACGCTTACCAATGTTAGACGCGTAACCATCCGGAAGCCTTAAATCCTTGAGCCATTTCAGAGGAGGAGCTTCTTTTCCTTTGTAAGCACGTATTGAGCCATCTGGTCTAACCGGTTTACCATTGACGTATACCAAGTCTAAGGCCGCCGCTTACAGATTTCCTTAAGGTCCTTTCGAGCTTTTTCGTTGTCTTTAGTTGTTCTCTTGAAATCCATCAACGTGTTAAAAACATTATCGAATACATTCTTCTCAATGTGCATCACGTCAAGGTTATGTCGAATGAGATTTGTTTTCCAAGATGGCGGCTCCCAAAATATACTCCTCTTGATCCGCTATGGGTAGTCCCAAACCCTCGTATTTTGGTCTTCGAAAACTTTTTCCCCACCGAGGATCGGGCAATCTAGATACCTCCTCATAGACCGTGTCACCACTTAAACGAATCGGGGCCTCATCATGGTCAATCTTGTTCTTTTTAAACGCATTCTTCTCGGGTCCCGAATGGGTGGTCCTCCTAAGAAATTGTCTATGGCAATCGAACCAACATGGTTTTCCAGTGCGTGAGCGTGAAAGACTTTGTGTCACTCATACAATACGGACAAAGCCAACTTCCCGTGGGTGCTCCAACCCGATAACATCCCATATGCAGGGAAGTCATTAATCGTCCACATCAACGCAGCCTTCATGCCGAAATTCTCTCGCTTGAAAGCATCCCACGTTTCGACCCCATCCTCCCAAAGTCGCTTCAATTCGTCCATCAAAGGTCGGAGATAGACGTCAATGTTCCTCCTGTGGTCAAGCTGGGGCCGGGATGAATAACGACAAGAACATGTAGGATCACTCATACACAACCAGGGCGGAAGATTGTAGACAAGTGGCTATAACCGGCCAACAAGAGTAAGATTTTGCCCCAGACCAAACGGATTGAAACCATCGTGCAGCATGCATAACCGTATATTTCTTGCTTCGTACGCAAAGTCGTATAAGTCTCATCAAAGTGTTTCCATGCCTCCCCATCACCGGGATGAATCAACACACCCTCTTCACGCAAACTTTCCTTATGCCAACGCATTGCCTCTCGCAGTAGATTTAGACGCGTAGAGGCGTTGCAGCCTTGGAATCAACGGCATGTAACGCAACCGCTTATGTGGTCCGTTTTTCTTGTGTTTTGAACTCCCCCTCCGATTTGGCTTATATCTACTTTGTCCGCAAATTGAACACTCGTCTTCTCGTGAATCTTCCTTGTAGAATAGCATGCGCTCATTCTTACACGCATCAATCTTTTCATAACATAGCCCAATCCGCCCAACCAACTTCTTTGTCTCATAAAAGTTTGTAACCATCTTATTCTCTTTCGGCAACATCCGCTTAATTGCTTTCATGATACGATTATAAGCAGACCGGCTAATATTGCAATCCGCCCTTTATGTTAAGGAGCTCACCACAGCCTCCAACACACCGATCTCGCAACCTGGATAGACCTTCTCTTGCGCAGTCCATAGCATCAATAAATTTCTTGGCCGCAGGGGTTGGTTCTTGCCGTTGGTTCTCTCGACCAATCGAAGGAAGGACCTGGCCGCATCCCTAACCATATCTTCCATATTCAAAGGTGGTTCTTCATTGTCCCGAATAATAGGTTCGGGTTCGGGAGGTACATGAATATTCTCTGGGATTATTCGCAACATTTGTGCGCAATCTCACCACCACGACGGTCCACCGCTTGTACTCCAACTTCAAACCCGTTACGCAAAAGATGTTTCGAGTCTCGATCAAGCTTAGATACTTGACATTACAACACTTGTCGCATGGACACCTAATCTTACCATCCTTATCCATGTGACCGGTTTTATTTAATTGAGCAAATTCAACAAACCCCTTCAACCCTCTATAAAACTCAGGATTGACACCGTGATTCGGCAACTTCCGCTATACATCCAACTACGATCATCGCACATGACATTACTCCCGCATTGCAATCCATATATTATACGTACACTCAATTTAATCGACGATGAAAAACAAAATCGGGATGTTAATAATTATTGGATTTCATAATATATTAACAAAGCTATAGAAGTAATTAACGTATTATCATTCCCTAAATTTGAATTACAAACTTAAAAGCAACATACGCATCTTCTTAAAATAAATATAAAGCTTCTAACTCATATTTAACAATATATTAACAGTCTTCTTAAAGTGTCTAGGAACTCGTTCCCGCTCCCGAACTCGAATCTCTACTCTTCCTCCGCCTCGGTCCCCCGGAGGTCTTTGGTCTAGGTATGTTGAAAAAGTCGGGCCGGACCTCGTCCCGGCTCGTGTATCGTGTGAGCCGGTGGATCAATCGCCCGGTAGCTCTCGCACGCTTCTTTCCCGCCTCAAGGCCTCCTCGCGAGCTATCACTTCGGGATCATTTCTCAAAGCAGCCTCCGAATCTCCCGTCTCTCATAATCCGCCGCAATGTCGCCAAGCGATTTCATCGTGTTGCTCTTGGCCTCCATGCCTCTTAATGTCCACTGAAGAATAGTCTCGCCCAAAACACTCTCTCGCCGAGCCTCTATCATCACCGTACAGACCTTGCCGCTCCTCGTACTACGTCAGATACTCTCTGGTCGAAATGTGCTACCTCTAGTCTCGACGGAGTAGTGGTCGTATCGAAGAAAGCCCTCTAGAAATGCTCGCCAAAGAAATGTGTAGTCCGAGGCTCACCATAATCATCGGCATTGTATTAGTCGTCAACCGCTTCTCAAAGTCCGAATGGTCCGTCGCGGGTATCCGTACTGTCTCGCTCACTAGAGATGGAATGCAAAAGGATGATACATGTAGTCCCTAAGTCGGACAATAACCGACCCGTCCCGAATATCTCTCATAGTCTCGCAATCCCCATGCCGAATCCAATAGTACAGTGCTTGCGGTCTCATATCGGCCAAGGCCAACCTCCTATGCCAACTCTCGCAGCGGCATCCTCAATATCCCGCGCCGTCCGGGCCACCTGCAGGTAATGCCGTCTCGCCTTCCGGCAAGGGCGAGATCAAGCGAAATCTCTCATACAAACCACAATGATAGTAATTGGGCCGCTCGAACCCATGTACTGATCCTCCGGCTAATCTATCAATGCCGTGGTATGTCTCCGCTAGCAACAAAGGAATGATGTCCATCGCTCCCCGTCCGTATTGAATATGCCGGATGTCAACTCGATCACCTCTCACCGCTCGATGATCTCTAACAACAGTAGCCGGACACACTCCGACGTAGCCGCATAAGTAGTGCAGACGTAATGAGCAAATACTTAATATATCTAAGGAAGTGGATAGATCAAACAAATTCCCGGGCCGGTCCGACTCAATCTCGGCTATATGAGTCAAGTCTATGAATCTATCGTCAACGACAATGCCCGATACCTGGCCTCGCCGATAATCCCAAGAATTCGATAGTTGCTCCGTAATCGATCGTCTGTCTCGAGGAAATGCCACGCCCTCGACTCACCACACCCGCCGGCTCGAAAATCCTCCATCGTTGGCACGTATCGTTGTACGATAGGGTGAACACATGTCGCTCCGAATCCCAAAAGCACGAAGGCCTCTGAGCGCATCCCAATCAATCTTCCAATCTTTTAGAGACCGATGCACGGCATGCTATACCTCCCGTCAATAAGTTTCCTGTTGTTTTTGGTGAAAGCGCGTGAGTTCAAGAATGTCTTGTTGAAATTGAAACTCAAGCGGAAACAATTTCTCCATTGTAATGCTCCATGCCGCCTTAAATTGGGGCCGCCGGGACTTTTTTACCTATTAATATTGTGAATAATTGTATCAACAAATCTTGAGCTCTAGTTCAAACTAAACTAAAGGATAATGGTGTCCCTACCTAACCACCTACTCGTCCTTTAAGTGCATGTTTGATAAACCTATCCCATCCCGAAATGCATGATTATATGAAATGCAAATATCACTTTGCCTACTTGCTTTATAATCGAAAATAAAGAAATTTCGGCTTTTTGCATAGACCTAAATTATTACTATTTGTGAATAATTTTAAATATTAATATTTAATTCTTTGTTGTAAAATATATAATTTTACAATGATGAATTAAATTAACATTTATAAACAAGATAAGAGTCGTTATCATCCACAACTATCAAAACCCTATTCAAAGCTTAGACCAAGAAAGATGTAGAAGAATAGTTTTCATTGAGCAAAGGATTTTCGTTTAATATAGTTTTTCCAGCCATCGTTCTCCTCTCTAAGAATTCAAACATCACAGCCCATACCTTGATAGCAGCCTCGCTTATTTTCATCGGTGATATTGGCCACAGTAAAACAAGGTAACAAAGATAACACCAAAGGAAGAGAAAACAGCCTCCAATTTCACCTTCCATTTACCCAAGATTGACAGTGCACCTTCCCCGCGAGCCTCGAAAGCCGGGCGGTGTTGCTCCTCAATCTCACGGCAGCACACTCAATCTCACGGCTGCACATGCGAAGCAACCGTGAGATTGAGGGCAACACCGCCAAACTTTCAAGCTCATGAGGAAGATTCTCGCAATCGTAGATCTCGAGTAAATGGAAGGTGGAGATTGAAAAATTGAGGAAAGTTTCGTTTTCTCTTCACCGGTGTTATACTGTTACCTTGTTTTTACTTGTGACCGTATAACACCATGAAGAGTAAAACAGACACTCGACAAGAACATGGCCGTGATGTTTGAGATCCTTAGAGAGAAGAGAACAATGAAACCGGAAAACTCTTATTAAACGTAAAATCCTTTCGCTTCAAACCGACAAGAACTTATTTGCTCTATCTTTCTTGATCAAAGATGGACGGATTTTGATAGTCAGGGTGAGAAAGGCTCTCATCTTATTTATATTTTAAGATGTTAACCACCAACCACAATACCCTAAGGTGCATCTAGGGTGCCAGATTGATATCAGCGCCAAACGTAGCGATATTACATCACCGTCCGCGATGCCGTCAATCGCCCCAAAATGGGATCTAGAACCACTAAGGTAGTGTGCGGTTGAATATGTTACATTATTGATACATTCACCCCTTCCTCCCCTTTGACTTTAAAAGACTTGAAAATTAGATATTTAGTAACTTATCTAATTGTTGCATATGTAATATGTTATGTTTATTAAATATGTAACATGTTATATTTACTAAATATAACATGTTACACCGTGGAAAATATCAAGTCTATTGCACAAGCATTTGGCCCAAAGATTGAAACTTTAAAAGTAGATTTACTATTATAATTAATCAAAACAAGAAAATCCCCAACCGCAGCTTTTGTATCTTCTACAAACCGAAGTCAGATTTTCTTATTTTCCGATTAATTGCTAAATCTACTTTCAAAGTTTCAATCTTTGGACCTAATGCTTGTGCAAAAACTTGAGATTTTCCACTCCAAAGATAACCCCATGGTAGTGGTTGTACGTGATAGTAGTGGAGTTGGATTAAAAGACTTGAAAATTAGATATTTAGTAACTTTTTTAGCTTTTTATCATTAAAAGACTTGAAAATTAGATATTTAAATACTTATCTAATTGTTGCATATGTAACATGTTATGTTTACTAAATATGTAACATGTTATATTTACTAAATATAACATGTTACACCGTTGGAAAATATCAAGTCTATTGCACAAGCATTTGGCCCAAAGATTGAAACTTTAAAAGTAGATTTACTATTATAATTAATCAAAACAAGAAAATCCCCAACCGCAGCTTTTGTATCTTCTACAAACCGAAGTTGGGGATTTTCTTGTTTTCTCGATTAATTGCTAAATCTACTTTCAAAGTTTCAATCTTTGGACCTAATGCTTGTGCAAAAACTTGAGATTTTCCACTCCAAAGATAACCCCACGGTAGCGGTTGTACGTGATAGTAGTGGAGTTGGATTAAAAGACTTGAAAATTAGATATTTAGTAACTTATCTAATTGTTGCATATGTAACATGTTATGTTTACTAAATATGTAACATGTTATGTTTACTAAATATAACATGTTACATATTTGATTATGAGTACTAAGTTATTTATCGTTTTCTTTATAGTGGCATATGTTTTCTTCTATTCGTTAATATTACTAACATATGTTTTCTTCTATTCGTTAATATTACTAAATATGTAACAAAACTAGGATACGTAAACCGTATCCTAATTTGTTTCATATAAGGTGCATCTAGGGTACCAGGATTGATATCAGCGCTCAAACGTAGGCGACATAATCACCGTCCGCGATGCCGTCAATCGCCCCAAAATGAGATCTAGAACTAGATGTTCCTAAACTATTTCATCCACGCTTTTCTTACTTATTTGTTTGTAATTGAGATCAATTAAAGTCTCAACTCATGATCATTCGTGCTTACTTTTATTAGTTTAATATATTTGTTTTATTAGTTTAATATATTTGTCAAGTTATCAAAATTGTTATTATTCTTCCTAATTCTTTTAAATGGATATTTAATGTGATTTGTACCAAGCAAAATGAGTTCGTGTGAAATCTATAGTATAAATTAAACCCTCCGTGAACAGCCTATGAACAGCCCTGAGGGGTTTTTCCCTATTTTGCCCTCACTATTTAGTCTCGTTTCCCATTTTGCCCTTAAAACGTAAATGGGCTTTGGATTTGGGCTAAGACTTTGGGTTTGGGCTAAGAGTGGGCTTTAGAGGGTTTACTTAAATTAATTAAGTAATCGATATTTTTTTATTTTTTTAAATTTAAAAAAAAATTAATATGAAAAAAAAAAAAAAAAATACACCCGTGTGCTTGGACACGGCATACGTATCTAGTAATAACATATAAAGCAGATTCAAGGTGGTCTCAGTCTAAGTTGATCTTAAAGTTAGCACTTCCACACTCACTCTAGCAACTGCTCTATGGACACAAGATTACATTGTCTAGATTGTGCTCCTCCTCTTAAAGTACATTCTGGACCTTCCATCCATTTTATTCACATACTGTTTTACAAGGGTGTAAGAAAATGCAACACAAGTTCTAATCTCATAGTATATTTTCATAGTTTGCACAAAAGAGGTCCAAGATTAATTAACTCTCTTAGGATAAACATTAATGAAAAGATAATTTTGGATAAAATTATCTTGAAATTTGTTGTCGTATATTATACTACTCCCTCCATACCATAAATTTTGCAATTTATACGTCAGGAACGTGCTTTGCTTGTTAGTACGTTGTTTATACCACAGTAATATTGCACTAAGACTATATTTATTTTTTAATTCAGAAATGTGACACCGTAAAGCATAGAACATTATTATTTGGGATGATTGCTAATGATTCTTGGGTGTTCTAAGAAGGAATGACTTGCAAAGGAGGCGATTCTTCCTCTTTTCTTTTTTCATCTAACTCTAACTAGGGTGCAAACTTGAGCCATTGTTCCAACTTTGATCTTAAGCTTTAGGCCATCTCGTATACTTGATTACTCCAACTATGTTCTAATTAATGTATCCCACTTCACTAAATTGGTATCATTGTTCAACAATCATAAAATGGTATTAAGCCATTTGTGGTTATGTAAGTGTGTTTAATATTACATAACATGATTCAAAAAAGTTAACTGCAAATGATTGCGTAAACCGTAAAAAAGCCGCATTTTGATTAACAACAACATCATCTCGCCCCCTACACAAACCAAATTTCCAGTACAACAAAAACACATAAAACCCAATCCAGCTTAAATCAACAACCAATTTCTTGAAATTTCTTGAAATCGATTAAAAAACAAGATCTAGAAATCGATGAAGAGGGGGAATCGAAATACCCGGTTGATTGAATACAGAGAAGAGAGAGAAATTGACCGTGGAAGGAGGCGGACGGACCAACGGAGACGACGACGTGAGGCGGTGGAGAGGTGGACGGAACCCTAGATTGGCAAAAATACGTAACCCTAGATTGGCAAAACCGCATCGCACTATAATTGATGAACAAAAATACAATCGAATGTAGTTTAACAAGGGGAAATCACGTACCTTGAAGAAGGGAGAGCTAGGATTGAGAAATTGGATCGCTTCGAGAGGGAGAGAGAGACGCAGATGGTGAAGACGGTGGAGACGGTGGATCTGCGGCTTCACACTACGGAGACGGTGGAGAGGTGGACGACGGCTGCGATTCTTCTTCTTCTAGGTCGCAGAGAGAGCGGGAAGAGAGAGAAAGCGGGAAGAGAGAGAGAGGGAAATTGATACGTAATTGATATCTGAAGGATTAAATGAGTTTTTATAATTTTCAAATGAAATATTCCGCCGCTAAATATTAATTATAGCGGCGGAAATTAAATTCCGACGCTATAATTAATATTTAGCGGCGGAATATTCCGTCGCTGTAAATCCGACGCTAAACTATGCGTACGCTCACCTGGATCGATGACATGGCACTCTCACCGACGGAAATTTCCGCCGCTGATTTTAAATTCAGCGACGGAAATTTCCGCCGCTATTATTAATAAATATAATTGTTTTCATTATATTTTTGAAAAAAATAAATAAATCATTAATATTTATTAATTTTAATTTAATAAATATCATTATTTTTATTTATATAAAAACAAATAAATCATAAATATTTATGATATTTTTGAAAAAATAAATAAATCATAAATATTAATTAATTTTAATTTTATAATTGATGATAATTTTTATTTATATAAAATATGAAAGTTATTTTAAATTACTCTCAAAAAAATAAATATGAGTCAATAAATATTATTTTTGAAAAATTTTTAATTTAATAAATATCATTATTTTTATTTATATAAAAATAAATAAATCATAAATATTTATGATCTTTTTGAAAAAATAAATAAATCATAAATATTAATTAATTTTAATTTTATAATTGATGATAATTTTTATTTATATAAAATATGAAAGTTATTTTTATTTATATAAAATACCCTATATATACCCTATACCCTATACCCTATACCCTATACCCTATACCCTATACCCTATACCCTATACCCTATACCCTATACCCTATACCCTATACCCTATACACTATACCCTATACCCTATACCCTATACCCTATACCCTATACCCTATACCCTATACCCTATACCCTATACCCTATACCCTATACCCTATACCCTATACCCTATACCCTATACCCTATACCCTATACCCTATACCCTATACCCTATACCCTATACCCTATACCCTATACACTATACCATATACCATACACCCTATACCCTATACACTATACCCTATACACTATACCTATACCTATACCCTATACCCTATACCCTATACCCTATACCCTATACCCTATACCCTATACCCTATACCCTATACCCTATACCCTATACCCTATACCCTATACCCTATACCCTATACCCTATACCCTATACCCTATATACCCTATACCCTATATACCCTATACCCTATACCCTATACCCTATACCCTATATCATATATACCCTATACCCTATATCCTATACCCTATATACCTTATACCCTTTACCCTATACCCTATACACTATACCCTATACCCTATACCCTATACACTATACACTATACACTATACCCTATACCCTATACCCTATACCCTATACCCTATACCCTATACCCTATACCCTATACCCTATACCCTATACCCTATACCCTATACCCTATACCCTATACCCTATACCCTATACACTATACCCTATACCCTATACCCTAACACCTATACCCTATACCCTATACCCTATACCCCTATACCCTATACCCTATACCCTATACCCTATACCCTATACCCTATACCCTATACCTTATACCCTATACCCTATACCCTATACCCTATACCCTATACCCTATACCCTATACCCTATATACCCTATACCCTATACCCTATACCCAGGGTTGTGGCTTAGGCTTTAGTGGTTTGTGTGGTTTAGTGGTTTAGGGTTTAGGTTTAGGTTTGTGGTTTGTGTCAGTGGCTTGTGTTTAGGTTGTGGCTTTAGGTTTCAGTGTTGTGGTTTGTGTGGTTGTGGTTTTCAGTGGCTTCAGGTTTGTGGTTTAGGGCTTAGTGGTTTAGTGGTTTAGGGTTTAGTGGTTTAGGTTTAGTGGTTTGTGGGTTTAGGGGGCTTAGGTTTAGTGGTTTAGGTTTAGGGCTTAGGTTAGGGTTGTGGTTTAGGTTTGTGGCTTGTGGCTTGTGGTTTAGTGGTTTTAGGTTAAACACTTGTGGTTTTAGGGGTTGTGGTTTAGTGGTTTAGTGGTTTATACAAAACAAGGAACTAACCAACTATTAGACAACACTGAGATTATTGTCTCATAAGTCATAACTAAGATATCCGTAAAACAAAAACAAGGAACTAACCAACTATTAGACAACACTGGAGATTATCAGTTCTCATAAGTCATAACTAAGATATCCGTAAAACAAAAACAAGGAACTAACCAACTATTAGACAACACTGGAGATTAATATTGTCTCATAAGTCATAACTAAGATATCCGTAAAACAAAGACCCACATCATTACCGCTCGAGCACACCGTGCTCTTCCTCGGCCCCCACCACCGCGCATGTCATCATCTACATCGTAAGCTTCCAATGTTGACATCGTGAAGGGTCAGTTTCCTCGCACTCATCATCAAGCTCCATATCTCTGGTCATCTCATGGCGATGAAGGCTAGAGGCAAAGACACCCTAGGGCCTTGCATTGTACAGAGAAGAAGGTCTTGGAAGTGGTCAGGAGAAGTGGTACTGCAAAATGGACAGTAAAATTACATTCCCACACGAGAAGCCGATGAAGCTCCCGACACTCTTTACCGGAGACATAGTCTTTGTACTACAATGAAAGAGCACCCAAAGTTCAAGCGAAAGGGTGATGACATATTTTGTTAGTGGCTAAATATCGTTTACCTAAATTCCAAGTGAGTCAAATGCAAAATCTCTCCTTTTCAATTTCGGATCTACAAAAAGCTGCTAAATATCGTTTACCTAAATTCCAAGTCAAGGCCATTTAAAATTTCAAAATTTCCGAACGAACAACAAGCGAGATAATCCAATTCAAACTTTAAACCAAATTAATCGTACACCTCTAAATCCCTCTCTCCCATCCTCTCTCTCTCTCTCTCTCTCCAAAGAATTGAATTTGAAAAAACAAATATCGAGCCGCTCTTACCCCCGGTGCTATTTCATCTTTAATTTCGTGTAATTCCACATTTCAATTCTAGTCCCTTCCTGTCCTGGGTCCGAACTGGGTTCGACTTCCTGCATTCTTGACTTCCGAACAATGCAAGGCCCTAGCAGTGGCGTGCCGCTTTCCTAAGCCTTCATCGCAGATGACAGATATGGAGCTTGATGACGAGTGCGAGGAGACAACCCTTCACGATGTCAACATTGAAGCTTACGATGTAGATGATGACATGCACGGTGGTGGGGGCCACAGAGAGCACAAAGGTGTCTGCAAAGAATGATGTGGGTCTTTGTTTTCCTCGGATATCTTAGTTATGACTTATGAGACAATATTAATCTCCAGAGTGTTGTCTAATAGTCAAGTTAGTTCCTTGCTTTTGGACTAATCTTGTTTTTGTTTTATTTTGGATAAAAAATTTAAAATTGTATGCAATTTACCAATTTGGGAATAGTGGTATAGTGTATAGTGGTATAGGTATGTGGTATATGTGGTATGTGGCATGTGTATAGGTATAGGGTATAGCAGTATAGGTATGTGGTGTGGTATAGGTATAGGGTATAGTGGTATAGGTATAGGTATGTGTATAGGGCATAGTGTATATGGTATAGAATGTGGGTATAGTGGTATAGTGGTATAGTAGTATAAAGGTATGGTATAGGCATAGGTATAGGCATGTGGCATAGTGGCATAGGCATGTGGCATGTGGCATAGGCATGTGGCATAGGCACAGTGGCATGTGGTATAGGCATAGGTATAGAAGTAGGGTATAGTGGCATAGGTATGTGGTATAGGCATAGTGGTATGTGGCATAGGTATGTGGTATAGGCATATGGTATGTGGCATATGTGTGTGGCATGTGGCATAGTGGTATAGGTATAGGCTATAGTGGTATGTGTGGTATAGTGGTATAGTGGTATAGTGGTATAGGTATAGGGGTATATATAGTGTATAATATATAGGGTATTAGGTTTAGGGTTTATAATTTATTTATTTTTTCAAAAATAATATTTATTGAATCATATTTATTTTTTTGAGAGTAATTTAAAATAACTTTCATATTTTATATAAATAAAAATAATGGCATTATAAAATTAAAATTAATAAATATTTATGATTTATTTATTTTTTCAAAAATATTTATGATATTTTAATGTTTTTTAGTTTGTTATTTTGTTAATTAGTTCTAAAAATAAACAAAAATTACATTTTATTATCAGCAACGGAATTTTCGTCGCTGATAAATAAAAAAATATTAAATTATCAGCCATGAAATATTCCGTCGGTGTTTAATAAAAAAAAAAAAACATTTAATTTCACCGTCGGAAATATTCCGCTTCGGTGTAATATTTCAAAAAGAAAAATAAAAAATATTTTAATTTCACCGTCTAATATTTCCGACGCCGATAAATAAAAATAAAAAATGATATATTTTCACCGGCGGAATAATTCCGTCGCCGATAAAGATTTAGCGGCCGAATATTCCGTCGGTAAATCAACCGCCAAATTAGCGGCGGAAATAAACGAATATTCGAGTAATATTCGTTTTAGCGGCGAATTTAGCGGCGGAATTAAATTCGTCGCTAAATTTGACGCCAAAATTTTCCGACGCTAAAGCCTATATTCCGTCCGCTATTTAGCGACGGGAATCTGTCCGTCGCCGATAATTCCGTCGCTAAATGACCTGCTTTCGGTAGTGCGATCAATCCGGACCTCACAAAGAATGCCACAGCCTTCGGAATGCCGCCACAACTTGGTTCGGGGCCACAGCCAGAGCCCCTCCTCGTAACAAGCACTAGTTCACCAAGCTTCCTCACACAAATCCATTCCTCACTGCACTTCTATGGGTTACCAAGCCTCCATCCCTGTCATCTCGAATCACCAGACCGCAGCATCTCCCCCGGTTACACACCTTCACCACAAGCACCCATGCACTCAACAATCCGGACAAAGCACTCGCACTTAAGCCTACTTACGGCCCCACTGAAATCCAAGTTATCCGGCTACATCGGGCTGCCCCCACCTACTTTGCCGCTTGAAAATCAACAAAGAAGCCGCAAGGTTCTATCCTTTTGCCCCGGCTCCTACTCATGCTCCCTGTGGTAACTCGCCCCTGTGACGTTTTCACCTACGTCCCCGGATCGGCCATTCCTCTCCACCCGCCCGCTCCAAAGGGTAGCTCCTCTCTCTAGCTCACCCACTAACTTGAATGCCATGGTTCCGCCACAAGACCCTCATCCGGCCCGGTTCATGGAACAACACAAGGAAATGAAAGCGCAGATCGCCGAACCGATCGCCAAGAAGTCGCCTTCCGCCTACTGCACCCGACTCCATTGTTCCTCTCGCCCCACAAATTCGTGATGCCAAATCTGGATCTCTTTGATGGGACCGCATGTCCGAAAACCCATTTGGACACGTATACCTGCGATGAAAGCCAAAGGATGTACCAATCGCCAGCTGGTCGACTATTTCAGCCTATCCTTCAAGTCCAAAGGCCTTAAAGTGGTTCTTCCGTTTGAAACCCGGCCGTGGCTACATGGGACCGTATCACCAATGCTTTCACGTAAAAAATATAAGGCCAACTTGGAATGGGAAACAAATAGGGTTGACCTACAAACAACAAAGCAAATGGCCCCGATGAGAATGTTGGGGACTTCTACAAGCGGTGGAATCAAACTCGTTGAAATGGCCATCCCTCCTTCCGAAGAGGAACAACCGGACATCTTCCACTCATGCTTGAAACCACATCTCGAGAGCCTCCCCGCTCACTTCCCATACTGCACTTACGGGCCATGGTTAACTCTCGCAGCCTAAGTTTGAAAAGGCCTACAATCCGCAACCGGCCGCCGCACTCCGCCTGCGTATATCGGGCTCCTCCCGCAAACACCGCCTCGCCCTCGCTAAAGGCAAAGAGATGATTAACTATGCGGGACAGAATGCAATAACACGACTCCTTTTGCTCCCAGGAAAACAGCCGAGCCCAAAACCGCGGGTCATAAATCTCGAAACTTTGGAATGCCCCCGAATGACATCTTTAGGGATCGGTGAAAGAAGGCTTGCCGCGGCCTTTGGAAAATTTCCAACCCGTAAATCCGAATGCTCCCGTGGATACTACAAAGTATTGTGCTTTTCATCAAGCTCACTCGACATCCGACCGATACCGCTTTACTCGAAAAGGCAATTCAGTGGGCTAATAGAGCAAGGAAAGCTGGAAGGCCCCGGGGCCCAACACAGCCAAAAATCCGCCGCCACTAACCATAATCGTGAATATGATTGAATGCGGAGAATCTTCACACGCCCAGAAGATGCCGATGAAGGTCCCCAAATACCCGTGGCCAATCTCGTCGAGGATCCCGAATTCTGATTCCCTCGCCTTCGAGGATATCGAACGAATCAACCCATCTTGGTCTCATGTCGAGACTCCTTGCAAGAATACGAGGCCCGCTATTTCTCGATAAAGGGAAAACCGATACCGAAGAACCGGGGCCGTTCCGCCGTAACATGAGAGAACCATTTACACAAGATGGTTAGAACAATCGAGAAGAATCGAACAAGAAAGCTTCCGCGGCGCTCGTACTGGGCTTATCAAGAAAGAGGCCGAAGAGCATCTCGGAGCTAGTACACTTCGCAAATTGGCTTTGGGAGAGCCCGAATATGATCCCGAGAACAAGGAAGAATCTAAGAAGAGGATTCCTTCTATATCCTACCCGGTGTCAAATACGTGCCACCCCCTCTCACTCTTCCCCCGCAATTTCGGGAGGAGAAGCCGAGTCACAATTGCCACTTCCGGAATGGGAACATATGACAATTTTTGCGGCCGCACGCACCCATATTCCCCAACGGGTTTGATCGGCGTTCCTCTCACCGAAATCCCGGTAGTATGGGAAGAAGATTCCGATGACAAATGATGATGATGATGATGACGAGAGCGAAGAGTCAACCGAGGCCCCGCATCCGGAAACAACTGAACAATCATGCCGAAATGAGCCCACGGGAGCTAGGCACAATGGTTGGTTGTCGCCAGCAACGACGAAGGACCGCCAGAAATGCGGATCGATACCAATGGAGACAGACTCTCTACGAGGTGTCACTTGTAAGATGCATTTGTGGCCAATGCCCTGGATACTCCAGAGGATGAGGGACAAAGAAAGCCCGCGCCTGCATCCGTACATATCCGAAATCCTAGAACACAACGTTCCTTATAAGAACCCGAATGGTGAATGGAGAGGGTTTATTGAAGCACCGGGTCGAAAATGGAGGGTTTCAGCCACCGTAAGATGAAGAATTCGTAAACGTTATCGATCTTTTTCTTCTTTCCCAAGAACGGATGGCATAACAACCGTAAGGGTCACAAATGGGCCGCTCGAGCGCAGCCGAGTGCCCGCAATCACCGAAAAGGGTTATCGATCTCGAACGTCTCCCCAAAGGGCCTTCATACCTATGAATCCACATGACGCCTTCCTAATTGCTCCAGTGCCCGACAATGGACCCCGGTGCTCCTTATTTGGACACGCATTTATCGAGCCGTCGCATCAAACTCCGAAGGGGAACGTTGCCTATCCTTCACTTGTGGCTGCCCTACTTGCAAGATTGAAAGAAAAAGGATATACGATGAAATGGAGGCCGATAGCCACAACTCTGTGGGTCATCCAAGAGATGAAATCGGAAAGCCGCCGAGTCCCGACAATAGCGACTCTTGTTGCATGATAACAATGAGCAAGGCCGGCCATGAGAGTGAATCAGAGGACGCCCTAGCTCTGTGGGCCATCCAAGGGGCGACAACACAACCCCAAACCCAAAAGCCTCGCGACTTGGGAAGCGCATAAGGGCCGCCAGAAGGAGCCAAGATAGCCACCCTCATCGTCACTAGACTCCGTCGTAACCAATGGCCAATAGCCAAAAGTGGCTCCCCCATCGACCCTAGCAAAGATTGAAGAAATCCACCAAGAGACGATCGATGAGGAAGTTAACTGCTGACCCGATCCGGCGTATCTTCCAAGGAAATCCCAAGGCGTATAAGAAGGCCACGTATCAAGCACCGAAAGAAGATCGCCGCCCCTATGCTAAGACAACCGAAACTCCTGCATCCCGAAAAGAGGATCCCGTGCTCACCCTGGGGCTTGAAGCAAACACAGCCAACATTTCCTCTCGGTCTCTACTCACCTCGCCCTATCCCCATAAGCCGAAGCCGGAAGAAAGCCCGGCTCGCACTCTAGTGCCTATTGATGCTACTCCCGATGATGTGGTACAACTAATTGGAAACATCCATTACGGGAATATAATCACTTTCACGTATCTCGACCTCCCTCAATTTGGGGCCGATCATAACGAGCCTCTCTTCATCACAACCACTGGATGAACGACGCCTCCTCGGTCCCTGGTTGATAATGGGTCCGGAATGAACATTCTTCCTAAGCAAAGATCATGAGCTTGCTTGATATCAAGACTACGTACTTGAAACCTTCCTCCCTCAGCCAAAGCTTACGACTCAACATCCCGAGCAAATTTCCTGAGTTGCTACTTTGGACCTCTCGGTTTGGACAGTAAATTGATACCCGTGGAATTCCAAAGTTATCGACATCCCGATTACTTTCAATGCCCCGCCGGGAAGACCTTGGCTCCATCAAGTCAAAGGGGTCGCCTCAAGCCTCCACCAAAGGTGTGAAATTGCCTCGAATGGGGATCCGACGACCATTTACTGAGATTTAGTCACTTTAGAGGGCACAGATACGGGCGGAATACCTATTCTCGAAATCAAACATGACGAGGAAGGTCACATGCTAACGGGCTTCACTGGCCGAGCCTCCCAAGGCCCAAGTGTGCAACATAGATCTCGACGGTCACTGATAAAATCCCACCGGTCTTGAAAATGATGAGAAAATGAGCTATCTACCCGGCCTCTGGCCTGGGAAGCACCAACAAGGAACTCACAAACTCATCGAAGTGAAAGGACGTAATACTCGCCATGGCCCGGGATATGAGGCCTCCTCAGCTGACACCGCAAAGGGAAAAAGATTTGAAGCCGCCACAGAAAGGTCCCGCCGACAATCCTAAATCTCTCCCCTTCATCCTAATTTGGCCGACTACTTTGTAAAGGGTCCCACACAACCAGGAAACATCACAGAGCCCACTCCTACGGCAGATGGCTAAAGCTACAGGATAGCCTCAACAAGTTCGTAGGAACCAAGGCTAACCCGGTCCGTAGAATGTTCCCGGACCTACCCAAGATACCCGGGGCTACCACCGCCACGAAGAGCGAGTATACCTTCGTAGGCGTGCCCGACCCGGTGGAACAGCCGAGAAGCTCACAACCACTATTCCTACGCCCAGAAGATCCGAAACCCGAATTCGAACCGACAAAGGCCAAAAGCTAAGGCCACGGAATTTCCTCGAATGATTGGGATGGTCTCGGTTATGCAAAGAATTGTTCGAAGAAGAAGTCCAAAGGTGCCGACCTGATTGATCTCGGCTCGGTCCAAAAGATGATAGCGGCAATTGAGAAAGGAAAACAAAAACAAGACAGCTTCCCGAGTCATGAGGCCACCAACGATGCCGCTAAAGAATTGGGAAACTCTCTCAGCCCGTCCGCGACCAAGGAGGAAATGATCACCAAGCTTGGATTGGTCCCCCGTCCCTCAGTGTCAATCTAGGACAAGTCCTCCCAGCCTCTCTTTGTTAAGATCGAGTCTCTAGGGTCGTCCGACGGCCTTACGCCCGAAGACTACGAGTCCGTAGCAAGCACCGTATCCCCTTTCGTTTTCAATGAAATGACGAACCTTTCTGAATATCCCTTGATTGCCACTTTAACTAATGATGAATTAATTAAAAAAAAAATTTAATAATAATTCATTAGATAAAGAAGCGTATTACATTAAACGAAAAGAAAATCAAACAACAAAAAAAAAAAATCTTTAAGCAAAGTTGTCCTAAAGAGGAAAATCGAGCCCAAGCCGCCGAAGAGATTTTGACGAGTGTGAATTTGGGAACCTGCGGAAGAGCCTAAAGAGACGCAGATTGGCGATTTCTTCGAAGGAATCGGAAAGGATGCTCGCAAAGTCCTACAAAATCCTCAATTCAAAGAAAGTTGCCCTCTTCATCAAAGAAAACATCATGTGCGTATACGGGTTGCCACGAAATCATCTCGTATAATGGATCCCACTTCGAAGGGGAATGTGAAAACCGCCGGCGGAATTCGAATAACCCGTCACAAGTCATCTCCCTACATGCCCCAAACCAACGGAGCCGTCGAAGCAAAGAAACAAGACTCGAAAATATCATCCGGAAAATGGTCCGTCCAAGGCGCAGATTGGCCCGAGAAGTTACACTGGCACTCGGGCTACGTAACATCGCCGAACGGCAACCGGGGAAACACCTTTTGCCCTCACATACGGAATGGAAGCCGTACTCCCAATCGAGCCGGAAATCCCTCGCTCCGTATACCGCCGGAAAGCCGTATCAACGAGGTCGAATGGCTCCGCAGTCGCCATGATGAATTGGCCCTACTAGACGAACGCCGACCGAAGGCCATGGAACACATCCGAGCCTACCAAGGAAGAATGGCTAGAGCCTTCGACAAGAAAGTAAAGCATCGGGAAATCCGAGAAGGTGATCTCGTTCTAAAAGAAAAGCCCCTACCGTATCAACCCCTCGGCAAATGGGAGCCTCGTATGGGTCGGGCCATATGTAGTCCGTAAGATCTTCTCCTGAGGAGCCATGCAACTTGCGCACTCGACGGGAATCCCTTTGTACACCCAAATAATGGTGACAAGCCGCGCAGATACTACGCGTAAAACAAAAAAAAAAACCAAAAAAAAAGAGTGCTAAAAGAGTAATACCCAACTAGGTTAGAAACCCGAGAAGGGCGGCCTAGGTAAAAACAGGTTGCACCAAAAAAAAACAAAAAAGAAACAAACAAAAAAAAAAACCAAAAAAAAAACAACAAAAAAAAAGAGTGCTAAAAGAGTAATACCCAACTAGGTTAGAAACCCGAGAAGGGCGGCCTAGGTAAAAACAGGTTGCACCAAAAAAAAACAAAAAAAAAACAAAAAAAAAAACAAAAAAAAAAAAAAAGAGTTCACCAGGTTGAACTACGAAGACCCGAGCTCCTCAAAATGAGGGGAACGTAGGCAAATGGAAACGGTTCGGTCTAAAGCACAAATAAAAGCCATACTTTGGCATCAATACAATTGATCGACCATGAAAGCGTCTCGAAAAACTCTAAAGCAATTCAAATATTCATTACAAGTTAAAAGCTCTTTGATGAGTCTAAGCCCGATTCATTCCTACAACCGGCAACCTCGCTAAAAGAAAACTAAGATACATAATCAAACTAATGTGTCTCGCCATGACAAGAAAAGGGATACTGAAACCTCGTAGTCACTCCAAGCCACTCGTACGGCCTCTCCCTTCTTCTTCCCCTTCGAGTCTTCTTTTCCGAACAGAAAATGTCGCTGTTCCTCCTACCAAGCTCGGTATAGGGACAGGTCTATCAAACCAGCCTCCGTCGTGGCCTTAGTAGCCCTAGCGTCATCCCTCATCTCCCGTAACCTAGCCGGTAGCATAGGAGCCCTCCTCTCCCGTCTCTTGACGTAAGCCTCATAATCGGCCGCGCCGTCTCCGCTCCCGTCATGAGGGTTGGCCCTCGCCGCCCTCCTCCTCTCGTAAACAGCCGGTCCTCCGCACCCACAATGGCCTCACGCCGTCTCAAAATAGCCACCTCGAGTCTCTCCTGCATGCCTCTCATACCAATCCAGTACCAAGTGGTCGTGAACACCGGTCTCTGACGCCGAGAATGACCCGAGGAGGAAAGGCATCATACCTCCATGCTCGGGAAAGAAATGGAAACACCGAGGGATCATCCATGGAAACAGGAGCCACCACCCCGGCGGCTATATCATCAAAACCCTCCAAAGGAACCTCGCTCCAAGCCAAACCGTCTCGTGACCGTGAGCCGGAATGTAGAAACCGGACCGAGAAAGCCCCTAAGCATAACCACATGGAGACCCGTCCCCGAAGCACTCGCGAGTCTCCACCCGCCAACGAGGCACCAACCATCTCGATATCTTCAGCCCGGCGACTCCGCCATCCAACGCGCCCACGAGCCCCGATCATCAAAATCTACATCGACACCTCTCCCGGCAAAAGTCCAAGGCCTCGATCATATCGTAGGTTTCCCGAAGAACCCCAAACGCTCCATCGCCCACTGTGGTCAAGAGGAACGGGCCGCCCCGCGCATATACCGCCGTCCGTAGCTAATCCGTCGAGAGCATGAAAAGTCTCCCCGTAATCAAAGGAACGACATCTCTCGCCTGTGCGACAGCCGAACGACAACATCCAAAGAAAGACCGATGGCGCATCCCAAAGGAATAGACCATGAACAGGTGCCAAACATACAAAGTGCAAAGGCATCCCAATAGGCATCATCCACCAAACCTAGGCCCCTAAATCTCGTCGGAAGACCGGAAATATCGAAATGATCGGGACCGCGGATCATACTTGCGCTTCCTCCGGGAAAGATGAAGGAGGACGCACAATCCGTCAAGAAAAGAAGCCCCTCCGGCAAAGGAACCGCTTATCTCTTCCACCTCCGACCTCCAAGCAAGGCCCGAAATTCTTCCACAATGAACAATCTCGTTGAAGGAAAGGCAAAAGACATGCCTTCTAGTATCCCAAAACGAAGAAGAAGCTCTTAAGAGGTCATAATCCGGAACCAATTCTTCGAGAGACCACAAGCATCGTATCTTGTACCTTTCTTCAAAGAATGATCTTCTCTCATGCATGATCTCCCTACACCACTCCTTGAACTTTTCAAAGAACAACATTTGCCTTTCTTTGGACAATTTTGGAGAATTTTTGGCCATTTCCATGGTTTTTCTCTCTTTCTCCCCGAAAATGGCCGTTGACCGGAGGTTGAAGAGGATATTTGAATTTGAAATAAAGCAAGACCAGGTCTCGAACCAAAATTAAAGGACAATGTCGTATGCCGCCCTATCCGCGCGGATGACATGATTGTCACAAAAAAAAATCTCGCAATGCCCAAGCCGCTACACCAAAAGAGGAATATTCCGTCCCGTTGCTCGAAACCCGTGCAAAAACCTCCCCAAACCACCCATATACCAAACACCCTTGCAAAAAAAAAAACCAAGGCTCATGCAACACTGCATTCATACTGCATTGCATTCATAAAATAAAATCCTAAATTATTACATTCAAAAAAAAAGAGTGTGCATAAAAAAAAAAACAAACAAACATAAATAAAATCCTAAATTATTACATCAAAAAAAAAAAATGTGCATAAGCTGTACAAATCTAAATCTCAATCTCAAATCAAAAAAAAAAAAAAAAATCAATCGGAGTCTCCAAAGACCCGATGTCTCCCCGCCCTCTTGCGACTCGGCCCGCCTCCTCAGAGCCCCGAAAATCTCGGGCTCGAATCGTCCTCGTCTCCAGAGAGAGGCTCGTCAGACCAACCGGCACGCTCCGATAGGGCAAGCCGAGATCTCGCGAAAAATCGTATCCGAAGGTGAAGGCGTCGGACTCCCGCACGTACGAAGACGACCCGCCATGCCGCCATACGTGTCCTCGCCCGTGTGGATCCCCGAGAATGACGTGATCCGAAGGCAACACCGCGCGGGATCAAGGAGAGGAGACAAAGGAGTCTCTCGAAGAAGTCTCGAGCGAATAGGGAAGCCTCCCGTCCGATGTGCGCCGCCGTGGTCGCTCGCTCTAGCCTCGAGGAGCCCCGCAAGCGACCATCCTCCCGATGAATCTCTTGCCCCGATCACTTGCTTCGCGCCTTCTCGACGACCACCTCCGAAAACCGCACAAAAGCAAAAGCGTCAAAAAAAAAAAGGAAGTGATGCTAAAGATGATGAAACAAAAGAAAGAAAAGAAGGGGAAAAGGTGAAGCCATACCTTCATACCCTGACGAGGCCGAAAGCTCGTGGAAGTCGCCGGCCGAGGGATATGCACCCTCAATCGGACCCCATCCCGGGATATAGGAAAATCCGTCCGAGGGTACCGCGGATCCCAAGCCCCTCCCTATCCAAAACCCGAGGCATCCTCGCCTCCTCAAGACGAATGTCGCATACGGCTCAATCGCCACGAAGTCCGAGAAGTGGCCGGCCTCGGCTCTGCAATCATCCTGTGTCACTGACCGATCGCCGGTGCATCATATCGGCGGGAGGCTCCACCTGTCCTCAAAGGCGAGTTCACGCCATGCCGGCGCGTCACCCTCTCTCCTGCATAATAGGCATCGCAGTCGACCCTCAAAATCCTCCGCCGCACCGCCCGCATCTCGCCCTTCACCAAGCGCTACCTCAAAGCGATCCTGTGGGAAGAATATCATCCCCTCATCCGTCTCGGCCTCCGTCAAAGGAAGGCAATCCGCGTACCTCGAGAGTCGTACGCCCGGAGCTTATCTTCTCCCGGCATGCTTCGGGACCAAGACCGCATGGCCGGATACGCCCGACGTACTCCGCCGCCGCCGCCACACCGTGACGTGAAAACTCCAACGCCCATACCGCGAAAGGTAAAAATCCAATCAATCCAAAGGCAAAAGAAAAGTGCGTGCTCAAAAAAAAGAGGGAAAGCAAAAAGAGAGCTTATACCTCCGTGGCAAACTCAAAGCAAGATAAGGAGCTCACAGCCTTCCCTGTACCTATCAAGAGCAAAATAAAGCTCGCGCCCTCGGCCTCTCCCCACGAGACATCTCCGCCGTCTCCATGTCCTCCAAGGACCTCAACAAGGCAAAGACCGCCGTCCTCAAAGATGTCCAAAGAGCGTGCTCGAGAAAGCAAACCACAAGAAGGCCCCGGCAATCTGATCGGCGCCTATCCTCTCCTCCCCACCTCATAACTCGCTATGGTCTCCACAATCTTGCCGTAGACCACGGCATACTCCATCCCCATCCCCTTGGGAATAGGGAAAATCCCGTAAGAGCTCGCAGACGCATCGCCGTAGCCATCCCGCCACTCAATGCCGCTGGGCCCATTAAAGGACAGCCCGTGATCGCAAAGATAGTCGGAGGGCGTAACCGTAGCCTCGCCCCGTAAGAAGTGGAAGGTGCGGGTCGCGTCCCACCAATGCCGCGCCGCAGCAAACATCAAGCCCTCGCTCTTAGGGAACTTGACCACCCCTCAAGCACTCGACGAACTCCCAAAGCCCCGTCTCGACAACAACTGTCTCGGACTCGCAAAGCCTCGGCCCGCATCCGGAAGCCGGTCCCACAAGTCAATCACGTACTCCACCGATCCTCGAGTCTTCATTTTGTTCACCGCTCCGTCACAAAACGGTTTCCGCCCGTAAAAAAAAAGAGAAAGAGAAAATGTCAAAAAGATTGCATTTGCATTTACATTAAAAAAAAAAACAAAGAAATTTCGACAAAGATAACAAAGATACAATGAGCATAGCCCCATTTTTCTCGCATGAAAGAAAACAAGCCAAAGAAGTCCCAATGCATTCATCAAAAAAAAAAAAAAAAAAAAGATGCATTCCTACGGAAGTAAAAACTCCGTCCCATTTTCATAAAATAACATGCATCATCTCAAAAAAAATTTGCATACATGCATATCATCCATCTTACATGCAACGGGAGGAAAAATCCGTCCCACTTTTCAAAAAAAAAATCCTAAACATACATACATCTCATATTGGCAAAATGCCCATTCTTTCCAAACAAAATGCATGCATTGCATCATCATTCATCAATATCAAAATTCAATTTCAAAAAAAAAAAAAATCATCATCATCATCAACATGCAATATTCAATTTCAAAAAAAAAAATCACAATTCTTCGAATTTTCACATGTAATTTTCGAATTGAAAAAAAAAATGTGGCAAAAATGCCAATTCTTTTTCCCAAGCAAAGTGCACATTTTGGGTTACTCATATACTCATTACAACATGCAAAGCATCAAAACCAAGATTCAAAGCCAAGAACATCAATCATTCGAATTTTCAAAAAAAAATTTTAAAAATCACCCAAAATTCAAATTTCAAACAAGAAATCAACAAAGGGATCAAAGGGTTTCAAAGTATACCGTTCGGAGATTCGAATCCGAAGCCCAATGTTGCCAAGCATCGGGGTAATGCTCCTCCGCATCCGATTGCGAAAGATTGTAATGCCTCCTCATTCGGACGAGCTCCACCGCCTCTCCGCTACCGGGCCACGCCCTGGCCTTGAAAAGCGCCTTCCCGTGTTCCATTGCTCAAAAATCGAAGAAAATCGGAAGATTTTTGAAGCTTTTCTTGGTCAACAATGGCCTCTCCTGCTTCTCTCTCGCTCTCGGAATTTCGTAAAAACCGAATGGGGAAGAGAAAGGGCGTCGCCCTAATTAATACCCTCGATTTTCGTGTCCTCTCCGCGCGGACAGATTGCAAGGGTCAAATGACCCTTGCCCCTTAAAATTTCAGACTCGCAATTCTCCCCGACTTGACAAAGTTAACGAAGTTAACCAAAGTCGCCCTTGTCAAGAAAATCATCCCCTAAAGCAAACGTAAGACCGAGTTTCCTCGAGAAAGATAACGAGATCCCGTATCTTTCATCAAAATCACCCCTAAAGCAAACGTAAGACCGATTTCCCCGAGAAAGATAACGAGATCCCGTATCTTTCATCAAAATCTCCCTAGCCAAACGTAAGACCGAGTGCCCCGAGAAAGATAACGAGATCCCGTATCTTTCATCAAAATTATCCCCTGAAGCCAAACGTAAGACCGAGTGCCCCGAGAAAGATAACGAGATCCCGTATCTTTCATCAAAATCTTCCCCTAGCCAAACGTAAGACCGAGTGCCCCGAGAAAGATAACGAGATCCCGTATCTTTCATCAAAATCTTCCCCTAGCCAAACGTAAGACCGATTGCCCCGAGAAAGATAACGAGATCCCGTATCTTTCATCAAAATTACCCCTATAGCCAAACGTAAGACCGAGTGCCCCGAGAAAGATAACGAGATCCCGTATCTTTCATCAAAATCATCCAACTGCAAGCCAAACGTAAGACCGAGTGCCCCGAGAAAGATAACGAGATCCCGTATCTTTCATCAAAATTACCCTGCTAGCCAAACGTAAGACCGAGTGCCCCGAGAAAGATAACGAGATCCCGTATCTTTCATCAAAATTATCCCCTAAGCCAAACGTAAGACCGAGTGCCCCGAGAAAGATAACGAGATCCCGTATCTTTCATCAAAATTACCCCTGCTAGCCAAACGTAAGACCGAGTGCCCCGAGAAAGATAACGAGATCCCGTATCTTTCATCAAAATCTTCCCTAGCCAAACGTAAGACCGAGTGCCCCGAGAAAGATAACGAGATCCCGTATCTTTCATCAAAATTATCCCCTAGCCAAACGTAAGACCGAGTGCCCCGAGAAAGATAACGGATCCCGTATCTTTCATCAAAATTACCCCTAGCCAAACGTAAGACCGAGTGCCCCGAGAAAGATAACGAGATCCCGTATCTTTCATCAAAATCATCCCGGCAAAGAAACGTAAGACCGATTTCCTGCACGAATACGTCCGATTTTCCTCAAAGAAAGGCTAACGAAATCCCCAAAGAAAGTTAACGGAATCCCAAAAGCCAACGGAATCTCGAGTAGTACTCGAACTACGAAAGGGCTTGATTCCCACTAGGGATACGTAGGTAGCCTATCATTAGGTCCACTTCTCGACCAAAACGGTCACCCTCTCCTTCGGCAGCAGACGAAGTCCACCGAAAGGCCATTTCAAATTAAGGTCCGAGGCGCCTAAAAAGCCATCATCATCAAGGTCCGAGGCGCCTAAAAAGCCATCTCCAAGGTCCGAGGCGCCTAAAAAGCCATCATCATCAAGGTCTGAGGCACCTAAAAGGCCATCATCAAGGTTTGAGGCACCTAAAACGCCATCTCCAAGGTTTGAGGCACCTAAGACGCTATCATTAGAAAGCGATAAATCGCAATCATCCCCAGCAGAGACCGAAAATGGTCATTCCATCCCCAGTAGAGCGGATAGCCATCAGACCAAAAATGGTCATCTCTTATCCCCAGCAGAGCGGATAGCCATCAGACCGAAAATGGTCATCTCTTATCCCAGAAGGATAGCCATCGACCGAAAATGGTCATCTCTTATCTGCGGATAGCCATCGACCGAAAATGGTCATCTCTTATCCCCCAGAGCGGATAGCCATCGACCGAAAATGGTCATCTCTTATCCCCACAGAAGCGGATAGCCATCGACCGAAAATGGTCATCTCTTATCCCCACAGAAGTTTCTTTCCAAAGAACCGACCGTAGAACTCGCTCATCGTGTTCGAGGCACCTAAAACGCCATCATCTCCGTGGTCAAAGACCCGAACTACGATCGGCTTGATTCCCATTCGGGATACGTAGGTAGCCTATCGCTAGGTTCACCCACCCGATCACTGATCATCCCGCCAAATATGGAGCCTTACTCTTATCGACGACCCCGCTTCCTTCGAAAGCGCCGTCGCCGAGGGGCTACCGTAAGTGCTCCAATTTGAGCTTGTTAGAATTTTCGTTAGAAAATTAACGAAAGTTATAACATTTCTAACAATTCCTAACTATCCTAACATTTCTAACAAAGTGAGGGTAAAATGGGCATTGTTATTTAAGGTTAAACCTTAGAAAGAATCTTAAAAAGAAAAACAAAAGAAGAAAACCAAAAATAGCAATGGCCGGAAACACAAAACCGGCCGTTAATTTGAATTTTGAAAAGAAATATTCTTCTTGTCCAAAGCCGGAGCCGCATTTAATGAACAAAGGCACGCCGATCGGATCCATCCGCGCGGACATCTTTTGCATTTTCGTAGGGCTATAAATTGAGCCCTCCAAATACAAAAATAAGGAAGGAAGAACACATTTTGCACCGAACCTCTCGCGAAATATAGAGAGAAAACAGTGAGAATTCACAAGAATTGTCACCTTTTTCTCTCCAATCTTTCCCAACTCATACTCATCCACTCACTCTCATATTAAAGCCCTAAACACTCATACACTCAAGCCAAACACTCAAGAACACAAGGAAGATTGGTAAACCCTCCTCTTCCTAACCCTAAATCTCATCCATGCATGCATCTTCAAACTACAAAATGTAGTTCCTTCATCTTCTTGCTTTAGATCTAAGAAGATCACCATGGAAGACCATCTCCATGGATGATCTTCTACAAAGATCAACATTATTTTTAAGCTTTCTTACTTTCTTGCAAAGAAAACTCATTTTCAAAACCCTAAAAACCATTTTCAAGCATAAAATCTTGATTTCAAAGGATAAAATTCCCCTTCCCAAGCAAATGAAATGCTTAGTCCTAATGTACTTAAGGATGGTTTGGTATAGTTGATTCACCACTAAAATGTCTAGTGATCACTAACCAAAACCTAGGGAAATGGGGACAAGCATGGATGCAAAACCCCTTAAAATCATATTTTCTTTCTTGAGAAGTTGCTGTCCAGTAGCAATTTTCTCAGACCTCAGTCCATGGTCTTAATTTTTGGACACAGATGAACTTGGAATTTGGTGTTGACTACAAAATACTTTTTGTAGCCAACATCCAGAGCTTTCCAGACATATTTTTACTTTATTTTTTGGGTGAGTAAAACTCCTCTTTTCAAATTTTCTTTCAGAGGCTAGTTCATCAGCTTCTGGGAATCCAGATCTCATATCTGAGGTTTCCAGAAGGTTTTGACCCCTCAAATCTTCTCCAAAATGGAAAATTCCTTCTGCACAAACTTTATTTAAGGTGTCTAGAACAACTTTCATTCTCTGAGTTTATCCAGATTATGAAGTTTTAAGACCCTTGAATCCCTTTCAAAATCAAAGGTCCACTGCCTTTTTCATTCTGGCAGAAATGGCTCTCAACTTCAAAAGGTCTTTTGAGTACCAAATCTCAACCCAAAATCTTCCAAAAATCATGGGATCAGTTTAAAGTCTTAAAAAGATATCCCAATTTTTACTTTTCTGAGTTTCAACTTATTTTGGCCAAAACACACACACACACACACACACAAATGATTTTCAGCTTGGAAGACTCGTTTACGAGGCGCGTCGGTGCACACTAACGTCCTTCCCGACGCGTAACATGACCTCCGAACCTAAATCTCTGATCTCGGGCTTTTTCAAAGTTTTGGCCCTCAAAATTAAAATGGCGTGGCGACTCCGTTTCGTTGATTTTTTCAAACACAAAAAATGGGAAAATTTTCGGATGCGCATTCATCACACACAACATTGTCACCCCGCATGAAGTCATTCAAGGATTAGTAACATCCACTATGGACCTTCCAAAATTCGACCTTCCAAAATTAGGGTCGTATCACAACGAGCGCGCTTTACATCACAAATTCAGCCGGACGAGCGTCGCTTTCCCCGCGTGTTGGCAGACTCGAGGTTCCGAATGAATGTCTTGCCCGCCAAGATGATGGACTCGCTTGACATCAAGCCCACGATTCTTAAGCCTTCACCCACACTCCTGTCAAGGCCTATGACTCTACTTCGTACATGCTTCGGGGTTGCTACTCTCAACATCTGGTTCGGCAAGCGGGTGATCCCCACCGAATTCCAAGTGTTGGATATTCCAATCACTTTCACAGCCCATCCCGGGGCGCCCCCGGCCGCATCAAATCAATGGCGTGGCATCCACCCTTCACCGCTGCCTCAAGTTCATGCAAGGCAACGAGCTAACTACGCCTACGGCGACAAGTGTCACCACCGAGGGGACCAAAGACCAACGACATTCCAGATTGGAAATCAAGCATAATGACGACATGCCATTAATCGGATTCACTCGAGACCTCCAAGATCCAAATATGCAACGTGGACCTTCCACTGCCTCACGATCGATTCCTCCCGCCACGAGGATGATGAAACTCATGAACTTCATCCCAGATCGGGGCTCGGCAAAAGGCTACAAGGCCAACACCAAGTTATTGAAGTCAAGGACCACACCACGGTCCAGTGGGCTTCGCTACGTGCCAACACCGCCGACATCAAGGAAGACAAAAGGCTCGCCCGCACCAAGGCAAAGCAGCCTCGCAAAAGGGGAACCTCCGACGGCACACCCACCTCCGACCTTACAGCCTTGACCTCGCTCATTACTTCACCAAGGGAACCTACAAAGCTAACCGAGGGGACCAACAAGGGAACCTATAGCAGAACCGAGGGGACCGACAAGGGAACCGACAAAGAACCGAGGGGACCGACAATGAACCGACAGCAGTAACCGAGGGGACCGACAATGAACCGATGAAGATGAGAAAGAAGCAGGATAGTCGCACCAAGACTACAGAAGAATGGAACAGCCTAGCACGGACCTCAAGCGTTTCGTAGGACTCAAAGCTAATCCGATAAGGGGAGCGTTCTCGACATCACAGCTCTACCTCGACCAACCGCCACCACACCAAAGATGAGTACACATTCAAGGGAATCCTGCACTTGGAGGAGCAACTCAAGGTACTCTCCATGGGAAACAAGTTGTTCGGATCAGCCGAGGCCACATTCGAGACAAGTAAGTCCAAAGCAGTATGGAACCGTAATTCATAGAAGACGCTCTCAGCTGACCAGCCTCTACGTAGTCCGTTTGAAGAAGTCATGGAGTTGCCCAACTTGATCGATCGGCTCCGACAACAAAGATGATCGCCATGATAGGGACAAATAGAGCCAAGCCTCTCGATCCCCGCACCCTTATCAAGCATCCAAAGAATGCCACCGAAGAATTGGGTAACTTTCACCGACCAAGGGCAAGCCAGTGCAATTGGAAGACAAGCCGGGCCCGCACCCACATCTCCCTAAACCCGGTCTCAAACCCTCTCGAGCCGCCCTGTCGAGTCCGCCCTTCCGAGTCATCCAACGGCCTTACGCCTGAGGACTATAATGTTGTAGCCAATCATGTATTCCCGTTCTTGTTTAATGAAAAGTCCGACCTTTCTGAGTATCCTCTCATTGCCACTTTAACAACCGATAAGTTAACAAACAACTTAAAAGACGTTAATAATTCAATTGATAAAGAAGCGTATACATTAAACGAACAATACATTAAAGAAGTTCTCGAGCGTGTAGTTGACCAAGAGGACAACCGGCCCAAGCCGCCGAAGAGGTTATGACCAAAGTGAACTCCGGGGTCCGCCGCAAGAGCCTAAAGAGACACAAGGGCAGCTTTTCGCCGATGCGTAAAAGAAGCCCCGATAAGCCTCCTCCGGGAGTATGTTGACGTGTTCGCTCGGTCATATCAGACATGCCAGACTCGATCCCTCAATCGTGGAGCATGTAATTCCCCTGATCCCGAATCCAAGCCTCAAAATGTAAGCTGGCAAGATCAAGCCAGAGTGGTCCTTGCAAGTTAAAGAAGAAATTGAGAAAATGCTCCGAGTTGGTTTCATCAGTAGTGATTGAGTACCCGACTTGGCTCTCCAACATCGTGACGGCCACCAAGGCCAACGGAAAGGTCGATGTCGCGTGGATTTCCGGGATCTCAACAAGGCCAAATTTCTAAAGATGATTTCCCACCGCCTAACATCGACATGCCGGTCGATACCACGGCAAATTTCAAGTAAAGTCCTTCGTGGACGGGTTCGCCGGATACAACCGCATCAAGATGTCCGAGGAGGATCAAGCCAAGATCGCTTCACCACTCCAAGGGGACATACTATTACACCTGGCCATGCCGTTCGGCTCGAAGAACGCCGGGGCTACTTACTGGGCCGGGCCGCAATGCCTCTCTTCCATGACATGATTCACAAAGAAATCGAAGTATATGTCGACGACATGATCATCCACTCCAAGGGATCGACATGCAAAGACATGACAGATCTCGAGGAAGTTCTTCAATGTACTCGTAAAACACTCCATGAGGCTAAACCCGGCAAAGTGCACCTTCGGCCAAGCGCGGCAAGGTACCGGGGTACATGGTTACGTAAAGAGGTATCGAAGCCGATCCCAGAAAATCAAGGCCATCATCGACATGAAGCCGCCTCAAACCCCGATGTAAGTAAAGAGCTTCATGGGAAGACTTCAAGCACATCGCCGCTTCATCAACCGCTTGACATCTTCTCGCGAGCCCATGTTCAAACCGATGAAAAGAATGCCGACATCAAATGGGACTCCGAGTGCCAAACAAATTTTCGAGAAGATCAAGACCTACTTGGTTAATCCCCCACCCCGTGCCCGCCACATGAAGACAAGCCACTACTCCCGTATCTCGACAAGAATGTACACGTCAATCGGAGCAATGCCGGCACAAGAACAGAAAGATTCCAAGGTTGAGCATGCAATCTACTTCGTAAGCCGAAAGCTTCAAGGAAGTGAACTCACTACTCAAAGATCGTAGAAAACTTGTACCGCCTTGGTATGGGTAGTCGGGAAATCAAACACTACATGCAATGCATTCGCTCCCTGTCTCCAAAGTGGACCCCGTCCGATATCTCTTTGACAAGCCATCCCCGTCAATGCGGCTAGCCAAGTGGTCATTCTTCCCGGGCCGAGTTCGACATCAAGTACATGGTCGAAAATCAACAAAGGGCGTAGTAATGGCGCATCGCCTGCCGACTTCCCGAGCAAAGGAACCTAAGGGTCCCGATCCGCAATTTCCTGACGACGGAATCTTTTTCACTTGACAACGCAAACCGCCGGCAACTCTTCTTCGATGGGGCAGCCAACAAGAAGGGGAATGGCATTGGAATGCTCCTTGTCGATCCCAAGGACGAGCATACTCCCATAGCCATCAAGCCGAATTTTCAAGCAACCAACAATGCAAATAGAATACGAAGCCTCGTGCAAGCAGTTTGGAAGCCGCCTCGAGCGCAACATCTCGTAGCCGGATGTATATGGAGACTCAAAGATTGATCATCAATCAAGTATCCAACAAATGGAAGACGGTAGATTCTCGCCTTCGAAGTACCACGCGTACACGGAGGAACTCATTGCTCGCTCAAGGACATCTCTTTTCACTATTTGCCAAGAGACAGAACCGCTTCGCGTACGCCCGGCAACCTCGCCTCTTGTCGAAATTCCCGAAGGGAAAGCAAGAAACCCTCGTAATAGTGCAAGACGGGAAACACCCGCCTATTGCCGTGAGATCGAAAAAGAAAAAGAAACGATCGACGAACCCCGGTACAATCAAATTTACCAAGCACCTCCAAAGCGGAGAAGCTTCCTTCACAAATGAAGATGGAAAATACAAAGAAGGGATCAAAGCCAAAACATGATGGCATTAAAACGCCCGGCATCCCATTTCGTCATTCTCGGGGGTATGTTGTACAAGAAGCGCCACCAAGGGCCACTCCTTCTGTGTAAACAAAGAAAAAGCGCCGAGCTAATGAACGAAGTTCACAACGGAACCCGCGGTCCGCACATGAACGCCCGAGCATTGACACGTATCATTCTCCGTATGGGATACTATTGGATATCAATGGAAACAGATCGCATCCAGCTCGTCCGAAGCCGCGACAAATGTCAACGGTTCTCCAACCTCAATCACATCCCTCCTCACGAACTCTATTGCATGACTACGCCACGGCCTTTCGCCACATGGGGAATCGACGTCATCGGCAAGATCACTCCTCCAGGAGCAATGGTCACGAGTTCATTTTAGTCGCAGCCGACTACTTCACCAAATGGGTAGAAGCCGATCGTACAAGGTACCGAATTCTAAGAAGGTGGCCAAGTTCATCCGAGAGAACATCATGTGCCGATACGGAGTGCCCAACGAGATCATCTCCGACAATGGGACTCACTTCGAAGGAGATTGTGACCAACTACCGACCGAATTCGTAGTCACACGTCACAAGTCTTCTCCTTACGTACCACAAACCAATGGTGCAAGAGAGGCAAACAACAAGACTCTCGCCATGATAATCGTAAAGATGACCACCGCAGGCCTCGGACCGGCCCGAAAAGCTACATCTAGCCCTCTCGGGATACCGAACATCGCCGAACCGCCACAGGGAGACTCCGTTCGCACTTGCCTACGGAATGGAAGCGATGTTACCCGTGGAATTGGAAATTCCATCCCTCCGAGTCCTCTTGGAAAACGGGATCAATGAAGTCGAATGGCTACAGAGCCGTCACGACGAACTTGCTCTACTCGACGAGCGCAGATTGAAAGCCATGGAACACACTCGAGCCTACCAGAGCGTAATGGCACGAGCATTCGACAAGAAAGTCAAGATCCGAGACATCGTAGAAGGCGACTTGGTGCTAAAGGAAAAGCCTCCTACGCACCAATCCCCTGAAAAGTGGGAGCCTACCCGGATAGGACCGTTCGTGGTACAAAGAATCTTCTCCTGAGGAGCCATGAAGCTAGCAGATTTGGACGGAAACCCTTTCGTTAACCCCGTGAACGGAAGCAAGCTCCGCAGATACTTCGCTTGAGGAAGAGCACGAGTCAACTCTCCTTCCCCATACACCGTCCCCGCAAATTAAAGTGCTAAAAGAGTAATACCCAACCGGATACATTCCCGCTAATGATCCAGTAAAAACAGGTCGCACTTCTTTTGTCTTTGTTTTTCTCAAATTCACCTAAAGTGTCGAACTACGGTGACCCGAGCCCCTTAGTCCAATTGTAAAAGGGGAACGTAGGCAGCCATCTTTGGTTCGGTCTAAAAACAAAAATACAATAAGCATCAATTGCTTGTGTTTCGAAAACTCTTTTCATTTAACCTACAAATTCATAACGGTTAAAACATTCTTTGATGAGTTCAAGCACGGCCAACTCTTGACTCGCTACACGCTAGCAAAACTACAATAAAACATTAATCAATTAATGTGTCCGCAATGACAATGGGCGGATACTCGGACAAAGAAGGTCAACCTAGTTTCCCGTACTAGGTCCTTCATCCTTCTTCCCTTCCCTTTTCCCCGGCGAGTGTTCTTCACCTTCGCAGAAATATTCCGTAGGCCTTCTACCCGGCTCGTGGACTCTTCCCGACGCTCCGTCAAGCCTCGGCCGGCTAACGCAGCCTCTTTCTCTAGCTCGTCTCGAGCCGCCTCGCTCGAGCCATCATCATAGTGCTTTGATTGGCCTCCCGATCGCACTTGCCACATAATCAGCCATGGCATCGCGCACGATTCCTGTGGTTAGCCCTCGCTTCGTCCTCTCAAGGTCGAGCCGTCTGTGTGATCAAGACTCAACACTCACTCCGTCTCCACAAGATAGCCATCTCGTGTCTCCCCATACACTCTTCGTACTCGCCCGTATATCAAGCGACGTAATGCTGCCTCTCTCTCCGCGAAAGAGAACCCCGGGCAGAAAGGACGTGTATTGCCACCACCGGTGATCGCAATAGCGTCGAAGGATCTTCCATCCGCAAAGATCCCACCTCAAAGGTAGCAAGATAACTCGACGGGCCAAGGGCACTCGCCCACTCGCATCGCCGCAGTAACCAATGATGGAATATAGAAAGACGTCCGAGACAGCCCCGCACTCGACAATCAATGCACCCTCCCGAGCGGTCCTACAAGTCTCAGAATCTCCAATGGGAACCCACCATCGCAAGTGATGCGTGCAAAGTCTCGGCCATCCAGAGCTCCAAATACTGATTGCCCCTATCACCGTAGGACGCCGCGAGAAAGACCAAGCGTCACAAGACATTGGCACCTCGTGCATCATCTCGCAGCCTCTCCTCAACCACGGTCGCATAGCGGGACTCCTCCCCACATGTATCGGCACGGCCGCCATCCGGCCTATGCGCCAGAACGTCTCGCCCAAGACCAATGGCACGATGTCTCCCCACTCCGGCATCGCCTCACCAGTGTCCAAGACACCGTGATGGCACACACCTGCAGACGTGAATGTGAACAAAGTAGCAACCGCGCACAGAGCAAACGCGTCCCACGAAAAGACGCTCCTCGCCTGCAAATCTTTCGGCAATTCCGAAATGTCAACGTAATGATCCTCAGACAATATCCCGTATGCTTCTCCAAATGAGATACCCAACAAAGACACTAGCTTCTCAACAAGGGCCATGCCACCAAAGATACGGAAGAACTAGCTGCTCCGCCTCGTGTCCTCCTGCACGGCCCTAAATCTTCAAACGTAGGAGTGATTTCGTTGTACGAAAAGCCGTACACATTCCTCCGTACGTCCTGTAACCGAGACGCGGCTCTCAAAAGATCCCAATCTCGGCATGAGCTCCTTCAAAGCCCAAACAGATTTAATCCCGTAATGCCTTCGAAAACCTTGTTTCGCCTCGTGTGGTTCCGTACCCACGATCGAAAGTTGTCCAAATATCGCTCTTGCATCCGAGACGATAACTTGGGAAAGGGAGCCATGTCGAAGGTGAAGAAAACCTTAAGAAAGGGAAAGGAATTCAGCCGATGAACAAAGCAATGCGCAGCTTTTCTCACCAACCGCAAAGCCGAAACCGCAATTTAAAGAATCTGAAATTCAGCTTAGTCCCACGGATTCTCCTCGCAGCTGACTTGTCAACTCTGCAGCCTACCGCCTTAAAATTGGAAACATTTCCAAACCATGCCCTCGTTCACTCCTATGAAATCTCGCGTGCCTCGCCCCGATTTCATTCAACCAATGTCAATATCCCTTCCGCCCCTGCTCGTGCAACAAAGGCAAATAATTAAAAATTAGTGCATACATGCTTAATTTTTGACCCGTTCAATTTTTAATGCATTTCTTTTTTATTTATTTTTGATTAACCTATTTGCTTATTTGCCAAAAATAATGTAAGGTGATCATAGAATAAATATGCGAAGCATGTGTTCCGCCCCACGGGCGCCTTTTTGCAAATACAAATCAAATCAAAATTTGTTCCCGACAAATACATGCATTTTGTCTAAACAAAGCAAGAAAGAAAGAAAGCAAGAAAAGGGGACTACTCGAGTCCCGCTCGTCATCCGTACACTCGACGCACCGCTCCGCCGCCGCCGGATCCGTCGCAAACAGAACTCGCCGAACTCCTCCAAATGAATAGGCAAAGTGGCCTCCTGAGTACGCGAACTCGAGGACTCCCCTCTCGCGCCCGAGTGCGCAGTAAGAAGGAGCTCCAAATCCACTGCTCCGCCCGCGAACCGGCCAAACCCCGTAAAGTCCTCCCCACCGCCGTGGGAGCAGCGAATCTCTCGCCTAGACGGCCCCCGATCACGGACGTCCACGCTCCTCCGGAACCGCACCGCATGAACTCCACGAGCCTCCTAGCGTAGGCGACCACCCGTCCACCAAATTTCATGGCTTCATTGTACGTACGGCCGATACCTGCGAACCAGAAAGTCATCGTAAAGCAAGCGTAGTACAGATGCAACATTTGCGTAATACTACTATCAAATGCGTAAAATCAAAAAAAAAAAAAAGGGTGCTCACCGAAGCATTGGGGTCCGCCCGTATCGTGGTCTCGGCTCGCCCGGAGCGGGATCACAAGTCGCCTACGCGAACCATCCAGCCTCGTACGCTAGCCTAGCTCGCGGACCGGAAAATCTCGAGGACCTCCGTGGACCTCGCCCTCTCTATGCCGCACTGCGGGCTCCTCACCTCATCCTCAAGAAAACATCATAGGCGGCCCCCGCTATGATGTACTCTGTAGTACACGCCCGTATGTACCCCTCCACTCATCAATCGGCATCTCCCTGGATGCCGCATGTACAAAGGAGGATCCACCGCACCAAGGGAAGAGACCCCGCCTATGCCGACGAGTCACCCTCTCCCCCCCAAATACATGGCGTCACAAATAAGTCCCACCAGAGCTTCCGCCGCCGTGTAGTCTCGCCGGCACCCGCACCGCGACATGATCGAACCTACTCCACTGTGTCACTGGATCCTCTCGTAGAACTCCCTGTGTTGCCGCGAGATATCTCCTCGTATGACACTCGAGTGCCAACTCTCGAAGAGACCGCCCTCTTCGCCTTTCTTCTCGCCAAACCAAAGATGGCAGTGGAACAGGGACGGCACGGCTCCTTGATGTCCTAAGCTCGCGGACCGAACACCTCGTAGCACCGCACCCGCCAAGAGAATGGAAAGTTATGTCGCCTACAAAGCGTATACATACGAGTACATAAAAGAGGCAAGGAAGAGAAAAAGTACGTAAACTTACATCCAAGACAAAGCGTGAAGTGCCTAAATGAGTGCTCCTCTCCCCGCGAGAACCCGTCTCCAGGAATGGTAGAGCTCGGCCACCCAGCCTCCCCCACGCAAACCCCTCACGGCATCCAAGTCTACCACGACCCGAGCAAAGGGAAGTGACAAGACGTGTCGAAGTCGGGAATAAAGTCGCCGACAAATAAGAAACCAAAGGAACCTCGAGCCAACGCTCCGCGGTCATCCTCAAGGACCCAGCCAGATAATCGGCGACACCTTCCTCAAATGCCTCTCCATCGGCCCGTACCGAATGCCTAAGCCCCCGGCATCGGTAATATCAAAACCCAGCAGCCTGCATAACCGCTCCGGGTGTAACCATCAACCCACACCCGCCGTGTTGCCATAAGTCGGCAACCCAAAGTGATAGCGGCAAAATCCGTGGGAGTCACCGTCGTCTCCCCATCTCGAAATGGAAAGTGTGGGTCGTATCCCACCAATACTCGCTCGCGCAACATACATGGACTCGCCCTCGGCGTATCACTGTCCGCAGCCTACAAGACTGATAAACCCAGCCAACCCGGAGTCAAGCACCACCGCCGCGGACTCCTCTCTCCCTCTCGAGCCACGTCCGGATAATGTCCCACAATGCTCGCACCGCCTCAAAGGCACCCCGACTCTTCTCGGGTTATGAGTATTAACCGCCCCGTCCCCCGCACAAACAAGACAGAGCAACGTCAACCGTAATGCACCAACGCATGTCAAAAGGATGCAATGCAGATACGGTTCTCATTCATTTCCTACGTATATTCAAATCATTTCGAAAACTCCGTCGAATCCGAACTTTCAAAACATTTCGAAAACTCCGTCGAATCCGGAACTTTCAAAACATTTCGAAAACTCCGTCGAATCCGGAACTTTCAAAACATTTCGAAAACTCCGTCGAATCCGGAACTTTCAAAAACATTTCGAAAACTCCGTCAAATCCGGAACATTCAAATCTCTTTCGAACATTTCGAAAATTTACTCCGTCCCGAATTAAAGCTACTTTAATTTTGGAAAATGCATCTAGACATGGAATTTTGCAACCAAAATTTTTATGTCATCCACCCATAGTGTCAATTGAACTACATCCTAGTCAATTTCGACAAAGGTTCATAGCAAAGTCAAAAGCCCCAATTCAAGCACCAAAATCCCTAAGTTCATTCCTAAATAAATTTCTAACATTTAAAGAATGCACATTCTTAAAATTAATGGAATTTGTAGGAAACTTACTTGTCTCTTGATCCCATCCTTGGAGTTGTGTCTATCCCTCGCCGGATAAAACTCCGCCGGATTCAATGGATGGACAATGGTTCGAATGGTCCGAACCAATCGAGTTCTTTCGTCATCGGTCCTTCCGTGGCGAGCCATTGGTCCTCCTTCACCTTCCATAGCAAATTTCCTTCACAAATTCGAGCAAACCTTGCAATTTGGGTTGGAATTTTTCTCTCTTTTCTCTCCTCTCGTCGGAAACAATGGAAGAAATGACCTTCCTTTCTTCCCGGCCTCGGCGCCGAAAAGGACTTTCAAATTGCAAAGTCCGACCGGACTCTTACCGCACCTGAAAATTTTTGCCACTTTGGCCTCCTCGCGCTCCAATTTTACCACTTTTGGCCCCCAAAAGTGTAAAATTTCTCCCGCTAGACATTTCTAACATCCCATCCCCCGAGGATAAATCAAAGTTAGTTTTCACTAACGCTCGTCTCCCCGACGCAATTCCTCGCTTGACATTTGACATTCAAACGTTCAACCATGTCTCCTGACATTCCAAGTTACTATTCCGTCTCCCGACGTTAAAATTTAATAATGGTTTTCACCATTAAATCCTCAATCGCGACCTTCACGGCCCGATTTCACCTCAATCGCGACCTTTCACGGCCCGATTCCAATCTCAATCGCGACCTTTCACGGTCCGATTCCAGTCTCACCGCGACCTTTCACGGCCCGATTCAATCTCACCGCGACCTTTCACGGTCCGATTCAACTCAATCGACCTTCGCGACCTTTCACGGTCCGATTAATCCTCAATCGCGACCTTTCACGGTCCGATTCCAATCCTTAATCGCGACCTTTCACGGTCCGATTTCAATTATCAATCGCGACCTTTCACGATCCGATCTCAATCCTCAATCGCGACCTTCCACGGTCCGATCTCGCGACCTTTCACGGTCCGATTCCAAGTCTCAATCGCGACCTTTCACGGACCGATCAATCGCGACCTTTCACGGTCCGATTCCGATCCTCATCGCGACCTTTCACGGTCCGATTTCAATCTCAATCGCGACCTTTCACGGTCCGATTCCAATCCTCAATCGCGACCTTTCACGGTCCGATTCCATTCCTCAATCGCGACCTTTCACGGTCCGATTTCAATCCTCAATCGCGACCTTTCACGGTCCGATTCCAAGTCTCAATCGCGACCTTTCACGGCCCGATTTCAATTCTCAATCACGACCTTTCACGGCCCGATTCCAAGTCTCAATCGCGACCTTTCACGGTCCGATTTCAAGTCTCAATCGTGACCTTTCACGGCCCGATCTCAATCCTCAATCGCGACCTTTCACGGTCCGACTCCAATCCTCAATCGCGACCTTTCACGGTCCGATTCCAATCTCAACCGCGACCTTTCACGGTCCGATTTCAATTCTCAATCGCGACCTTTCACGGTCCGATTTCAATCCTCAATCGCGACCTTTCACGGTCCGATTCCAAGTCTTAATCGCGACCTTTCACGGTCCGATTCCAATCCTAAATCGCGACCTTTCACGGTCCGATTTCAAGTCTCAATCGCGACCTTTCACGGTCCGATTCCAAGTCTCAATCGCGACCTTTCACGGCCCGATTCCAATCTCATCGCGACCTTTCACGGTCCGATTTCGATCTTAATCGCGACCTTTCACGGTCCGATTTCAATCTCAATCGCGACCTTTCACGGTCCGATTCCAACCTCAATCGCGACCTTTCACGGTCCGATTCCACTCAATCGCGACCTTTCACGGTCCGATTCCAATCTCAATCGCGACCTTTCACGGTCCGATTCCAATTCTCAATTGCGACCTTTCACGGTCCGATTCCAATCTCAATCGCGACCTTTCACGGTCCGATTTCAATCCTCAATCGCGACCTTTCACGGTCCGATTCAATCCTCAATCGCGACCTTTCACGGTCCGATTTCAAGCCTCAATCGCGACCTTTCACGGTCCGATTTCAAGTCTCATCGCGACCTTTCACGGTCCCATCTCAAACAATAATCCCGACCTTCGCGGTCCGACCTCCACTCTCCTATCGAGACCTTCGCTGTTCATCTTCCCGGCAACAAAGAATAAGCCCGAACCCCAAGGCACGAACGCCTTGCAACAATCCCTTCGGCCATCCTCGTAAGCCCGAACATCTTTTCACTTCAAAGAAGTGAACATTCGTCTTCCGCCGCCGCCGTAAGCCCGATAGTTCCACCTCGGCCGGCCTAAGCCCGCACAACAATCCTCTTCGTCCATCCTCGTAAGCCGAACATCTTTTCACTTCAATGAACATTCGTCTTCCCGGCCGGTCGTAAGCCCGATAGTTCCACCTCGGCGGTAAGCTCCGCACAACAATCCCTCTTCGGCCATCAAGGTAAGCCCGAATGCTCATCCTGGATAAACCTGGCAACAACAATAGGCCCAACACCCAAGGCACGAACGCCTTCGTCACAGGATAAATGTATCCTCGCAACTCCGGTTTGAGGCGCCACACGCCCTCGTATGATTCAGCAACTCCGGTTTGAGGCGCCACACGCCCTCGAAGGTTTCAGAAGTCCTGTGTTCGAGATGCCTCCTATCAGCTCCATTCAGCTGTGTACCTCGCGAATGGTCTCATTCATGTTCAGACGCCTCCTAACAGTCTCCATTCAGGTACAGGTACCTCGCGAATGGTCTCATTCAGGTTTAGACGCCTCCTAACAGTCTCGCTCAGGTCAAGGTCCCCATACACGGCCCTTGCCCCCTTTCAAACTACGATCGGCTTGATTCCCGATCGGGATACGTAGAAATCCTTTTCGCTAAGGGTCCAGCCAGCTGACCGCCCAGGTCTCTTTCAAAATAAGGTATCCCGATTTGGATCCTTATCTTTTTCAACGACCCCACCTCCTTCGGAGGAGACGTCGCTGAGGGGCTAACTGTAAGTACCCAAATCCGGATCGTCCAAATCCGTCAGAAAGTTAACGGATTTATTAACCGAAATCCGTTAACTGGCCCGCTCCAGGTTAACCGGAACTCGTTAAACTCCCCGTTGTCGTGCCAACGAGACGTCCCGGATCGCCAGCATCCCGACGTCGAACCGTACTTAACACGTGTCATCACACGTGAAAGTACGTCTTTCCCGGAAAAACGCATTTTCCGGCACTTTCCGGGGGCATTTCGGACATTTTCCGAACTGTTATTTTAAAAAACGGACAAAACCGGGACCCGGGGACAAAATCCCACATGGCCGGTGACTCATGGGGACACTGGGCAGCATGCCACCTCCCTCTAGTCACCCTTCAATCAAATTCAAAGGGAAAAGACTAAAATACCCCTGGTATACGAGCCAAGTCCGCCGGACTCCTGTGCACTTTCCACGAAATTGCCAAAGAAGTCCTGCATTTCCAAAATACCCAAAACCCCCGGATTCGTGCAAAGTCCGTCCGGACTCCTACTGCATTTTTCACCTATAAATAGAAATGGCTGTCAAAGCCAAAAGGAGAACTTTTTTACCCCAAAAAATCACCACCCCCTCGGCCCAAACTGATTTCACCCCTTCCGAGCTTCCGTTCTGTCTCGATTCGCGTGAAACCTTCATATTTCGATCAAATACGCACCTTACTACTTCGAAAAAACCTTTTGAATCACTTTTCGTGTCCCGTACACACCTCCCGAGCCAAAGGAGTTGACCCTAGCCATAGGTATAACTCCCTCTCTCCAAATCTCTCGTTCCGTCTCGGTTTACGCGCCAGTCGCTACAACCGTTTCGAACGTCGTTATCGAAATGTAGACGCCTTCGTCTAACGGGGTCCGATACGTTTTAGCCCCTCGATCCTCTTCTCTTTCCGTAAGAGAAGTAATCACGGGTTAAAACGGCGTTCCGACCCCGTTCCGTTTACTTTTATTGTTATTTACCAATTCCGGATCGATCGATCCGTTGATCGTCATTTAATATCTGTTATTTACAAATCCGAGCCGTTTGGCCTCGTTGATCGTCATTTACAAATCCGAGCCGATTGGCCTCGTTGATCGTCATTTACAAATCCGAGCCGATTGGCCTCGTTGATCGTCATTTACGAATCCGGATCATTTGATTCCGTTGACACTGCTTTAAATACTGTCATTTACAAAGTCCGACCCGTTTGGATCGTGATAGTATTTACTTTTCAAAGTCCGAGTCGCAACCCGATTCGTTGATCGCATATCATTTAATACGCATTTTTCCCGTAAAAATCATTAACAATGTAATGCCCGGTTCAAAACCGGAGTTCGTCCGTCGAACTCTCTTTCAAAACGCGCGAAATGACGTTTGGCCTCCGAACGCTCATCTTCAAACTAAAAGCCGCCATTTGACACTTAAAATCATTTAATACGTTTTTTTCCGTAAAAATCGTTAACAATGACATTCCCGGTTCAAAAAACCGGAGTTCGACCTTCGAACTCCTTTTCAAACTCAAAATCGACGTTTGCCACGCAAACGCTCATTTCCGTCTCAAAACCGACGTTTGTCATTCAAACGCTCGTCTTTTCAAACAAAGTCACCTAATCAACGTTTGACATTCAAACCAAGATTAAGCTTGTCAGTCAAGCCCCCCATTTCAAAAGACACACACACACACACACACACACCCGATTTCGAGAAAGGTAGAAAGACTCGTCATGCGAGGCGTTTCGGGCGATCTCGTAATACTCTACCCGAAACGTAACTTGACCTCCGAACCTAACAATCTCTGGTACAAAAAAGCTTTTTACTCGTTTTTGCTACCAATAAAAATGATCCCCATTTTCAAAGTCTTTTCCTAAGTTTTTGCTACCAATAAAAACGACACCATTTTCAATAGTCGTTTCTCAACGTTTGGGCTCAAAATACAAAACCGCGTGGCGACTCCTCATTTTTTCCTTCCCATGAAGCGAGGTCTCAGACACCAACCCCCCGCGAAAGACAACCGCGTTTCGCGCCCCGCCCGCGCGAAATCCCGGATAATTTCAATTGTTCAACTAATCACCAAGGTATGGGAGCACGTAAGGCCACCCTGAACCATAAACCATTATTACGAAGCCATTACTCATCCTTGAATAATATTCATAACAGTGCAAGACCTACTTCCAACAATTCCATTTTGATCAAATAAAACATCATGGCCTAGCCAAGGTATTCTACTTTAACTTAGGTTAAAAGGATTAATTCATATCCGGGTTGTACTAGGTTCTACTAATTTATAATGGTTGGGATTCAAGCCACGAGGTTATTGTTAAAAATCAGCAAGAAGGGAAACTGAGGAAATTCTGGTGACATGGGCGACCGCCCAAGTCACTATGGGCGACCGCCCAAGAGGGTCTAATAAGGGTTACACTTTCTGGTGGGTTGGGCGGCCGCTCAAGGCTTTTGGGCGACCGCCCAAGGGAGATTTCAGCACTTCAAAATTTTTAACTCCTTTTCACATATTTTCTTTTCCCCATTTATAATCTTTCTTAAAAATACCCAAAAGGATTTTCCAACTTTACAAACCTCATTTAAATCATTAAATCCCCAAATAACATAACCCTAAATCATTTACCCCTTGATTCTCCACCCAATTCACTACCACAATTCAAGTTTAACCTCCTTAATCTAACTTAATCCATTTTCTTGCACTATTGATCATCTTCCTTAACAACCACATCATTCTATAACATAAACCCATTTCTTAACTACAAGAAGATTTCCAAAGCATCTAATAACTATTTTAATAATAATAACAACACCAAATAATTCATGAACATTAATTAGAAGAGAAAATCATAATAACCCCATTCAAGTCATTAACATATTACTTCCATTATACCCTCATTCCTTCAACTTAAACCCCCATATCATAACTAAAATCAATTAAATCTTGAATAATCATTTTACTCAAATAACCATATTAAAAATACAATATACTTTTTCTTTTCATAAAACATTCATTAACACATAAAATGTGCAATATTTAGAAAGAAGTCATAATAACTTACTTTAGGATTTTTGGATGAAAAGATGATCCTCTTAGCTTGATTGATTCCTCTAGTTGTCCCCACCTCAAAAGTACTCTTGGATTTGAAAATGGATGAGAAATGGACTTGCTAGAGATCTTGGAAGTGAGGCTTTCAATGGAGGTTTTCCATGAAAAAATGGCAAGAGAAAAATGAGGAGAAGAATAATGGAGGAGGTTAGAGGAAGTATGAAAAGGGTAAGGGTAAAAGTGTAGGAGGTATGGGTTGCCTTGACTTGGGGAGGAGAAAGGAGAGGATTTTAGGGAGATGGTCCCCTCCACCCAAAAATGCAAGGCTTTCAACATTTTAATTAAACTCCACTTTTCCTTTATTTATTTTACCCATTTTAACCTCCTCTTACTATTTATCAAATTCCTATTTTTATTTTCTCCTAAAGTTCTTTATTTAATTTCTCTATCATTTTATCCTAATATAAGAAATAAAGTATATAAAAATGGACACATAATATTAACAATAATATTAAAGCTTACAATATGATATTAAAATTAGGGCCTAGGGTTAGGGTCGTTACACTCACTCCCCCTTAAAGAAAATTCGTCCCGAATTTTAAACCTGATTACCTTAATGATCAATAACAAAGGCTACTTCCCCAAGCATTTCAAATTACCACCTTCAAATAGTTTCCTTAATGTCATGATTCTTCTATACATTCCCACAACCCAAATATTTTAGAATTTAATCCCGAAATTGTAATTCTAATAACTCTTCAATGTTTTTCCCACATAGGTCAAATCCGCCTAAACATCATTAATTGAAGAACTCCATACGTACGAAGGATTATACAAATAAATTTTTCATATCACGTTTTATATAGTACCCCTTCAATGCTAAACCAAAACTGCTATTATACTCAGTTTCACTAAGATTAATAAAACCTTTCAAGTTGAAAAGAAATCTATCACTCCACACACCATCTATTCTTCAAGAGTTTGGATAGTTTTCTCATTTTGAAACTATCCTCTAATCCTATTAAATTCTGAATTACCGCTGAACTTCCCTTAAAGTCTCCACATTCTATGGGTCTAACTTGACTATTTGCAACAATATCTCACCTTACGACTCAAAGGATACACTTGACGACACATAAGCCTTTCGGCTAATCGCATTCGAAATCACAATAACTTTTCCGGATAATATAAAATGACGCAATTAAAATCTTTTAATAGTTCCACCCATCGCTTCGGCTCGTTAATCTCTTCCTTTTGAATAACTAATTTCTCCAAACTCATAGGTTCGATCACAAATCCCAAAAGGAACTTCAAAAAGATAAGATTCTTACTTAGATAACGTAACACAATTGTAGTCACTCTCAAGTGAGGAATAAGAAAAATTCCGCTTTATCTAAGTTAACTTCCTCGAAACATACGCTATCACTTTCCATACCTCATAATATCACCACCTAATCTTTCTTGAATAAACACTTAAAATTCACAAAGTTCTCACATCCACTAGGTAAGGTAAGGATCGGATCCATAGCCAATTTATTCTCCAATTCTATCAATATGATTCATCCTTATTACATCTTACACCATTGATATTCTTCCAAGTTAACTAAACCAACGATTTTATAATTCTCAGGAATTTCCTAAAAATTCCTTCGATAGCACTTGCCAACCCAAAGATCATGGACACAATCCTCGTAAGATCCATGGTAACTTTCAAGCTTAAAACTATAGAACCCAAAATTCGAAATCTTCTCGAGCCAACTCACACTAACTAGACTTTACATACAAGGACTCCTCACAAGGAATCCTTAACCCAACTCTCAAATGATTTTCATGATCTCGGAATTTTAATTAACAGAGAGACCATCAATCCTAATTACCATAAAGCCATCAAACTAAGGATTAAAATTCTGATCATCATACTTAGAATCAACACACGAGATACCTTGATGGAAACACAATTACCATCTACTCACAATTAACACGTAAAATTTCTGAAAAGACTTCTTATGCAAGTCTAACACATACCAATATCCTTCACACTTTAACCAAAACTTTCTGTCTTTAATGCTTATATAACAAGAGTATCACATAAAGGTTCATCTGAATCAATTACCAATGTAAACAATTTAGGCACAGAAAAGAAGACTCACTTCTTGTGATAGTCTACCAATGCACAACAACTACTTAACCCTCCAGGTCAAGTATATCTAAAAATCATAAATTGATAATAATATCAAATCAACTGGCAATACACCTTTCGCCCATAACCACATCACCATCGTGGTAAACCAAAGGAGATTCGAGGTATTCTCTCATAAGAGCAGAATCCTCTAACAATAAAATAATTTCTCAAGTAATGTATGCCACATAGAAGCAACATGCTATGCCACACATAATGATATGAAACAAGATCTATAAAATGTGACTCCTACTTATGAGACAGGGAATTTACCTCTAGTGACTCCTGAGGAATTTATCTCTCCTGGACCCGAAACACACACTCGATCACAGACCTTTTCTTTTGGTTCCTCTTCGTTATCTCTTTTGGTACTACCTCTTTGTCGTCCACCTTGCTGACTGCTGCTTGAAGCTCGTCCCCGCTGCAACCTTGGGCAATTTCTCCTGAAGTGCCCTATCTCTCCACAATTAATACACTTGCCTTGCTTACTCCAACACCAATCTTCGGTATGTCCAACCTTCTTGCAAAATTTACAGATCATCCCATACTGTTTGGATATTGGCCTAGACGAAGAAGCTACAACAAGTTTCCCTCTCACTCTTCCTGAAGTTAAAGCCCTTGGCTGTCCTCTAATGATTTTGGATCCTTGTCCTAGATACTTTGGCTTATTTCCAATCCCACCTTCCGATTTTCCACTATTTTCCTCAATGCTATTCTCGATCTTATAAGCTCTCTCTATGACTGTCTGATAATTGGTGAAGCTATCAATCACTAATTTCTTCCTAAACTCAATCCTCAAACCTTTTATAAACCTATGAACTCTTCTCGCTTCATGCGGTACCAAATGAGGGCAACACTTAGCTAATTCCTCAAACCTGACTGAATACTGATTCACCGTCATGTCCCCTTGTTCTAGTCCTAAGAATTTGATCTCCTTCTTGTCCCTTGTAACCATCGAAATGAAATAATCCTCGAACTGTTTGGTGAAATTATCCCAAGTCTGGGGCGTATGATCCCGCTCCCAATTTCCTTTCAAAATCTGCCACCACTGATCAGCTGGACCTTCAAGCTTGAAAACGGCATACCTAACTTTCTCTTCGTTGGGATTTTCTATAACCTCAAAAATCCTATGCATTTCGGCTAACCATTTTTCTGCCTTTAACGGATCCGGATCTCCGTTAAAGCTCAGTGGGTTCATCTTCACAAATCTTTCCAATCCATCACTTTTACATTCCTCAGGTTGATTCGGAACTGATCCTCTAGTCTCCATATTATGTACAAACATCCTGAATAACTTCATCATCTCTTCATTCTGAATACTACCTATACCCATATCTCCTTCAATTTCTAGAACTTTTCGCTGATCATCATTACTTCCGGCCATTAGAACCAACTCCTGCATTAAACACTCGGCGTTAATTACCACACATTCCCCCTTAGTTTAGACATCTACCCTTGACCTCTAAACTAAGCTCTGATACCAACTATGAGCACCCCAACCTGGGACCTAAAGCGTATCCCGAGCTTGAGAAGCCCAAACTAGGAAATCTCTTCTCAAATTTTTAAAACTTTTATTTGCCTTTACAAGAAAACCAACTCTAAATTTTCCCATAAACAAAATCAAATAATAATATCTCCACTTGGAGGAATTTAAACAAATACTTTAATAATCATACTTGATTAATTACATTGAAAATCCTAGTTAACATTGTTTGACAAAAGAGTTTTCCTTACAACTTATAAAAGTGTAATACTTAAATATGACTCCCGACAACCCACTCATATACCTATACTGATAAGTCCCAAAAGCAAGAGTCCAAACTCTTTCCCCGGCCTCACTGGTTCAGGTCACCTGTCTCAGCACAATCTAAAGCAGTAAAAGGGAAGGGGTGAGAATAAATCTCAATAAGCTATTATGAATGCAGCAAGATGCCAAACAAGATGCAACACATAGCATGGTAGCACGTAACACATTATGAAAGCGTTAAACACCTTACGTTACCTCATTTTACCTTTCCCGTCTGAACAATAAGTCGTACAACGTGGGAGTAAAACTCCACTCTTTGGTGAATTGCCCCCATGCACATTCACCGCTTATAGGTCTCATACCCAGTAGATCCATATAAGAAAATAGGATACTTATATGACCCTTTTCAGAGTATCATATAATATCATCGCTCTTGTAAAGCTTTTGGCTTCATACGAGCATTCCACCTAATCACCAAATCGCGGCATAACCGTAAAGGCTTTTGGCTCAATACGGTAGCTTGCACATCCCACTCTGTGGCCACAGAGGGCGGTGTCACAGTATAATGAACCTTCAATCACTTATAGAACAAATCAATAATTGATTGAATTCCATTATACCCCCTTATCACATATACACGTTCAAGCACATGATAGATACTTGAAATAAATCCACAAAAAGGGATAATAATATAACAACATGGTAATGTATACTCATGCTAATCCATACCATAGTGCAACAACCATTTAATACACTATGCATAATACCATAAATGAATATGAATTCAATTAAGGTAACAATATAACCACATAATTCACACCGGGATACAATATAATCAACATTCCAGATAATCCACAATTGGGATACAATATATCTATATGCCAAATAATCCACACTGGTCATACAGTACAACGATGTAACGCATATATATTTCTAACCAACACAATAGTGTGATTATAGTCTCTACACTGTTCAACTAATCACCAAGGTATGGGAGCACGTAAGGCCACCCTGAACCATAAACCATTATTACGAAGTCATTACTCATCCTTGAATAATATTCATAACAGTGCAAGACCTACTTCCAACAATTCCATTTTGATCAAATAAAACATCATGGCCTAGCCAAGGTATTCTACTTTAACTTAGGTTAAAAAGGATTAATTCATATCCGGGTTGTACTAGGTTCTACTAATTTATAATGGTTGGGATTCAAGCCACGAGGCTATTGGTAAAAATCAGCAAGAAGGGAAACTGAGAAAATTCTGGTGACATGGACGACCGCCCAAGTCACTATGGGCGACCGCCCAAGAGGGTCTAATAAGGGTTACACTTTCTGGTGGGTTGGGCGGCCGCTCAAGGCTTATGGGCGACCGCCCAAGGGAGATTTCAGCACTTCGAAATTTTTAACTCCTTTTCACATATTTTCTTTTCCCCATTTATAATTTTTCTTAAAAACACCCAAAAGGATTTTCCAACTTTACAAACCTCATTTAAATCATTAAATCCCCAAATAACATAATCCTAAATCATTTACCCCTTGATTCTCCACCCAATTCACTACCACAATTCAAGTTTAACCTCCTTAATCTAACTTAATCCATTTTCTTGCACTATTGATCATCCTCCTTAACAACCACATCATTCTATAACATAAACCCATTTCTTAACTACAAGAAGGTTTCCAAAGCATCTAATAACCATTTTAATAATAATAACAACACCAAATAATTCATGAACATTAATTAGAAGAGAAAATCATAATAACCCCATTCAAGTCATTAACATATTACTTCCATTATACCCTCATTCCTTCAACTTAAACCCCCATATCATAACTAAAATCAATTAAATCTTGAATAATCATTTTACTCAAATAACCATATTAAAAATACAATATACTTTTTCTTTTCATAAAACATTCATTAACACATAAAATGTGCAATATTTAGAAAGAAGTCATAATAACTTACTTTAGGATTTTTGGATGAAAAGATGATCCTCTTAGCTTGATTGATTCCTCTAGTTGTCCCCACCTCAAAAGTACACTTGGATTTAAAAATGGATGAGAAATGGACTTGCTAGAAATCTTGGAAGTGAGGCTTTCAATGGAGGTTTTCCATGAAAAAATGGCAAGAGAAAAATGAGGAGAAGAATAATGGAGGAGGTTAGAGGAAGTATGGAAAGGGTAAGGGTAAAAGTGTAGGAGGTATGGGTTGCCTTGACTTGGGGAGGAGAAAGGAGAGGATTTTAGGGAGATGGTCCCCTCCACCCAAAAATGCAAGGCTTTCAACATTTTAATTAAACTCCACTTTTCCTTTATTTATTTTGCCCATTTTAACCTCTTCTTACTATTTATCAAATTCCTATTTTTATTTTCTTCTAAAGTTCTTTATTTAATTTCTCTATCATTTTATCCTAATATAAGAAATAAAGTATATAAAAATGGACACATAATATTAACAATAATATTAAAGCTTACAATATGATATTAAAATTAGGGCCTAGGGTTAGGGTCGTTACACTACTTCCTCATATACAGGTGGAATTGCGCCTTGGTCATCTGCAATTTTTAGGACCATAGGCTCTTCCTCATCATCAAGTACCTCACGGATATAGCTCATTCTGGAGCTAGTTTTGGTGGTTTTTTGAGATTTAGAGACCTTGATGTTTTCCTCGGGGGTATCTATCTCCACGCTTTTAGATTTTTTCCGACTCTTGACGACATGCTCCAAGAAGTCTTTGGGGGTCGCCCTCACACATCCAATTCCAGCACGAGTGGGAAATTTAACTCGTTGGTGAGGAAGGGAGGCTACCATCCCAAGTTTAGCTTGACTTGGAATGCCTATGATTGCATGATAATCACTAGTCAAATTCATGACTACAAAATTAACAGTAGCTTTGGCTCGGAAGGGGTGTTCACCGACTTCAAGTTCCAGTTCCACAGTTCCCTTAGCTCCAACCTTATGGTTGGTGAATCCTTCCAGCCTACCATGATATGGTTCAAGCATAGTGTCTTTCAATCCCATATGTTGGAAAGCGGAATAGTACAGAATGTCACGAGAGGCCCCCGTGTCCACAAGTAATCTTTCCGATTCCACATTATCAATCCGACCCTTTATCATCAAGGGTTGTTCACGGGCAGCACGGCTCCCTGCCAGTTCGTTGGGAGAAAAACTGATGACCTCTTCCGCCTTATGAATCCAAGCAGGCACGTGGTACACTTTGCTTAGTTCATGGATCTGGTCCCTCAGCTTTCTGGTAGAAGTCACTTCTTCACGGATCACGTGTAATTTGGCTCTAGGAGGCCTACGTTCTCCGTCTTCACTTTTATCATCATCTTCGCTTTCCTCTTCCTTTCGCTTTCGCTTGTTGCCTTTCTTCATGACATAGCGATCTAGCTTCCCCTCGTCGACCCATCGTTGGATTATTTTCTTGAGGGCCCAACAGCCATCAGTGGTGTGCCCATTGTCCTTGTGGAAATCACAGTATTTAGAGGTGTCACGAGGAAACTTTGGTTTATCGCTCAGCGGACGAGGGGGTGGAAGATTTACAAGTTGCATGATCTCAGAGATGGGTTTGGTAAGAGGGGTGAACACTTCAGGCTTCTCGATACTTCTTGTTCTGTTCTTCCCCTTAGATCTCTTGCCATTCATATTGTCATTCTGGCGAGTTCCCGTCGCCTCTGGTTCCGCTTTGTCGGATCCCCTTTTCTTGCTCTTGTCCTCGGCCATTGCAATGGCGTATGCCACCTGGTATAATTCGGACTTGGACTTAGGTTCCCGGGCGGAGAGTTCATAGATGAGGGGACCAGATTTCAGTCCAGAGTTGAAACAAACTATGACTTCCCTATCAGTGAGGCTCTCTTCTACCTGGTCCGCCATTTTGCGGAATCGGTTGTAGTAACTGAGGGTGGTTTCTTCCTTTCCTTGCTCGATATTGGCAAGGTCGGTCAATCTCATCTTTCTCCTTCCAGCTGTGGCAAAGTGATTCAAGAACATTCTCCTCATGCCTCTCCAGCTATCGATGCAACCTTTCTTCAGCTCACGGAACCAGGTCAAGGCTGTTCCGGAGAAGGTGCTCGCGAAAGCTTTGCAGAGCATGTCATCAGCTACAGTGCGGAGGTTCATGGTTTATTCAAAACTTTGTACATGGTCCTTGGCGTCAGTGGTTCTGTTGTATTTTTCAAATTCGGGACCTTAAAGTGAGGATTAGGTGGTGCAGCTGTTATCCTCAGAGAGAACGGACGAGTCGACCAGTCGAAATCATCATCATCAAACTTCTTTCCCATCTCCATGTCATCCAGTCTTTGTTTCAATAGTTCCCATTGTTTGGTTTCCACTCCCTTGTCACTGCTAGAGCGGGTGCTTCGATGGGAGCTACGAGTCGATTTATCTTTGGGATGACCATTCACCCTACTGTGCTCCCCGTCATTTCGTTGGTTGTCACGCCGTTTAGATGGTGCTTTATCACGTCTTGGTTCTAACTCTTGGCCACCAAGTATCATTCTGTATGGTTCAGGTGTCCTAGGCCGAGCAAATTCACGAGCACGGAGACGAGGTGAATCAGGGCGAGGTCGACGTGGTCGAGGAGATCTGGGACGCCGAGGTGCCATGACGAGACGAGGGGGTGACATGCGCTTGGTTAGACTAAGTCTCGTTCTCAGGTCCCGTGAGTTCACTTCCTCTTCCCTGGGGGTTAATTGGCTTCTCAGGTCAACTACCTGGTCTTTCTTCTAGCTGGTATGCCGAGGATGGGGAGGTTCTCGGAGGGCTTGCTTTGGTAGTTCAGCGGGTTCGAGGGGAGGACCTCGTCGCTCACCTCGTCGCTCACCTTGCTCCCTTCCACGAGAGTTTCCCATTGATGGCAGCATAAACTCAGCCATGGAATTGTCAGGATCCAATTGCAATAGGGCAGCCTGTGTCTCATACATCCTTTGCAATGTCTCCATTTGCTTATGCAGCAAAGTGCGTCGGTCAATGGTCTGAGTACCTTCCGCTTGGCCGTCATCGGCCTTCTTCGTCATCTTCCTTCCCACTCGTTTCTGACGAGGGCGAGTAGGACGAGGAAGGTTAGCTCCCTCTCCCTCGGCATTCGCCTGACCCATGGAACGAAGAGTCATGGCGAGGGGAGGGGGGCCATCTGGCTGAGGTGGAGGTGGAGGAGGAGGTAGTACCTCGGCATCCTGGTTAACCCCATTCACTTGGGTTTGTTCCTCAGCAGTTACACTTTTGAATTGCCCGTCCATTGCAAATCAACAACGAATTACCAAAAGTGAAAATTTCCAATAGATCCAAATTTCTGGCCAAAATTAGGGCAAATTTTGACCACAAATAATAAACTGCAAATTGCGATTTTTTCAACACAAAAATTTCGGTCGAAAATTCACTTCAGACGTCAAAAGCTGCAGATTCCGGCCGAAATTGGTACAGAGCTAGAACGGACCAGAAATTTTCCGTTCAAATCTGGAAAATTTCTGGCGAACAAACTGACTTTTAGCGAGTTTTTTCCAGGCCAAACAAAGGGTGTTTGAATCGACTTCCCGGCAATGGAACCAATTGATGATGTCAAAATCGTCAAATCAGCCCAAATCCAAGCGTTCGGATGCTCCGAAGATTGCAAGGTCTGAAAATAAGAGAAAACACGTAAACTAAGCCGGGGCGACTCCGGCTAAAGGCCCTCCGGCGTGAGAGTAAGTTCACGATTTGTAATTGAGAAACTAAATTGACAGAGTTTCTGTATGGTAAAAAGTAACGTACCAAAAATTAGCCATGCGGCTTGTATTTATAGGGATGGATTGGTAGAATCCATGTTGAAGTGAACTTGTAAAGAGATAAGATATAATCCTAGGAAAATTATATCTGTTAAGGAGTCATTGTTTGACTTGAATTGGTGTTGGTGGTTTCAATCCTGATTGGAGCATAACTATTGAATCCTTGTTTGAATAGGATTATATGATCTGCTAGCCGGAACGCCGAGGAGCACGAATGTTTTATCTCGACATTAGCAAGTAAGCCGAGATAAATGATTCTACTCCCTCGTCATTTGATGATTGGCCGGCATGTGGATATGCCGGGGTGAATGATTCTGTCTCCTCGTCATTTTGATGATATGCCGAGGTAAGAACTTTTCTTTCCTCGTCACTTGTGACATCTCGGAGTATGATGAGTCAAGTATGAAGAGCCCGTTGTCAAGCTAAGGCCGAGGAGGTGCTCCTCGGCATACGAGGAGGGTACCTCGGCCCTTGTAATTGAGCACTGATACTTGTGTATTGAATTATGTTTACGGCCCAATCCCTTTGGGCCCAACTCTGCAAAGACACGTATTCGTATCTCTATTTATATACTGCTCAATATATATATATATATATATAATACACACATTTTAAAAAACGAATTTAGATAAAAAATCAAACAGATTGCCTAATTCAGAATTCAGTCTTTAGACGCTGCCTCTTAACGCTTAATCAAATTTCAGAGGTGAAATCAAATTTCAACACTAAATTGCTTAAAAAAAACAAAAGCAACCTAAAAAGAAGACAAAGGAAAAGGAGGAAAGCAGGACGTTATCCGCTCAAGGTTAAAACAGTCAGTTTACACACAAAAATCCTAACGAACAACACAACACACCACGCCACCACCGCTTCCGACTAATTCCGTAATTAATACAAAATCCAACTCCTTAATTATCCCTTCCCACCTCCTTCCTCCTCAGGTCTTCTCCCTAGATATAAACACATGCAAACCTTAGTCTTCTCTCCAGTGTGAACGCAAATTTCTCTCATAAATTGACTCAGTTAATCGACGGGAAAGAGCCGAGTCGAGTCGAGGCCATGACTCGGCGGTGCTCTCATTGTAGCAACAACGGCCACAACTCCCGTACCTGCCCCATCCGATGCGGCGTCGCAGCCGGTGGTGGAGGTAGTGGCGGCGTTGTGAAGCTGTTTGGTGTTAGATTAAATGATGGCTCCTTCATTAAAAAGAGCGCAAGTCTGGGGAATTTATCATCCGCCATTAAAAAGAGCGCCAGTATGGGAAATTTATCTGCTCATTATCATTCTTCCTCTTCCGCCGCCGCTTCGCCCAATCAAACCTCCCCTTCCGCCGACCCCATTCATATTCCTGATGGTTACCTTTCCGACGATCCTACTCACGCTTCTCTTTCCTCCAAGCGACGTGCCGATCGCAAAAAAGGTCATTTCCCTAATTCAGGAATTCATTTAAAATGATTTCTATTGCTGCTAAATTTTCTAATTTTAGTATTATTTTAATTGAAATTAATGTGATTGGATAAGATTTATGAATGATGCTGTTGAATTAGTATTATTTTAATGCTTTGGTTGAATTATTATGATCGTTTGTGTTTATTCAAACACAATTTTTTAATATTATCTTTTGTGTGGAAATGAAAATTAGATATAGGTGGTGTCTGGTGTGTGCTTTATCAGTGGTTGCCTTGTTTTTATCACTTTTCATTTTGGTTTGACTAGGTCTTCCCTAAAAAAGCTGTTTGCTTTACATCCAAGGTTGGACTGAGGAATATGTTTTGCTATAGTTCGGAAAAGATATGAAGTACTACATAAACGTAGATTTTATATGAAATAAACTCTTAATGTCAACAGTATAAACAAAATACACAACAAGCCATAATGGCTCACTATTTTTTGGCTTGGGAATATGATTTAATAAATCAAAATGGCTCATTAAACTGGTTATGAAGCAACAATCGGTACATGCAATTTTTGACGCAATTTTCATCCTGAGTCATCTAAAAACAGCCTCTCTCTGTGCTTTAATATATGGGCAAGTCTGCCTACATCTGACCTCCCCCCCCCCCCCTTAACCCACCGTAGGTGGGAGCCTTTGCGGCACTGGGGTAATGTTGATGTATTCATTTTGGGACGGAGGGAGTAAAAGTTATCGTTATACTCGTACAAGTTTCCATTTCTTAATACGACGAGCAGCAAGAACTAAACTCCTGATGTTGACAATATAATCACAAAACACGACAAGCAGCAAGAACTAAACTCCATTGTAGTTGTATTTGAAATACATAGGAATATATCAAATAAAATTACGGCAAACTTTAATAATGGTGATCTTTAGCTACACTATGTATGGCCATGTTTTAAGAGCTTCTTGAGCAACTAGGATGGAAATTTTACTTTGCAGTTAATGTTCTGTGCTTGTTAGAATCAGCATAATCAATATTGACTTCAGGTTATTTGATTAGCTTCTTTTCTGATCAGTTACATCCTGTATTGAGCTAAGAAGAGAATAAATGGCAAAATGGTTTAGCTTGAGAAGAGATGAGATTCCACTCTCTTACCTAAAAGGACAGAGAAGATGTCACCCTTTCTATCCTTCTGTTGTACTTTTCTGTGGAGTCCTCTCCTAATGTACTACGTCAACATAGGGGATAGAGATGATCACAGCTAATAAGTGAACATTAATGTCGTCACCTTTTCTTGAAGGTGAGGTGATAGGGGGATAGGTGACAATAAATTGTCGGTTTATTCAAGTTGAGACAATTTATCTTGAGAACCTCACGACTCCTTATCACTTCTAATTAATCTGCTAACCACTGATAATGTCATATAATTTTTTATGATTATATTGTCGAAAATTGGAGTTAAGTTCTTGTTGCTTGTTGTGATTTTCTGATTATATTTTTGGCAATAGGAGTTAAGTTCTTTCAGCTTGTCGTGTTTTCGTGATTATATTGTATTGTGTACAATACAATAGGAGTTTACTTCTTGCTAGTTGTCGTGTTTACAAAATGGAAAGGTGTTAATTGACGTTAAGAGAAATGACGGTTTGTCGTGTTTACAAATTGGAAAGGTGTTAATTGACGTTAGAGCGGTGACGGTTTATCATGTTTACAAAACAGAAAGGTGTTTATTGACGTTTAGAGTGAGAAGGTGCTGAGGAAAATCGAAAAACAATTGTTTACTTAAAACAAGAAAAAACATAGTTATGGAGATTAGCTCCCGTCTTTGTCAAGAATTTTGACCTGCACTATGAAAAAACCCTATTAGTAAACAATAAAGTGACTCAACGTTTGAGCAGGATAAAGGAAGACTTAGGCACCTGAAGTTCCCGTTTTCTGTTCTGAATAGTTGAAAAATTACTGTGTCACTAGCTCTAACCATTACTACTATTCACGAGATCTAGAATGAATGTGAGCTGATCTTCTATTAGAGGAAATTCTATCTCACCTCAATTGTCCAAACTACTGACACAAATATGCTTTGCAGTTTGCACTACCTTGGCATATGGTAAAGCACAATGTGAAATTACATATCAAGAAACATGAATTTTTGGAGTCTAGATTTGTGAAACTGTCCCCTATCATTGAGTTCATCGAGTATTAGGAAACTACAAAACATCATAACCTCAGAATAAGAGATGGATTTTAAAATAAAGCAAACATGGAGGACGAGAGAAAGGATGTCAGTCAAAACCTGCCAAGAACTTCCAAGTGGAAAAGGACTAGGATAAATACGTAACTAAAGCCTATAATAACCAAAGCTGCCTATCTAAAGAGTTATAATATCAATGAAGTTGTGAAGCCAATCACCTACGCATCACCAAAATACCAAAAGAAGATGGATATTCCAAGAAATAAATTAAACTTGTGAATAAGTAACACTATGACATCCATTTTTCTGGACTAGGTAACCCCCTGATGAATCTCAAATATGTGAGGTCTAGTTAGCAACGACATTTAACATACCATCAAATTCCTTAAATTCTTAATCTCGACTCAACTTTGGTTTTTAAGTTGAGTCAACTTTGTGCAATAATTTAGGTTAGTTTTAGTTATCCTAATAAAAATCTAAAACTTGTTATTGATAGTATTTACAATGGTATATCAATATCATGTACTCCCTCCGTCCCGCTACAACCTGCACACTTTCCTCATTGGGCGTCCCATTACAAACTCACACTTCCTAAAATGGCAAAGAATCTTTACTATTCCACCCACTAATTCTCTCTCCTACTTTACTTTTATACTCACAACACCAATCAAATCACTATTTCCTACCCCACTTTCTCTCTCCAACCTCACTTTTCATACTCACAACATTTTCTCCACTAACTTTTTCCTTAATTCCCGTGCAAACAGTAAGTGTGCGGGTTCTACCGGGACGGAGGGAGTATTAGATTTTCATTACCATAGTTAAACTAACATAAAAATATTGCTCAAAGTTGATTCAAGTTAACAACCAAAAAAGTGGGGCTAACTTTCCGGGACGGAGGGAGTAGTAGTTATGTTTAAAGTCGCACACTTCCTTTTATGGATCATCCTAAAACAAATTACTCTTTTGATTTAGTGGAAGAATTGAGCAAAAGCAACCAATGGCAGGGGACTCATGTAAACTATGTTTGGATATTGACTTTCATATTAGTTAATGAAATTTGTGGTTGCTGACTGCATGGAGATGAAGACAAAACATAGCAGATTTGCGTCACAGTTTTTCATGTTCCTGGGAAAATCATAATTGTGTAGAAGACAGCAGCTCTGGGTTAATGGAAATGGGTTCCATTCTTATCTCTCAGTAGTAAGGCCAAAATTTAAAATAATTGCCTTAAAATCCAAACTAACTTGCTTTCCATTTTTGTTGTAGGCACTCCTTGGACAGAAGAGGAGCATCGACTGTTCCTTCTTGGTCTCCAGAAGTTAGGGAAAGGAGACTGGCGCGGTATATCACGGAATTTTGTCTTATCAAGGACTCCTACTCAGGTAGCAAGCCATGCCCAAAAACACTTTATCCGGCAGTGTAGTGCTACTCGAAGAAAAAGGCGATCTAGCCTTTTTGACATGGCTCCAGATAAGGTATGTCTTCCTTTAATGTATTTTATTTTTTCATTGCTTATCTCTTCAAATGCTTTTGTTTTCATGTTTCTCTTGAACTTGTTCATACTTATTTTTTCTTTTGAATATAATCTTAGCTTTCACAATTTTATTTTATTTTACCATCTCTTCCCTTTTCATTGTTTTCTTATTTCCTTATTGACGAATCCCTATGATGAATTTGTGTTAGCCGACTCCAAATCGTTTTGGGACTAAGGCTTTCTTGTTGTTGTACTGGTATCATGCATGTGCACATGGGTAAAAGAGAAAAGGTGGGTTGCAGGAGCCTTCCCCGTCACACACCAATTTTTCTTTTTGATATCTGTTACCTGTTGGTGATGAAATCTTTGAGTAGTTTTCTGATAACCAAAACTAGATAATAGTTCTTAAGCAATATCCTTCTCACTTGAGGATCCATTTGAAATCATATGAAATTGATACCTTACATTCATGCCTATGTATGGTTTGTAAAGATTGAAGCTACTTTTTTTTCTGATAGCCAGGATTCATATTCAAAGACTCTTCAATATCTCCCATAGCCACGCTGTTACACTTTATATATGATCCATTTTAAAGGACAACAAACTAAGTAGAATCAGAAACATCGTTCTGGAAGATTTTAAAGACCACCCCTGATGGAAGTTCCACTCTGTACGTACATTCAAATCTTTCCGAGACTCTTAACATCTTTAGCACACCCTACAAGAACTTTACTATGTTTTACGAGTACTTTAAATTTAGTAATACTGCGATTTCTCTCTCCATTAACACCCAATACTTCTCTCATCAAGGTAAGCAAATGAATTTTTAAAGACTAAAGCTTGAAAACTGTTATCTTTGTAGAAGAAGAGGAAAGTTGGACTAGTAACCTTATTTCCCAGTTTTTCTACTGGCAAGGAGCTTACATATGATGCTAGTAATAAGAATATTCTGTAGTCAAGGACGGTCATTGGCATGCTTTATTTAAAATTACAGTTTGCATCTTTATATGTCACTAGCCACTCTTCCCTTATTTCAAAATTTTAATCATTCTAGGTTTCTTTTTTATCTTTTTTTTTTTTATTTTTTTTTCTCAGGCTACTGATCCACCATTACTGCCAGAAGATCAATTCATGCTCCCTCCTCAAGCAGAAGAAACCAACAAAACAAAATCCCCTCCTCTAAGTCTTTCTCTGAAACCCGATTCAGAATCCATGGAAGCCACTCCAAGTGATATGATCGAAGATAAAAAAGACGTATATACCCCCTTAATTGATCTTCCACCTGCCATACCCATGTTCTATCCTGCCTATCTTCCTTTACCGTATCCATTTTGGCCATTAAACTCTTCATCTCTAGAAAAGGAAGGAACAGAGAAATCTAACCATCAGGTCCTTAAGCCAATTCCAATCTTTCCTAAAGAACCTGTCAATGGCGATGAGCTAGTGGGAATGTCTCAGCTGAGTCTGAAAGAAAGTGTTCATAATATTGAACCATCGCGGCTCTCCCTGAAACTATTTGGAGAACACTCGAGGCAGTCCGCTTTTCATGCCAGTGTTCCGGTCAGTGGCTCAGATGTAAATAAGGGTGATGGTAATGGCAATCTCGATCACTAAACCTGCTGATATTAGTAAGACTTTTTTTTTTTTTTTTTTTTTGCAAGATGTGTAAATTAGGAAAAAATGCTGGTTTATTTATGAGTCAGTATCATGTAAGTTATGACATGTTAGGTTAGTTGTGTAATTGTGTTGCAATCTTTATTCTTTTAAAGTGTAAACAAAGTTAATAAACTAGAAACTCTTTTCTTACCCGTTGTGTTTTTATAAGTGAAGTTTTTTTACCGGTTGTGTTGGTAATGGCCTTCCTGTACTGTACTACTGTTTCTGCTCATGTTCCTACTCCGGTAAAGGGAACAAATAATTGTTAAGAGTTTTTTTTTTTTTTTTCACAATTTGAAGGGAACAAATTACTTTTATGCCTAGGTACACGAGTGATTCTAGTCTTATACATTTAATTATAAAAGTGAATTTTATTATTTTTAAGAAAGTATGAAAAAATGTGAAAAAAAAATATATTTTTATACCTAGGTATAAGAGTATACCTAGGTATAACGGTAATTTTAGTTTTATACATATGGGTATAAGAGTGACGGGAGGGGTAATATGTGAGTGTGAGTTTCGTGAAATTTTGCATCTTGCGTGGATATCTATGAGTTTGATATCTCGCCCATATACCCTAGAGTCCTCACCCAAAGGAATATCAAATGCCGCTTAAATATCGTTCTAGTTAGATTTTTTTGGCCTCTATATAGAAATATGGATTAGGTTTTAAATTTAACAAATATTAATATTATCAAGTTCAGTTATAAAAAATAAATCTCAAGGAGAATACAATTTACACTTTGATTTTCTTTAGTTAACTCAATTGTATTTTGAAGTAAAATTACAAAAATCAATTATTAGTATATGTTTGTAAATTTTTTCACTCTGTAATATTTTTAATGGTGTGTGAGTAACGATTTTTAGAAAATTATAAAATAATAATAATTGTTATTTAGAAAAAAAAAACCAAAAACAAAGTGTAATCTGGTTTGGAAAATAAATTTTGATTATCTTTTTAGGAAAATAAAGTTTGGAAAACAAAGTCTAATTTAATTTTGATAGTAAGTTTGATTTATTTTGATCAAAAAATTGATATTAACACAACATTAATTTTTAAAAATGCCTATAAATACGAAAAATTATAAATTTTCTATTTTCATAGGCAAATGAACATGTTGTTCGTCAATTTGTCTGTTCACCAACTCATGTTGGTGCGTTTTAAATAATCTGTTTTTAGTAATTGTCAATTGTATATTATTTTGTTTAAGATAAATAATCGGGATGAGTTGAAGATTTTAATATGTGACGAAAGAAAATGACTGTGGATGAAACCACAAATGTTGTGTACAAGAATTTTTTTTAAAGTTTGTAATTTTTATTACTAATGCCAACATATATTTTTGTTGTATACTTTTTATTTTAATTTTTTTCCTAAATTAACCTTTATAGTTATAGTAACTTTTTTTAATTTAATTTCTGCTATTTATCAAAGGTTTTTTATCATGTGTTTAACACACGAGTGTTACACTAATTATAAAATAATAATAATTGATTATCTTTTTAGGACATGAGTAAAATAAAAGAAATCAGACTCATTAAATAGGCTAACGGGATTTAATGAAGCTATCGTATTTAAGGCTTTGATTTTTGTTGGGATTTGATGAAGCTATCGTAATTAAGGCTTTGATTCGGGGATTTTTCTTAGATTGGAGATTTTGTTTTTGATTTATGGAGGAAATGGGTGGTGATTTATGGTGGTGGGGTTGGTGGGTGGTGAACGAAGGAGTGTGAGGGGCAAGAATGCTATAAAACTCATTAAATAGGCTAACGGATGTTAAATGTATTTAATGAATGTTAATTTTATCTTATTTTGTTGACATTTCAGTTATTTTTTTAACGTCGTTAGAATTCGTTTCATTATATGTAACGACATAGTAAAAATACGTTATATTATGATATCAATTCTTAGTACGTTCCTTCAATTATAAAAATACTAAAGTTTGTTTTATACTATTTTTTGTCGTTCAAATTTTGATAATCATAATATTTTGGAACTTAGGGAGTACATATGAATATGAGTATACTAGGTAATTTTACGAGTACAAATAACAAACTCTCACTCAAAAAAAAAAAAAAAAAAAAAAAAATATATGAGTTGGTCTTATGAAAAACTAGTTTTTCTTAAGATATGAAAAACGTGTTTTCAAATTAAGCGGTGGCAATTTTGTAATTACCGACAACCATGTTCAAAATAAACGGTGGCATTTTTGTAATTCTTGGTTTCCCGTTTATGCCAAATGTCGTTTAACAAACCGCCACAGTGATAAAGTGCCGGCTCATGTATCACAAATTGCCGGTGAAAAAGTGCCAAGATTACCAATTTAACAAAGTGCCACAGTAAACCGACACGGCACTTTGTTAAACCGGCACCGACACTTTTACACGGCACTTTTATATACATGAACGGGCATTCTTCACACCGGCACTGTTCCACTAACACTCGGCACTTTGTTACACTAATATTTTTGCTGTCTCTAAAAACACAAGCACCGTCATTCAAAAAAACATGGATCGGCATTCAAAATCACGTATACCGGCACTCAAAGACACATACACCGGCACCCAAAAACACCGGTAATCATTTTTTATGGCTTTCAAAAATACAAGCACCGGCACTTCAAAATACATGAACTGGCACTCAAAATAACATACACCGACATTGGCTCTTAAAAACACAAATACCGGCACTCCAAAATGAAAAACCGGCACTCGAAAAAACAAATACGGGCATTAATTTACAAGGGAACCGGCACAATCAATTTTGCAATTCGAGAATAACAAGCCATTGAAGACCATATCCAAACAATCCTACGAACACCGCCATGAACATTACAACCGATATCGGAAGATACATCGGTGCCAATCCCGACGACCATCCCGCCGCTTTTCCCGGATCCGAAGCGGTGGCTAAATAGTTCAATTCAACCCGAGAAATCCCCAATACCGATTTCAATTTGGAACGAGTAAGCCGAGAAATCAAAATTAGTACCAAGAAATGCTCGAATCCATATCACGGCCACCGTAATCATCCATTTTCTCGGATTGTCCTAGGCCATAATTGATCGGCGGTTAGTTAGATTCGGAGGAGTGGAGAGACGGGAGGGATTTTGCGTTTGTTGAGGTGGTCGCCGGTGGGGAGAGCTTCGATTGAGGTGGTCGTTGGCGACTGCAATGGACTTTGCGTATAGAGAGAAAGAGAATGTAGTGAGAGAACGAGCTTTGCGTTTGCGTCTCGAGAGAGAGAAGAAGGTTTAAAAACACGTTTTTGTAAGCTTACAAAAACGCGTTTTTGTGAGTTTTTGACAAAATATATATATATATATATATATATATATATATATATATATATATATATATATATATATATATATATATATATATATATATATATATATATATATATATATATATATATATTAAAGTTGGTGAGGAGGCTTAAGGATTCGCCACGTAGACATGTTTAGGCAAACTCTTGCTTTTGGAGAAGCCACATCATCACCATTCCAAAGTCTAAAGACTCTTGATATTTTCCGTATTAGCTAATATTAATAGTTAATAATAATAGTTATTATATAGGTTAACTATTACTATTAATAGTATTAGTTAACTATTACTATTAACTAGTCTAACACCCGTGCGTTAAACGTACGGTCAAAAATTTTGACAAATAGCGTAAATTAAATTAAAAGAGTTGCTATATACTCCCTCCGTCCCGCTAATATTAGCACACTTTCCTTTTTGGGCGTCCCGCTAATATCCGCACACTCCCAAAAAGGAAACTTTATATTAATAAAATATTCACCCAACCCCACTCATTCTCTCTCCTACATTATTTTAATACTCACAACACCATTATAATTTATTACACCCTCCACTCATTCTCTTTCCACTCATTCTTTTACACTCACAACATTTTATTAAAATATCATATTCCTTAATTCCCGTGTAAACAGTGTTTGTGCTAATACTAATGGGACGGAGGGAGTATATAAAAGTTAATTTAGAATATATTTTTTTAGGATTTAATGGCAAAAATGCATAATATTTTTGACTATCCACTATGTATTTATTTTGGCACAAACTATCAACTTTCTAAACATCAGGAGCAGCTTGCACTACTCGAACGAAGTAATTCTTAGTACGTTGGGCTCCTTTGTAAGTCTGCCATATTATACATGTATAGATTTTTAGTACGTTGGACTCTTTTGTAACTCTTTTGTAAGTCTGCCATATTACATATGTATATAAAGGTATAGATAGGCAAAACATTTGCATCTCAGTAATCAACAAATGTTTTTTCATTGTATTCTTAAACTGTGCCAAAATCTCAATGCATTCATTACAAAAGTTGAATGACAACAAAATACTAATTTGTATATACTTGAAAAAGAAAGAAAAAAAAACCTTTAACTTGAGTCAACTTAGAGTCTAACAGTATTTCAAAACAAATACTACTATTATCTGAACCATATGAGAAAGGATTGATCCTTAATATTTCGCTTACATACATGTAATATAACTAAACATGGAATGGCCAAGAATTTTTTTCTTAAAAAAAAAAATCAGCTACTACTTCCTTCGTCACAAAATGAATATTCATTTTTATCCTTGCTCAAAAACGAAAATGAATATGAATTTTAGGACAGTTATAGAACTCCAATTTTTCACTTAAAAATATCAGCTACTACTTGCTCCCTTCCAAAATGAATATTTATTTTTGTTCTTGAACTTAAGAACAAAATTTAACATTCAATTTTGGACGGTTACATAACTCAAAATTTTCATTTAAAAGTTAACATCTACTACTTCCTCCATCCTAAAATGAAGGAGTATTATTTAAATATTCACATATCAAGATTCAAATATCAACATTCAAATATGCTTAACCATATGTGATTGCAAAATGAAATCAAAATAATTAACTATATGTGAGTGCAAAATGACAAATGAAATCAAACATAAAGCTTCAGGTATCCATTTAACTATCTCTGATACACCCATGGCAGCCAAGTTGTCCCTTGAGGCAGTCAAGACCACTTCTAATCTTGCTTTGTCCATTTTACACTCCAGATTCTGTTATGGTTAAATAAATTTCAAAGGAGTCCTTATCCTTTAGTCAACATATCTACATACAGTATTTAGTTCACACACACACAGTAGAATGTTTTAGAACCAAAATCACATAAACGAAATCATTCTGCTTGATATAAACTACAAACCTGTATTTCGCATAATCAGCCTCAAGAAAGCCCACCAGAACAGAACAGGTATCCATGGGAACAAAATAAAGAAAAGTACTTTAGCTATATAACAACTAATTTGTAAAACACTTTTAAATTTGATACGTTCAACAAAAATATATTGACATTGTCAAACTAATTTACAAATTTTGAAATACTTATTTATAAACAACATTAGTTGTTTCATCCACAGCCTTTTCGTTCATGTCACATATCAAAATCTTCAAACCATCACAATTAGTTATTCTGGACAAAGCAACATACAATTGACCATTACTAAAAACAGGACTTTTCAGAAACAGCCCAACTGACTCGAATTAACTCATAATAAGGTTCAACATTCATGTTGATGAACCGTAGGGTGAAGTTATGTACTCCCTCCGTCCCAAAATGTGTCTCATTTGACTTTTTTGTTGAACTTTGACCACAAATATATGACAATTTAATTATGTCCATGAAATTTTAAAAATTCCTATTGATTCACCATTAATAATATTATCAACAACAACTTTTAGAATTTCTTGAGCATGATTAATATCTCATAAATTTGTGATCAAAGTTCAACAAAAAAGTCAAATGGGACAAACATTTTGGGACGGAGGGAGTATATAAAAGACATTTTTAGCCAAGAAATTAGAACTAACAGCGATTTTCTCAGCAGAAAGACAATTCTCTTGCCACATTCTTCAGATTTTCTCAGCAGAAAGACAATTCTCTTGCCACATTCTTCACGCTTCAAATTTCGCAGCAGTCAAATTACTCTGATGTTGTTTTGGTATAGTATAAATCTTGCGGTTAGCATTTGGTTCTACAACTGCACTTCCATCCAAAGCAAGTTTAAGCTTTTCTGATTGCTGCTGAATAACTCTAAGAAAATCATCTCCGTATGCTGATACAAAATGCTGCAATGAATAGGTCGGCCAACATAATAGTTTTAAGAAAATAACACTAATTATTACTAACATTAAGTACATATGAAAAATAAAAAAGTAATTCATACAGACGTGTCTAACTACACATAACATATACTAATAAATAGGCAACCTAACTACTTTCTCCGTAAAATAGCACTTAAAAAGAGAAGTACAAACATGATAAATAAGCTAAATATTACATATCATTTTTGTTGCTAAAAATAAAAAAATAAAAGTCCTACAGTCCCTTGTATCTGCAAACATAAAAAAAATATATTAGTAACTTCATAATTACAAAAAGATAAATTATTCAATTAAAAATGAAAGACCATAAATGTTCGAGAATATACAAACCTTGTTTCCAACTGTTTGTTCTCTCCTTCATTCTACAAAATAGCAATATACTTAACATGTCGATGACACCAGATTGGATAATGATGTTATCAATCTTTCTTTCCCCTAGATCAATTATTGGAATACTTTTCATTCTGTATTTTGATAGCAACGAAAGCATGGTCAAACAGAGTTCGATTTCTGCAAGGCTAGAAATGGAGCACAGGGGAGCGGAAGGACCCTTTAAAATGAAAAACTTTATGCAACTCTATAAGCACTAATCTTTATGTTTTTATAGAAGTCCACAGCTTAAAAAAGTTTCTAGCAGTGGTAGGCGATTCAGGCTGATTCAGGCTGCGAACTCCTATATTTGGAGAAGACATTCCACAAGCTGTTGCTGCCACAACAGTCCCTCCTAGATGTTCGTCAAGATGAGCTGACAAAATATGTCTCTTCAGATCCATCTGTCTTTTCTCTTTTCTGACTGCAAAAAAAAATGAACACATAACTTCATTTTTTCTCCCATGGCAATGGGTTGTAGGGAATGCATTTCTATAGCAATAATCAATATCTTCACAAGAAAAATGGGAAAAGAGTCCAAGAGCACTACTTTATCTTGCCCCTCTTTGCATTGCTATCGTTTACAATATTAATTACATGTATTCTTTTATATTGAAATGGGAAATAAAGCGAGTACGTAGGTAGTAAGTACCTCAGCTCAAAAAATATCAAAGGCAAAGCCATTGAAGCAGTTAATAACAGCTTGTTGGATATCAAGTCCAAGATTATCAAGAGCTCTCATGGTTGACACCAACTACCCTGGCCTCCTATTACAGAACATATGTATATTCACCGCCCTTCCTTCTCTTAGCCAAACCTCAACCTACATTATCAAACATTCAAAATCCATTTCAACTACACAATGTGAATAATATTGGGTCGGCGGAATTAAGCTAGCTCTTAAGTAGTGAGTGTGAAATGACATACGTACCCTTGCAGATTGGCCTGTTGAGTTGGGAAATGAACTTGGGCAAAGTTCCTCCTTAATACGGTTTGCTATTCATCTTATTAGGAAACGTATAATTAAAAGTGTATCATCAAAAACATTAATTGAACAATATGACACTTAAATATAAAAATCATGTCTTGATTAAAGATCCCCCCCCCCCTCAACCAACACACAAGCAGACAAACCTCCCCGGGCATGCGCAGATCAAGAAGCAGGAGGCTCAGTGGTTGTTGAATTATTCAAAATAATTATTAAATTTTATATTTTAAGTTAGCGACGGATTAGTGACGGATTTTTTATATAAAAAAAGTTAAATTTTTAAAGAAATAAAAGTATATAATAGAAGAGGGACGGACAATAACATATAAACTTTTTTTAATTTTTTATATTTTTTTTTTGATAAATAAAATTATTTGAGATGTTGGTTAGTAGTGGATTTTTTACAAATAAAAAAACTATACATTTACAAATAAAAAATTAAAGAATTTTACCCGTCTCTGATTTCTTTACTATACTTTCATTTGTTTATTTTTTATCTAACTTTTTCATATAACTTTTTAAAAAAAAAACTTTAATACTAAAAAATGTCCAATATATTTATTTATATTCATAAAAAAAAAAAAAAAAAAAAAACTATACATTTATAAATCAAAATTAAAGAATTTTACCCGTCCCTGATTTCTTTATTATACTTTCATTCGTTTATAAATTTTCTAAATTTTTTTATATAACTTTTTGAAAAAAACTTCAAGGCTAAAATATGTCCAAAATATTTATTTATATTCATAAAAAATAAAAAAAAATACATAAAAAAATATTTATTTATATTCATAAAAAATAAAAAAACTATACATTTAGGGTATAGGGTATAGTATATAGTGTATATGGTATAGTATATAGTGTATAGGGTATAGGGTATAATGTATAGGGTATAGGGTATAGTGTATAAGGTAAAGGGTATAGAGTATAGGGTATAGGGTATATGGTATATGATATAGGGTATAGGATATAGGGTATAGGGTATATGGTATAGGATATAGGGTATATAGTATAGAGTATAGGGTATACCCTATAGGGTATATGATATACCCTATACCCTATAGCGTATACCCTATAACCTATAGGGTATACCCTATATCTTATACCCTATACCTTATACCCTATAGGGTATACCCTATACCCTATAGGGCATATCCTATACCCTATACTCTATACCATATACCCTATATCCTATAGGGTATACCCTATACCCTATATCCGATAGGGTATAGGGTATACCCTATACCGTATACCCTATACCCTATACTCTATACCGTATACCCTATATCCTATAGGGTATACCCTATACTCTATACCCTATACCCTATATCATATAGGGTATACCCTATACTCTATAGGGTATACCCTATACCCTATACTCTATACCCTATACTCTATAGGGTATACCCTATACCCTATACCCTATAGGTATACCCTATACCCAATACTCTATAGGGTATACCCTATAGGGTATACCCTATAGGGTATACCCTATACCCTATAGGGTATACCCTATACTCTATACCCTATACCCTATATCCTATATATACCCGATAGGGTATACCCTATATCCTATATCCTATAGGGTATACCCTATACCCTATACTATATAGGGTATACCCTATATGGTATACCCTATACCCTATACCCTATACTCTATAGGGTATACCCTATATGATATACCCTATACCCTATACCCTATACCATATACTCTATACCCTATACCCTATACCCTATACCCTATACCCTATACCCTATACCCTATACCCTATATCCTATACCCTATACCGTATACCCTATACTCTATACCCTATACCCTATATCCTATAGGGTATACCATATACCCGATAGGGTATAGGGTATATCCCTATACCCTATACTCTATAGGGTATACCCTATACCCTATATCATATACCCTATACTCTATATAGGGTATAGGGTTTTGGGTATAGGGTATACCCTATAGGGTATAGGGTATACCCTATAGGGTATAGGGTTTTGGGTATAGGATATACCCTATAGGGAGGTATAAGGTATACCCTATAGGGTATAGGGTATAAGGTATAGGGTATAGGGTATAGGGTATAAAGTATAGGGTATACTCTACCCTATAGGGTATACCCTATAGGGTATAGGGTATACCCTATAGGGTATTATTAAGTATTATTATTAATTATATAATATTATTATTATGTATTATTATTAATTATATAATAATAATTATTAATATATATTCAATTATTTAATTGAATAATTAACAATAGCATCATTATTATTACTAGTTATTATTAATATTATTGTTAAGTATTATTATTAATTATATAATATGATTTTTATTAATTATATAATATTATTATTAATTATATAATAATAATTATTAATATATTCAATTATTTAATTGAATAATTAACAATAGCATCATTATTATTACTAGTTGTTATTAGTATTATTATTAAGTATTATTATTAATTATATAATATTATTTATTAATATATTCAATTATTTACTTTTTTTGATATTATGTATTATTACTAGTTATTAATAATATTATTATTAAGTTTTATTATTAATTATATAATAATAATTATATATTCAATTATTTAATTGAATAATTAACATAACATCATTTTTAGTATTATTATTAAGTATTATTACTAATAATTTTTAAAGAAATAAAAGTATATAATTTTATATTTAATTATTTTTGTTTTTTGTAAGATAAATTATAATTTTTGTTATTTATTATTTTTGCTAATTATTATAAACATAAAGAGAATTTTGATGATAAATAAATAAAAATAAGAGGTGACAATAAGTCATTGAACCCATACATTCACATGAATCATTAGGTTTAGTAAAATCTTAACCATTAAATACATAACAAATAATTAGATCTAATGGTCCAAATTCATCCAAGGAAACACAAACACATTTTCACTTGATTGGTTGTTTTATGTTCACATAGATTGACATTTTAATCAATCTTAACCATTAATCACACACAATCCTATGGTCCAAATTAATCACACACAATCATATGAAACTTCATCTCAAATCCCATTCATTCTTCCTCTTGCAATTGCACATTTCCCATACCCTCTCCCTCACAGCTCAAGGTCCTTCTCACTGCTCTCCTCTTCCTCTGCTCAATCATCACCATCTTCCAATTCCTCCCTTCCCGTCTCTCCTTCTCCATCTCCGATCTCCGTTATTGCGTCTCCGAAAACATTATCCCCTCCAAATCGTCGGTGGTGCTTGCAGAGATAATTTCTCCACCTCCACCTCCACCACCAACGCCACTTCCACCGCCACCGCCGCCGGTTACAAAACAAGAAGAGGTGCTGGACGGTGGTATTATCAAGAGAGCTTTCAACCCTTACGGCGCCGCTGCTTTCAATTTCATACTAATGTCAGCTTATAGATGTGGGCTCAACACTTTCGCCATTAATGCTCTTGCTTCCAAACCCCTTCATGTATTCGAAAAACCCACTTAACTCTCTGAGTGGGTTCCCAATTCTAGCAACGCCACTGCCACCGCGACGTCGAGTAAGAACGTCACCGCCGTTGGGTACAAGATCCTGCCGGATTGGGGCTACGGTCTTCGTGGTGAATTTACTACTCACTCCGTTTCGTCCGTTTCTTCTTCTCCATTTTTTAGATCTAGAACTTCTCTCTAGATTTGGGTTTGATTTTTTAGATTTAAATTGAGTTTGATTTTTTTTAGATTTAATTTGGGTTTGATATTTTCAGATTTAGTTTTAATTTCTATGTTTTTATGAATGGTGTTGGTGGTGTTGTTGTTGGTGGTGGTGGTGGTGGTGGATGGTGGTGGTGGGCAAAGTGTAACTTTTGAAATATGTGAGGACTAGTTTCAGTATAAGAGAAGTTTAGGGAATAAAGTGTAACTTTTAAAATATATTAGACTAATTTGAATATAAGAGAAATTCAAGGAGCAAAGTGTAACTTCTGAAACATGGAGGACTTGTTCGAGAATAATAAAAGTTATGGGATTGAATCAAAATATATATTTAAAAATATATTAATATATTTTTAAATATATATATATATATATAAATTTTTTAATTTAAATTAATAATTTAGCGACGAAAAATATCCGTCGGTAATTTGGTGTGTTAAAAAACAAAAAATATACTAATGATTTTTTTAGCAAAATAAAATAAAATAATGTTTAGCGACGAACATTTTAATATATATATATATTTAAAATATATTAATATATATATTTTTAAATTTATTTATATAATATTGTTAATATAAAATGCAAATTTAGCGATGAAAATATTCGTCGGGAAAGCCCTCAATAATTTGGCATATAAAAAAAATTGATTTTTTTAATAAATAATAGCAACGGAATGATCCGTCGATAATCCGTCACTAAAATGGTCCAAAAAAATAAAATGACCATTCAAATAACGACGGAATAATCTGTCGATAATCCGTCACGAAAATGGTCCAAAAAAAATAAAACGACCGTTTAAATAGCGACGGAATTTTCCGTCACTAATCCGTCGGCATAATGCTTCAAATTGGTCGTTTATTTCACCAAATTACCGACGAATTTTAAAACGTTAGTGACGAAAATTTCCGTCACTAAATTTGATTGAGAACCGTCAGTAATCCGTCAAAAAATTTAGTGACGCACGTTTTAACATCGGATTTTTTACGTCTAAAATCCGTCACTAAATTGATTTAGTGACGGATTTTTCCGTCGGTAACTGCCGTTTTTCTTGTAGTGAATAGTATTAGTTAATTATAATAGCTACAATATAAGTTAACTATTACTATTAATTGTATTAGTTAATTGTAATAGTTATTATATACTCCCTCCGTCCCACCTCACTTGACACTTATTTTCATATTGGGCTGTCCCAGCTCACTTGACACTTTCCAAAATAGCCTACTTTTTATAATTTTATATTCACTCTATCCCACCACTCATTCTCTCTCTTCATTTTCCACCACTCAATTTATTCAACCAACACTACTATTTATCCCACTCATTCTCTCTCTTCATTTTCTACCACACATTTTTTTTATTTTATTCTTTTTTCTTAGTTCTCGTGCCCACCTCAAAGGTGTCAAGTGAGATGGGACGGAGGGAGTATGTTAAATATTATTATTAATAGTATTAGTTAATCATAATAGTTAATATATGTTAACCATTACTATTAATAGTATTAGTTAATTATAATAATTACTACTCCCTCCGTCCCGCTAATATTAGCACACTTTCCTTTTTGGGCGTCCCGCTAATATCCGCACACTCCCAAAAAGGAAACTTTATATTAATAAAATATTCACCCAACCCCACTCATTCTCTCTCCTACATTATTTTAATACTCACAACACCATTATAATTTATTACACCCTCCACTCATTCTCTCTCCACTCATTCTTTTACACTCACAACATTTTATTAAAATATCATATTCCTTAATTCCCGCGCAAACAGTGTTTGTGCTAATATTAGCGGGACGGAGGGAGTATATAGATTAACATTAATATTAATAGTATTAGTTAATCATAATAATTACTATATAGGTTAACATTACTATTAATAATATTATTTAATCATAATAATTACTATATAGGTTAACTATCACTATTACTATTATTGGTTAATTATAATAGTTACTATATAGATTAACTATTACTATTACTACTATTAGCTAATTATAATAGTGATTATATATATTAACTATTATTATTAATAGTATTAGTTAATCATAATACTAATTATATAGGATAACTATCATCATTTAGTTTAATATAAGCTAATATTATTAGTTAAATATAACAATTACTATAACTATCATGGTGAAATTAATGAATATGTCAAATAATCTTATCAAATAATAATTGATGAAAATTAAATACAAATTTGATGATAAATGGAGATAATCAAAGGTATTAGTAAAAAGAGTTACAAAAAAAATTAAATAAAGATGATTGATGAGGAATATAAAAAGTCACCAAGTAATTATTGGTGGAAACTAAATCTATACTATATTATTTTAAAGTAGACTAAATCTAGTGATGACACATAAGATTCGAATGGGGATATTGTTATATACAGAGAAAATTATATACAGGGAACGAAATATTCCAACGCTGTCCTTGCCCGTCTCGTGTAAGTATACACGAGATGTAATCTATAATTCGTGAGACACATCTCGTGTGAACTCACACTACAAGAAAAACAGGTTTTAGCGACGGAAAAATTCGTCGCTAAAAGCCAAAAATCCGTCGCTAAAGGCATTTAGCGACGGATTAGCAACGAAAAAAACCTGGTCGCTAAATATTAACGACAGATTTTTGGGATATCGTTAAAGTAACGACGGATAATTCCGTCGCTAAAACTCAAAAATCCGTCGCTAAATGTTGAAGAGGAACGACAAAATTAATGTATTGGCGACATTAATAACGACGGATTTATCGACAGGTATTTCCGTCGCTAAAATTTATTCCAAATGTTCACAATTTTATTAATTTTTTTAAATTTTATTTTTTCAATATTTTTTATTTTTGATATACCAAATTATCGACGGATATTTCCGTCGTTAATTTGATATTTTTTATTAAAAATTATATATATATATATATATATATATATATATATATATATATATATATATATATATATATATATATATGTATATAATTTTTGTAAATGTTTTTAAATCAGTCCCTTAAGTTCTATTATTGTCAAATCAGTCCCTTAAGTTCTATTATTGTCAAAACAGTCCCTTAAACTTCCCTTATACCACAACCACCATCAACCACCACCAACCACCGGCGCCACCATCCCTCTACCATCACCACCATCACTAACAACAACACCAAAAAACCAAACCCATCAATTCTAAACAAAAATAAAATAAATTAAGTTTCTTCAAAATGTAAAATCTGTAAAAGACAGATTTCTCTCTAGGGAGAATTGACCAGGAGGACAAGTTTCCTTCTAAATCAATCAATCCTAACAGAGGGCGTTAATCTCCTTAAGCCACCAAACCTCTAGCACTTTCGGCAAGAGTGCTAATAGAAAGATTAGGGGAATGTATAAAGAAGAAACAATTACAGATGTACTTGGCCCAAATATGCTTTTAAACTTGCAAAGTAAAAGAAAGGTACTCACCCTAAATGAAAAATTCTGCTTTATTCTGATATCACTAGATTATCATCATCCAAACTAAAAAGAAAACGTGAAAAACTTGCCATAAGCCATTAAACAATTCAACTCAAGCTCGCTTGCTAAGTGCAAATCGGATTCCATGTCTACAGAGTACAAGAATTCATCAAATAACAAATAAATTCTAACTTTACGAAACTCCACAAGAAGGAGACACCGTTCGGTTGCCGTTGACATCGCCGGAGACGATGAAGTGTAGTGGCGTGGGTTGGGGAAAGAAGAGATGAGGAAGGCAGCCATGGATTATTCGAGGGGGAGAGTCGAATTGAGGGGGAAAGGGAGGGGTGGGATTCCGGAGACGATGAAGGGTAGTGTTTTTGCCGGTGACTGATTAGGTCACTTGAGATATATATATATATATATATATATATATATATATATATATATATAGAGAGAGAGAGAGAGAGAGAGAGAGAGAGAGAGAGAGAGAGAAATTGAGGAGGAAAGGGTTTTTTTTTGTGGAAGAAAATAAAATGGATATGGTTTTGTTTTGTGAGAGGATAGAGAGTGTGTAAGTAAGGAATTTGGACCATTGATTTAATATGAATGGATGGTTGAGATGGTGATCCAAGTGAAGATGGATATGGTTTTGTTTTGTGAGAGGATAGAGAGTGTGTGAGTAAGGAATTTGGACCATTGATTTAATATGAATGGATGGTTGAGATGGTGATCCAAGTGAAATAGTTTGTTAAAATGTGAGTCATTGAATTCAACTTAAATGTGTTATTATAAATGGCTAAGATAGAGATCCATGTGAAAGACAATGACTTAATAATAAACTAGTAAGTAACCCGTCGGTCCCCGACGGGGAATAAAACACTGAGGTAAAAGTTAAATGTAAATACAATTCAAAAAATTAATGAGATAATTTTATGTAATATATTACAACTTGTCGAAAACTTCTTTGTACACAACATTTGTAGTCGTGTCATCTGACTATTCATGACTATTACATATAAGCACTTTAAGTCCTTTCCTTGTAGTTACTCTAGAAAAAGCAACATATAATTGTCCATGACTAAATACTGGTCTTGAAAGAAAAAGGCCAACATGAGCGAGCGACTGACCCTGACTTTTATTTATCGTCATTGCAAAAGAAACGGTAAGTGAGAATTGTCTCCGTTGAAACCTAACCGGGAATTTTGTTGTATCAAAAGGTGACATAATCATCCTCGGTATCAACACCTTCTTATCAACATTCTTTCCAGACAATATTACCGTCTCGACAACGTGCTTACCTATATATATATATATATATATATATATATATATATATATATATATATATATATATATATATATATATATATATATATATATATATATATATATATAACAGTATGTTTTATGTCAAATAATCAAATGATTAATTGTATAAATGTATAATTATATACTAACAAAATTGATTTGCTTACCTATCTATATATTAAAAACAAACAAATATTTTTATAAGATAAACTTAGGAACACAGAAAATTAGTAATTTATACCATTGATTAGAATACTAACTAAATAATAACGATAACAAAATCATACCATTGTTGATGTTAGATTAAAAAAAAAAGTATAATTTTCTTATTCACATATCTAGCTGAAAATAGGCTTAGTTGGGTGAGTTAGATGAGCTACGCTTTAAAGTTCAAAAATTAGCTCTATCATGCCACTTTCTAATTAAAAAATTTTGGACATTCTATTTAGGACGGAGATAGTATTATACATAACAGAACAATGTTCACAAATCAGCAAAAGGAAAAGTAAAAATTAGCAGTATGCCTCGTCGATACTCGACGGGGCATAGTGAAATTAATTAAATTAACGTAATTGTTAGCATTAATTGAACGTTTAATTTATATTTTTATAGTAAAATAAAAAAAATTATTTGTGCTTCAATCCATTTTCATTTTTAACTAATTTATTGTATAAAATCAACCCCTATAAATTTTAAAAGTTACTAATTGAATTTCAAATGGATGATTGTGATTGGTGGATGATGGAAAGATTGGCCAATGATATTGTGCCACTTGAAGTTTTCTAGGAGCTTGAAAAACTTTTGCTATTATATATAGTAGATTCACAAATTTCATTTTTTTCGAATTTGTGAGTGACTTCTTTATAATCTCTTTTGGCTTATTTTGATTATAATTTATTTTTTATATTGAGTAGGTCTATGGAGAAATGCATTTCTCCATAAGTTATGGAGAAACGGGTTTCTGGATATCCAGAAGCTTTAGGATTGATATCCAGAAGCTTTGGGACGGATATCCAGAAAAAAGATTTGAGACCAAATCCAAGGCCAAGACCAAATCTGATTCTGGATATCACTTTCACAAGGTTCTGGATATCCAGAACATTGAATATGGATATCCAGAAGCCTTAAAACTTATATCCAGAAGCCAATTCTAAATTTCTGGATATCACTTACATAAGGTTCTGGATATCCTTTCAAAGAGTTCTGGATATCCAGAAACCCGTTTCTCCATACCTTATGGAGAAACGCGTTTCTCCCTAGATTTTGGCTTTTATATTAATGTTTGAGTTTATTATTTTGATTTTAATTTTAATTTTAACTTTTATTTTATAAATTTTCATTTTCATTTTCATCTTTATTTTGATTTTATTTATTGCATTTTTCTATTTCTTGTATGTTTATGAATGTTTCTTTAACTTTTTAAGTATTAGAATTTTAATTTTCGTCTGCATTTTATTTTTTCGTATGTTTTTATATTGATATTGATTTTCTTTTGTGCATTAGATTTTTTTCTTTCTTAATTATTAAATTTTTTTTCATTTTGCTTTTGCTATTTTGTAAGACAATTATTTGTGCTTCAATCCATTTTCATTTTTAACTATAATTTATTGTATAAAATCAATCCCTATAGATTTTAAAAGTTGCTAATTGAATTTCAAATGGATGATTGTGATTGGTAGATGATGGAAAGATTGGCCAATGATATTGTGCCACTTGGAGTTTTTTAGGGACTTGTAATTTTTTTACTATTATATATAGTAGATTCACAAACTCCTTTTTTTTTTCGGATTTGTGAGTGCCTACTTTATAATCTCTTTTGGCTTATTTTGATTAGAATTTATTTTTTATATTTATGTTTGTGTTTATTATTTTGATTTTGATTTTAATTTTAATTTTAACTTTTATTTTATAAATTTTCTTCTTTATTTTGATTCTATTTCTTGCTTTTTTCTATTTCTTTTATGTTTGTGAATGTTTCTTTCACTTTTTAATTATTAGAATTTTAATTTTTGTTTTTTATTTGCATTTTATTTTTTCGTATGTGTTTATATTGATATTGATTTTCTTTTGTGCATTAGATTTTTTTCTTTCTTAATTATTAAAGTTTTTTTTCATTTTGCTTTTGCTCTTTTTGTAAGACAATTATTTGTTCTTCAATCCATTTTCATTTTTAACTAATTTATTTTACAAAATCAACCCCTATAAATTTTAAAAGTTACTAATAGAATTTCAAATGGATGATTGTGATTGGTGGATGATGGAAAGATTGACCAATGATATTGTGCCACTTGGAGTTTTCTAGGAGCTTGAAAAACTTTTGCTATTATATATAGTAGATGATAATAATGATACTTGGTTTTTTTTTTTTTGAAAAAATATTTAATTCATTTAAAATCTAATAAAATTATTTAAAAATAATAATTGTATAATAAATGTAAATGCTTAGTACTACAATAATAATTAGTAATAACATAATAATAATTGATATAAAAAATAATTAATAATAATAATAATTTAAACTATAAAATAATATTATGCCTAATATCAATAATAATAATATTTATTATCAATAATATTTATTAATGAATTATTAATTTTATAATTGATTAATTAATTAATATTAATAATAGTACTAATAATAATTAGTAATTTTTATTATTTTTTACTGACAAGGAAAAAATATTTTAAACTTTTTTTATTGCTGAAATTTACAAAAAGTTATCTAAAATATTTACATGCTTTTATTTGATTTACCCAAAATTTTAGTTAAACTAGTATGTCTAATATCAATTGTTTTAAATAATTTTTTTTAAATAATTTTTTTGAAAAAGACTTTCTTACCAAAAAAAGGTCTAAAACATTTATCTCTATTCAAATTTTTTTTAAAAAAAAATACTCATAGTGAAGAATATTGTCTATCCCTCATTTATTTAGTTAATTTCTAACTTATTTTATATAATTTTTTTTAAAAAACTTCCTTACCAAAAAAAGTCTAAAATATTTATCTCAATTCAAAAATAAATTTTAAAAAAATCATTATACTTTTAAAATATTAATAATACTTATTAATATACCCTCATACCCTAAATCTCATATACCATATACTCTAAACCCTAAATCTCATATACCCTAAATCATAAACCTCATATACTATATACCCTATACCATATACCCTATATCATATATCATATACCCTATACCCATATCCATACCCATACCCTATACCCTTTATCCTATACCCTATACCCTATATATCCTATACCCTATACCCTATAGGATATAGGGTATATTGTAGGGTATACCCTTTAGGATATATGGTATAGGGTATAGGGTATACCCTATAGGGTATAGGATTTAGGCTATACCCTATAGGGTATAGGGTATACCCTATGGTATAGGGTATACCCTATACCCTATAGGGTATAGGGTATACCCTATAGGGTTTAAGGTATACCCTATAGGGTATAGGATATACCCTATAGGGTTTAGGGTATATGGCTATACCCTATAGGGTATAGGGTAAACCCTATAGGGTATACCTTATACGGTACAGGGTATGCCCTATACCCTATACCCTATACCCTATAGGGTATACCCTATAGGGTATAGGGTATAAGGTATACCCTATAGAATATATGGTATAGGGTATAGGATATACCCTATAGGGTATACTATACCCTATACTCTATATCCTATATCCTATACCCTACACTTTATACCCTATGCCCTATATTTTTTTTTTATTTTTTATGAATATAAATATATATTTTGGACATTTTTTAGTATTGAAGTTTTTTTTCAAAAAGTTAGAAAAAATATAAACAAATGAAAGTATAAGAAAGAAATTAGGGACGGATAAAATTCTTTAATTTTTATTTATAAATGTATAGTTTTTTTTATTTTTTATGAATATAAATAAATATTTTGGACATTTTTTAATATTGAAGTTTTTTCAAAAAGTTATATAAAAAAGTTAGAAAAAAAATAAACAAATGAAAGTATAATAAAGAAATCAGGAACGGATAAAATTCTTTAATTTTTATTTATAAATGTATAGTTTTTTATTATTTTTATGAATATAAATAAATATTTTGGACATTATTTAGCATTGAAGTTTTTTTCAAAAAGTTATATAAAAGAAGTTAGAAAAAAAATAAATAAATGAAAGTATAATAAAGAATAGACGTGTCCATTTGGTTAACCGGAACCGCAAACCGGCCGATTTTAAACCGGTCAAAACCGGTCAAAATCGGTCAACCGGTTTAACCGTAACCGGTTTAACTGTAACCGATATTTACAAGGTTCGATTTCGGTTTGTATTTTCAAAAACCGTGAACCGCCGATTTTCAACCGCCGATTTTATGCTCGGCCGAGTCATGAGGGTTGCTCGGCCGAGCAAGACATTTTTTCCAGTAAGTATTTACCATTTAATGGTCATGCTCGGCCGAGTCATATGAGTTGCTCGGCCGAGGGGGTCATTTTCCAGTGTATTAAACCGGTCATGCCTCATGCTCTAGGAGTCATATGAGTTGCTCGGCGGCGAGAACACTAGATATTAAAAAAAGGGTATGCTCGGCCGAGCAACACCAAAGACTCGGCCGAGCAGATCCAAACCGTCAAAACCGGAGGTTAACCGGAAAACCGTTAAAATCGTAAACCGTCAAAACCGTAACCGGTTGAGCCGGTTTGACGGTTCGATTCCGGTTGAGGTTTGTTCAAGGTTCAAACCGCCGGTTTTCAACCGTGAACCGACGGTTGAACCGAACCGGCCACCTCTAATAAAGAAATCAGGGACGGGTAAAATTCTTTAATTTTTATAAATGCATAGTTTTTTTTTTAATTTTTTATGAATATAAATAAATATTCTGAACATTTTTTAGTATTGAAGTTTTTTTTTCAAAAAGTTAGAAAAAAAGTTATTAAAAAAAAAAACAATTTTCGTCGCTAAATCCGTCGGTATTTTTTTTTTAAAAATTATTTTTTATTATTTAGCGACAGAATATATCCGTCGATAAATTTGTTTGTAAAATCTGTCGCTAAATCCGTCGGTATTTACAAAAGAAAATATTTTATTATTTTTTATTATTTAGCGACAGAATATATCCGTCGGTAATTTATTTTTGTAAAATCTGTCGCTAAAATGGGCGGGCTTTTTTGGCGCCACTATTGCGACGGATTAGCGACAAATTCATGTCTGTCGCTAAAATCCGTCGCTAATCCGTCGCTAAATCCGTCAGTAACTGATTTTTTCGTTTTATTTTGCTTCCGTCGTTATTCCGTCGCTATACCGTCGCTAACATCGACAAAATTTGATCCTTCACTGATTTTCGTCGCTAATTGGCAGTTTTCTTGTAGTGTCATACGAGACTCATCTCGTATGAACTCACACGAGACACATCTCGTGTAAGTTCATATGAGATGAGTCTCGTATGAGTTCACACGAGATGTGTCTCGTGTGAATTCATACGAGATGCTTTCTGGCTCTAAACCCAGTTCATACGATAGGTTAAAATTAGGTTTAAATTACCTTCTTTACAGGCACGGTGCTAGAAGAAGCTCCGACGGCGATGGCAGTGGCGGTAGCGGCGGCGCCAGCTCCGGCAGGGACCTTCGAAATTTTTACTCTAGCCATTTTCGTTGTCGTCGTCGTCAATCGTCGTAAGAGAGAGACTGGAAAGAGGAAAAATTGAATGAGTGAATAAAAAAAAAATTAGGTATATAAAAGGCTATTTTGGTAATTTACTTACTTCCCTGAAAATTGAGTCTCTGTATTTAGTATTTGCCCCCCGAATGGCTTTATCTAATTTCTCAAGCTTCAATGTCATATGTCTTTTCATTCGTGTGCAACTATTTACATTCTTGCAATTAACTAATAACTTTAGTAGATAACTTATAGTTATGCAAAGAGATAATATGTAATAAGGATATATTATAAGTTATAAATAACACATATTAAGATCTAATCTAAAGAGTCACTAACTAAATACAATTAACTTAAATGTTCACATATTTAAAACGTTATTTATAATAAATTATACTAATGATAGTTAATGATTAGTAACTTAAATCAAATACACTTTCATCTATTCTTTATGTAATAATGAATTTATATTATAGAAGAAAATATATAATTAATAGAGTAAAGTGAAGTGAAAAAGACTCAATAGTTAATATATGTTAACTATTATTATTATTAATAGTATTAATTAATCAAAATATAATATTAATTATATAGGATAATGTCAAATTAATTTTTCGTACGAAGCACGGGCTATCCACCACTAGTATAAATAAGGATGACCTCATTCACTCATGACAACAATCCCAGCTCTCTCTAAACTAAACCCCAAAAATCTCAAATTCAAATTGCAAACAATCGGATTTCCCCAATTCGCCCGACAACCCGTTACCACGCACCGACCTTAACCTTCAAACCCTCGCCTTTAAATCCCTCTCGCTCCGGTGGCCGCCAAGGTATTGCCTGCTCCGGCGTTCCGATACACTCCGTTTGAACTTCTCTCCTCTTTTCCTATGCAGAATTGAGGTTTTCTTCTCTTCTGTCCATTTTTATGCGGCGGAGGGCTTCGTCTCCGGCGGCATTGCTCGTCTTCCGTCGTTTCAAATGCTGTCTATGAGCTAGGGTTTCTTTATTATATAATTCAAGCGTATATTTTGTACACTCCTACATAAGTTAGATTTTTATAATTTATATCTTTGAGAAGGTGAAGTTCTGAGCTTCCAATTTTTTTTTTTTTTTGTTTAGGGATTTAGGGTAGACGTTGAGTTTTGAATCGGCGGAGGCATGGCGTCTTATAGGCCATTCCCTCCACCTCCTCAGTCAACTTTCGCTCCTCCTCTACCGCCACCACTTGCAGCTCCTTCCCAATCAATGGGAAATCAGTACTCTCAGAATTGGGGTTATGGCGGCAACGGCGGCGGCAATCTTTCCCAGAACTTTTTGCAGGTGCTTCCCAATTCGAACTTTCAACATGCAGCTTACGGGGTTCATCCCAGAAATCCAGTTCCTAATCAGCAGCAGTATCCTTATCCACCATTGCCTCCGGTTAATTCTTCATACCCACAGCCACCACCTTCCCAGCCAGTCCCTCCAGGACAAATGTACTATCCGTCCTCACAGTACTCACAGTTGAACCAGCAGCCTGTGCAACCACCCCGACCTCCACCTCCACCTTCTTCTCCTCCCTCAAGTTCTTCTTTTCCCCCACCTCCGCCTCCTCCATCTGAACCTCCACCACCTCCGCCACCTCCTGCATCTGTCCCAACTGGTACTCAAAGCAAGGAAAGTAGGCCAGCTGATGATAAAGGGGCTTCCAAGGAGATTGCAGGTTCAGGGTGGCGTGACCCAGGGCATTCCACTAAAGGGACTTCTTTTAAGCAACATGCTAAATCGTCAGCACTTCCACCAGTGCCAGCAAGAAAATCAAATGGACCTTCTGGAAGGGTTGAGACAGATGAAGAGAGGAGGTTGCGGAAGAAGAGAGAATTGGAGAAGCAAAGGCAAGAAGAGAAACATCGGCAACAGTTGAAGAATTCCCAGAATAAAGTGCTCCAAAAGACCCAGACATTATCTTCTGGGATTAAAGGGCACGGCTCAATCAGTGGTTCTCATATGGGTGAGAGGACGACAACTCCTTTTTTGAGTGGTGAAAGGACCGAAAATCGGCTGAAGAAGCCAACAACTTTTCTTTGCAAGTTGAAGTGAGTATGTCATGGCACCAAGTTATCAATTTCTTTCTTTGATTGTTCATTAGATTCAGTTTGGTCATTGCGATTAATTTAGTGTGTTAGTTTCGGATCACTGAAATGCTAGTTAAGCTCTTTTCACTTTTCATCATAGCCTCTGTTGTGCGCCTTTTGACAAGTGTGATCCTATTTACGCCTGTTACCGTTTAACAATTCCTGTTCTTCTACATTTTATAATGCTGAAGGTCTTTTGTCCTTTTGTGATCTTTGAAGATTCCGGAATGAATTACCCGATGCAACAGCCCAGCCAAAGCTTTTCTCATTGCGGAGAGACAGAGATAGGTATGCATTCTTTTCTAGAAATCTGTGTGCTTGCTATATACTGTAGCTATCAGTCTATGTTTGCATGAGATACTTCAAACACGTGCACGTACCCTATATATGTCTTTGAATCTACCTTTTCTAACTTCATGTACTTGTCTGCATACTGACTGCCACATTTTATGCGGTGTGGTGGTGGAAAATGACTCCAACTAGAACCTTAATGAGGATAACTGTTATTAATCAAGATTGTTTAACCGGTTAGTTGTGTCAAACGTACCCTATATATGTCTTTGAATCTACCTTTTCTAACTTCATGTACTTGTCTGCATACTGACTGCCACATTTTATGCGGTGTGGTGGTGGAAAATGACTCCAACTAGAACCTTAATGAGGATAACTGTTATTAATCAAGATTGTTTAACCGGTTAGTTGTGTCAAACGTAATAGATAAACCTATTTGCTTCTGCACTTTATAACTTAAAACAAGGCAAGTATGATATAGAAAGATTAAAACGGTTAGTGTTTGGGTTTAGGTGACAATCATTTAGTCTTGATGGCAAGGGTCATGAAAACACTGATTTGCTTAAATTGTGCATGTTTTGTTAACAAGCTGCTGTCAAGTTAAAATAAACCAGTCTAAAGTAGTACTTTGTTACCAGTTTCCAAATAGACTTTTCTACTCCCACTCAGATTTAGCATTTGTTACAAGTTTGGTTATAGTTAGTTTCATGCCCAGGGATGTGGATTTTTACGGGTTATTATTATGCTGGGGATTAAATCTTGGGTCAATATTGTTTTCTGCAAATTCTAACCAATTAACCGATTTCAGATTGATTAGAGCCACCAGGGAGAATAGAGTGAGAAAATTAGACTTTACAAAATAGACTGCCTAAAACAGTTTATTAGAGAATAGCATAAGGTTCATTGGGCACATACTTCATAGTGTACATTACCTTGAACCCCTATTTTTCTTGTACATTTTTTAAAAGCGGTATCCTTTGTATTTTTTTTCTTGGTGGGATTATGGTAGTAGGGACCCTGAAAAGTGTGGTTGTGGTGTTTGTGCTCTTTTAATACGGATATGTGTTTAGGTCCTTTAGGAGTAGGTATGGATATCCAACATTACATGACTCGCGATTTTGGGTCTGCCTAACCCTACCCAAACCCACTGGCGGATCTATGTTGGTGAGTGGGGGTCAACTGACCCCCTGAATTTTGTGCTTATACCACCTTGGCCCTTGAATACTTTTGGAATTTTTATCTTGTCCCCCTAAAAAGTTACAGCCAATCCCCTGAAAAATTAAAGTTGACCCCTCGAACCCCTTACACTCCCTCTTTTCAAATGTAATTTCAAATGTCATGACCTTTTTTGTCCCAAAATGAATGATATTTTGAAGCTTATTTTCCAAAAAACTTTATCCCTAAATATTTATTTACCAATTTTTTTATTAATATTATCGAATTAAATTCAACTTTTTCAGAATGGTCATTAAATAAATGAAAAATGATCATTCATTTTGGGATGGAGGAAGTATATAAAATGATGACCCAGGAAAGATTGATTCATTGTTGTGCTAACAATCTGAGACAAGAACATAAAGCCGCTGTCGTGCGAAACCTGGCTGCAGTGCCAGCGCCACCTGCGTCTGAACAATTATCTCTCTTTTCTCACCTTCATCATCAAAATATAAACGACAATGAAAAATATGCTTTATAAGTTTCGGTAAATTTTATTATATTTAATAGAACGATTTTTAATATTACGTTAAGCAAAATATTGACCCCCCTCCCTTTAAATTCTAGATCCGCCATTGCCTAAACCTGATGACTTCAAAAAGACGCATTATCGTATAATTGCTACTATTCGTCTAATACGATTTTCGAATCGTAAGATACGAACGATTCATAGGTTTCCCAATTCATCCCATTTAATACGTATCACTGGAGGTAATAATCAAATCGTATGCTCCATCTTTTACAAAAATAAAGTCCTGTATTTTTCAGGGTGTTACCAAAAATGTCCACTTTCCTTTTGGGTAAGAAATGATGAACTGTGGTCACAAGTTTACTCTGGACCCACCTCCAATTTAATTGTGTTCATAAGCTTTATTATGCATTAAACTATGTGCAAAAAGTAACAGGACTCTTATTTGAACGGAGGGAGTAGTATGATTTTTTTGACAACTATGCTTTAGACCAAATGAGGTAATTGGTGAACTGTTTTTGATTTGTATGACCCAGTCAACATGAAATGATCCACCGTGATTGCATTTGAAATTAGGGAACTGGCTGACACTTTCTCTTTCTTTATTTTAATTCATATTAGTTTTTTCTGTGATGGAAGCTCGATTTTCTAGAGTACTTAAAGGATGTGTACTGCTATCAATTTAGAGGGTCAATTTTCTCCTGCTAGGTTTTATTCTGGAGATTGTATATGCTATTAAGTTGATGTATTTGTTCATCTCACTGTAGTGCGATATTTATATTTGTAATAAGAAAACCTAGGCTAATTTTTGGATGAGGTCTACTTCGATACCAAAGTTTAGTTTTTATCGCTGTTAAACATTGCGTAGAAGATAGTACCTGGCTCCTTGTTACTGATCTGGTTGCTTAAGAGTATATTAAGGCCACAAAAAGATCACATTTTTTTTTGAATGAATTCTTAGTTGGTCGTTGTTTATTGGTCAGACATTGTAGGTCCTATTATTCATTGCAGCACCGACAAATTGTATAATCGGTTGTAGGATAATAATTTGGATTACTCGGTGCACAAAATGCTGTGCCCATTTGGTGGCTTTAGCACTACTGTACTTTTAATCTAGGTTCACAGTTCATCATCTAATTTGTAGCAAAAATCAAATCCCATCTTTGCAGAATCCCGAAGTATGCCATCAGTTCACTTGAGAAATTGCACAAGCCTCAGCTGTACGTGGAGCCGGATCTTGGGATACCACTAGACCTACTTGATCTCAGTGTATACAAGTACTATCTCTTGTCATCTTATTCTAAAATTTAACTTGAAATGATCCACATCCACATCCACATCCGCATCCACATCGATTTCTATTTTTTTTCCTCCATCTACTAGTCCTCCCAAAGACAAGTTGTTACCTCTGGATCCTGAGGATGAGGAGCTGTTGCGTGATGATGATTCTATAACTCCAGTAAAAAGGGATGGAATAAAAAGAAAGGAGCGTCCTACTGATAAGGGCATGTCATGGCTGGTCAAAACGCAGTACATTTCTCCTCTTAGCTTGGAGGCAACAAGACAGGTTAGTCTATATACAATGACTTAAAAAAGAACTCTCTGTCATGACTTATATGTTTGTGTACGGAAACTAGTATTGTTATGACAAGGCTTAATAATGCCATTTGCAGTCCCTAACTGAAAAGCAAGCAAAAGACCTCCGTGAAAAACGTGGGGGTCGCAACATTTTGGAGAATCTCAATAGCAGGTCTGCTATTTTCTTTATCAACTTTGCTCTGAATGTAAAGGTCCAATATGTTCGCGTAAGGCATTTGGCAGATAAATGACTTTCTTTCTGTATCAGGGAAAGGAAAATTCAGGCTATTGAAGCTTCGTTTGAGGCATGCAAGTCAACGCCTGTTCATGCTACCAATAAGAACCTGCATCCTGTTGAGATTTTACCATTGCTGCCAGATTTTGATCGGTAAATAATTTACAAACTTGCATTTCTGTTTTCAAACATCATGGTAATCACATGCACGAACATGCTCCCACAAACGTATTACTTAACTTGGAACACGAATAATTTGATGTTTTTGTCCTGACCCTATAAAAAAAGACCAGAAGCAGTTCAATGCGTAAAAGAGGAAATAACTTGCAAAATATTTGTTAAATGTAAGTCATGTGTGACATTTTTGGCTAGCTGTTAGCGCTCGATACTGTTTGCAAAAGTCAAGTGCCTCTACGAACATAGTTTGGTTTGCTGTAGTTTTCCATTGGTTGAACCTCCCTTTAATTAAATCTGCCTAGACAACACACCGATTGTAAAGTATGTTTGAATTCTGTTAGTGAGAGTAAATTGAAATGTAGAAATACTTGGAAAATGTAAGTGCAAGACTTTGGATGGGTTTACCTCAAATAACTACAATAAACGTACTACGAAGTTTATAGATCATTGAATAGGATTAAATATTCTTCCATTCTGGGACATGATGCATTTTGTTAATATATGCGTTATCCTTTCATTTATTTTTTTATATAATACTCTATAAAAAATGAGAGGTTAGTGGGACTGTAAAATTTACTTAAAATGTGTGACTTAATCATTGTACATCATTTGCTCTTGTGGTTGCTAACCTGTACAAGTTGTGCTGTTTTATCAGGTACGATGATCAGTTTGTTGTTGCGACTTTTGATAGTGCTCCCACAGCTGATTCAGAGATCTACAACAAGATGGATAAATCTGTTCGTGATGCTCATGAATCTCAGGTATGATCCATTCTTGCATGGCTTTGATGAAATTGACTACTCAGTTTGTTGCACCAAGATCCCGGAGAAACTTGTATGTCTTCCAAGGTTCTACGCGATCTGGCTCGAAAACTTACTGGAAATAGGGATGATAACACATGTTAGTGGCTAGTTTAAGATGTGTAATTGGGAACTTTATTGATCCCCAAGGAATTGCTTTAGCCACATGTAGAAATTTAATAGGCTCCAGTAGTATAAATAAATACTATAACTATGGCATCCAAATTTATCATAGAAGGGGGTCAAAAAAATTGTTTTGTGCAAATTTTACTGAATTAAGAGGGCGAGCCTTGGCGCAACGGTTAAGTTGCTCCTTTGGTGACCATAAGGTCACGGGTTCGAACCTTGGCGAACAGCCTCTTGGCAATTGTCAGGGGAAGGCTCTAGCAAATGGTTTCCTCTCCCAACCCCCGCTTGGCGGGGAGCGCTTGGCGCACCGGGGTTTGCCCTTTAAGAGGGTCAAAATTAATAAAATTGCTAATTTTAGTGTAAAATGTCATTTTCTTCAAATTTGAAGGTGCAAGTATTGACAATTTTCAGACTTGAAGGGGGTCCCCCCTCGGCTTGCTAATTTTAGTGGTAAAATGTCATTTCCTTCAAATCTGAAGGTGCAAGTATTGACAATTTTCAGACTTAAAGGGGTTCCCCCACCCCCCCCCCCCTCTATAATCTGACTTCACCAGTGCTTTAGGGTATCTAAAATATGATTGCTGGACTTACCAAACGCATAAAAAATGATTTTTGTATGATCCTAGGTGACGACTCCAATCAAAATAGTTATTTAGGTTTTAGAATTATATTGTGTGGGAGAATAGACAAAAAAAAAAAAAAACTCCATAATTGTTTTTTTATGCTGCCAAACTTTTTCCCTTTATGTAATGATATCTTATACTTCTCCCCAGGCCATTATGAAAAGTTTTGTGGCATCGTCTTCAGATTCAGCCAAGGCTGATAAGTTTTTGGCCTACATGGTTCCTTCAGCTGATGAGGTAGGATAACTTGTGAAACATGAAGCTCTCAGTAGCCTTTGCGCTTACTTTTTTTTTTTTTTTGCATGTTTTAGTTTGTTTGTCCCAGATACTTGATTTTAATAATATCTGTGTCCCAAAATGAACGACAATTTTTTTTTTTTTTTTCAAATTTGCTCTAGATCAAGAGCAAATAACTAAAAAAAAATTTAGATTTGCTCTAGATCAAGAGCAAATTTGAATACTTTTTGGTCATTCATTTTGAGATGGAGGGATTAGATATCTACTAAGCTTACTGAATAACCTAATGATTGCAGCCATTGAAAGACGTGTATGATGAAAATGAGGATCGGTCATTTACTTGGGTTCGCGAGTATCACTGGGATGTATGTGCCAAATAGTTGACTTTTCTTCTTCTTCTTTTTTTTGTTTTTAATTTTTTTAACATTAATTAATTTAACAGGTGAGAGGGGAGGATGCAGATGATCCTACAAATTACCTTGTCTCTTTTCGTAAATCAGATGCTCGCTACGTGGTAATTATCTTAGAACCCTGCTTGTACTGATATGCACTATTATATAGTGCGGTCCATCTAATTCCTTCCTTTTATGCAGCCTCTGCCGACAAAGCTCATCCTGAGAAAGAAAAGGGCCAAGGATGGAAAGCAGAGCGATGAGATTGAACATTTTCCAGTACCGTCAAGTATCACAGTTAGACAAAGGCCAATTGTTTCTGTAGAAATTAAAGAACCAGAGGTACTTTTAAACACTTACCATACCGCTTTCTTTAGTACTTATTCCCTCCATCCCATAAAAATAGTCTCACTTTTTTTTTTATAACTTTGACCAATAATTTCATGTTAATTTATTCACCCAAATGTAATTCTAAACCTTGTTACAACAGTTATAAAGTGCTACCGGTACAAGTAATAATTTTTATATTTTCATTAGGATAAATAAATTAACATAAATTAGTGGTCAAAGTTCAATCAAAGATAAAAGTGGGAGTATCTTTATGGGATGGAGGGAGTGTTATTCCCAATGCTCGACACTCATCATATATGATTCCCCTTGCATACTGATCGTGTGGTTGCAGAGCTATGTGAGTATGAAAGGAGGGAGGGCTTCTAAACTTAGGAGGAGAATGGACATGGAAGATGTACACATTCAACGACAAAAGAGTGACCAAGATACTGCTGATATGGATCAATCAAGTGGGGCTGAATATGAGTCTGACTGATTATTGTAGGTGTATCGTAGTAGTAAAGCGTTAGTGAAAGCAAAAGACAGGGAGGGAAAACAAATACACAGAAATCGTGTCCGATGGTGGACAAATATAACGTCCTTTTTTTTTTTTTTTTTTTCCAATTTTAATTTTTTTTTTTTTTCTTTTTCTCTTAGAGAGCAATGTTTTCGTTCTCCCCAATGCGTTCAGTCTTGTGGCTTTTACTGTGGTATGTAAGAGTCACATTTTGTAAGATGTAAGAAAGTTTTTGTAAGTTTGTCAGATCCACAAAACTCTGCATTGTCGCAGGCTTGCAGTATTCTCCCTTTGTCCCGTTTGAAATTACAATTTTTACCCAAAATGTTCTCCCATTTGAAACTACACTTTCCATGTTGTAAAATTTTATAATACTTCTTAATCAATGGAACCCATTTTCACACTCCCAACAATTTTTTCACTTGCTATATTTCCTATCCCCACATTCTCTCTTCTAACTATTTTTTATATTGACAACAACTATTCCATTAAGCTTTTTTTTTTTTTAATTTTCGTGTCCAATATAAAGTGTGTAATTTCAAATGGGACGGAGAGAGAGAGAGAGAGAGTATATTTGCACGTCACCAGGCTTCCTAAGTATAGAGAATATGTTCTCCTTTTGTAAGAAATCGTGATTTATTTTGTGTCAGTTACATTTGTACAAAAATGATGTTGATAGCAAACAATTACATAGCCTTTTAATCATTTTCATACACCGACCGTAAAAACTCTTCTGCCGATGCCGAGCATCAAACTTTTCTTCAGTTGGGAACTTGGGTATATCTCCGTTGCAAAGTACTAGGAGGGATTAGAGCTCTCCTGTAATGGAAAAATGTAACTGACACGAAATAAATAACGAGTTTTTTTTAGGTAGGGATATAATGGAAAAATAGGTCATTAATTTGGATTGAATTTCTAACTGGTCAAAAGAAATGGAAAGCTAACAATGAAAATGTAATCAATATAAATGGGAGGGAGTATTTGATTTGCTCTATATACATAGTCGAGTAATTTAGGTGATGTCAAAAACCACTTCTTAACAAGCATCATCGTATAATACTCCCTTCGTCCCTAAAAGATTGTCCTTGCAATTATTAAGGAAGAGCTTCACCTTTTTGTACCTTAGTAGATTTACACTAACATTCATGTCTAAGTTTAGAAATGGGACATACTTTTTGAGACAAGTTAAAATGGCAAATGGGACAATCTTTCAGGGTCTGAGGGAGTACCATTTAATACTGAATTGGTTTCATCACAAGAGGCCTCTTCCAGTAGATCCAAGAACCCTTTATCTTTGCCAGTAAAAGAACTCTCTTTCACGGCAGACGCATTAAATCGACTCCCATGAGTAGTTGCAGCTTCAAATTGTGTCCATAGTTCCTTCTTTAAAGTGTTCTCACCAGGACGCTGCTTTCCCCTTTGAATTGTGCTGTCAGGGTCCTTCCACATGGGAGTTTGTTCAATTACTGCTACCCAAAGTCAAAACGAAAATTAAAAATTACAAAAAAATAAAAAAAAATACAGCTTCACATTTGATGTTTTTATATAGTTTAGAGCAAAAACTAAAAAACCTCCCCGTGGTTTTCCCATTGGGCTGATAACCCCCCTTCTGCTTCTATATTAGGCACATCAACCCATTGCCCTCTAAAAAATGTTGCATAAAACTCCATGCACACGCTTGTCATATTATAAAGATTTTGTTGGCCAAAGTACAATTTCACACTCTAAAATCAAGCGTGTACCGCACAGCCTGTTAGTTTGGATGATAAAAAGTGATGTTTGCAACATTGTTTAAAAAACAGGGGTTTATGTACCTAAAAAAGAAGCGTTATCCACATAATGGAAAAACCACAAGGGGGTTTTATGCATTTTGCTCTATAGTTTAATCAGTTCAAAAGAAGATGGACACGGATATTAGATGCAAAAATACACACAGTACCTTCATTACGAGAAGTCTTGGTTGGGATTTGACCATGTTGAGTATCACTCTCCTTCAATAAATTCAAGTTTGTTTGGATATCCTCCGCAGCTGCAGTGGTCAATTGTTTGTCCTCAGGTGGCTCCAGTAAAATGCAAGTTTTAGGTGGTGAAATAAACCAATTTGGGGATTCTTCAAGGGTTTTCCTTCGAGTGTCCAATTTATGAGCAGCTTTGACTCCAAAAATGTCTGGATACTTCAAAGCCAAATGCTCAGACGCTTGACAGCAGGAGGCGTCAGAATTTTGAGAGACGGCTCCAACAGGAAATGAGGTCATTTTGCGAGCATCAAAATTGTTTTTGTGACAATACTCAGAAATAGGTTCAAGCAATATGCAAGACTTAGGTGGCGACATTTTTAAGCATGGGGTCATGACAACCATAGAGCTGTTCCTCTTTGAAAACCTTTCTGGAGAAACATACCTGAAATCTTGAGTGCTTTTTGTATGTGTGGCCAAAGGATCAGAAAGTTTGTCCGAAATGGGCTTTAAATCTACACCGTCAGATAAATCAATGCGTGTACCGCCAGGATTAATATCTGAGGGTGGGGGAATAGGAGCATGAACAGCAATATTCTCAGTTAACAGTCTAGATGAACGCTGAAGCCTGGAGGAAAATGCTTTTGTAGGCAGAGGCGTGAGCAGAAAAAGTTGCTTTCCTCCCTCGGTAGGACATTCAGCACGCCATGATACAAGAGGAGATGGGGATACTAATGAATCTGGAATGGTTTCATCTGGGCTCTTGGGAGCTTCATTGGTGCCTTCATCTATATGAGCTGTCTGATTGGCCAAACACACTTCCAGCGGATTCTCCGATCTTGTGGAATGGTTGGAAAGAGCTTTCTGGAATCTTGGAACCCATGGCTGGAATTTGAAATAAATTAAAAAAGTGAGAAAAACAAGCAATAGCAGAAACATAATGAACACTTTTTAGATAAAATCAACTAGAGCCTCTACCTTTAAAGAAGTTTGGATCTGAGAAAGGACATTTGCAAAAGATTCAATTTCCTTCCTCTCATTCTTGCTCGTCACTTTAAGGTTAAGTGCTTGTACAACAAGTTCATCGATCTACAGTTGAAAATAATGATCAATAAAGCAATGAGTAAACAACAAAAGTAGAAATAATACTCCATCCAACAGTAGAGCAATTTCCTTGCTCTCATTCTTGCTGCTGACGACTTTGCTAGCAAAGAAGAATGCATAGATTATCACAACCCCCGCAAAACATGGTAGAAAGGATAGTACTAATACTGACAGAACAATGTACAGATGGCATCTGCTTCATAGCTCATCAATATGAAATGAAAGCTATGAACATGTTTATTCGTGAAGTGAAGTATCAATTCTAGCAAATAAATTGTGTATTGCTGCAGGAAACTTTTAACAATTCCAGTAAGTCAAAGGTACCAATTTGCAATAGCGAGTTCAAAGGACAAATCCGTCTATCAATTAGTGACCAGTAACTTAAAGTTATGGAACAAGTCAGCTCAGAATTGTATTTGATACTAAATGGAATTTTGATAGCAACAGTATTTTACCAACTTGATGGGACCCTTTCATAACCAAGAAAAAAAAAGAGAGAGAAAAAAAAGAGTCATGGCGCAGAAAAAACTACTCCCTCTGTATGAATGTCGAAAAAAGTTTCAAAATTGCTCTTGATCAAGAGCAAATTTGAAACTTTTTTCGACATTCATTAGGGACGGAGGGAGTAAAAAATTGAAGACAGGAGAAGAAAGGAGACGAGAACACTATAGGTGTCCAAAACATCAAAATTAAGCAGGTGGGAAGGAAAAATCTTATGGAGGTACAACTGGCACACTAGAAAAATATAAGGGGGTTCGATTGGAGCAAGGAGATTTTAGAGAAAAGATTTTAGATAATTTATGCTGCACTTCAGTATGCTGCCTAGACAAACAAACATAGACATACAAAATATCATACAAGTTAATACTAGATGGTGAAGCTACTCTAGACTTGAAAGAGGGATAAATAGTGTCAAAATCAAGATATATTTATAGATTTTGATTTTTTTTTTCCTAAAAATACTAGAAATTCAACTAAAGAAATATTTCACCTTGTCCATATTGTGTCATCCATCCTTTTGGAACTAGTCATCATCTTATTCTAAACCATCTTTCAAGTTTCCAGAGGCACACACACACTACACCCTAGTACAAAAGATCCAGATTCATTACATGATTACAGTGACATTCATGAGCAAGTACTTTGATAATTCATCAAAAAACTCGAAACATTCTTTAAAATCCAAGTCCCACATCAAATAACGTGATAATCCAGTAGAAATGCAATTAAGCTTTCCAAACAAGTTCAGAAAAATGCAGGATTCATGCTAACTGAATTCTTAAAATGAAGAAATAGTAATGAATAAGACACAGATAAACACTTATCAACCCTACTAAAAATACAGCAGGACCTAATAAGGAGTAAATTATGTAATAGAAAGACCAAACAGATATTCAATTCTGCAAACCCTAGGTGACAATTCAGACTCAATTGAAATCCTTGAAGTGTCTATTTTAAATGCCTTACTAAATTCATCCCCTTTTAATGAGCACAACAATAAATACAACATATAACACTAAAATCTAAGATACAACATGAAATTGAAACGTATTTAAATCCAATAAGAAATACCTGACGAACAAGCACGGAAAGATCGGAATGAACAAGGATGAGACGATCTTGAGAGTCGCCGGCGGAGACTTGATCTTCTCCAGTGTCGGGAGATTTCTTCTTTACGGATTTGTTGGAAGATTTGAACCGAGCGTTGGTGACGTCTCTGAGTGGTTTCCTCGTCGATTTGGATCTGAAGTTATCGTTGTTCTTGGGCATTTTCGCTTGACCTAACGCTAACGGCTACTTGTTGAGGGCTGTCCTGTCTCTCTTCTCCCGCTCCAGTTTGAATGATTTCTACCCTCGATATTGGGCCGAACAATTTCATTTGTTTACTTAAGCCCATCAATAAGAAAATTACCTTATTAACCCCGCTACAATTTCCATCCTCGATATTGGGCCGGATAATTTCACTGGATATTACCTTGTTTACTTAGGCCCATCAATATGAGTTATTTGCAGACCGAATCAATCCTGATGTAAAGGGAATATTTTGTGTTAACAGAAAAGCAAAGCAGAAAATGCGATGCGACGCGTATGCTCATAATATACATCATTCAAAATTCACCGACTTTTATTTCCGGGGTTAGTAAACAATCGTAGAAAAAACCAACTGTACTGTAGCAGTCCCAAAGAAAAAATATCAACGTGGTTTGCTTCTTATGACTGTCAAGAAAAGTATTCCTAAACGCCAAATGCACAGCATTGAAAAGTATTTAAAATATCACTGGCAGGCAGTAATTTAGACGTGGCCATACGGTTATAATCGGCGGTTAAAAAAATCGTTAAGTCCTAACAGTAACCTAACCGTTAATCGTGTACTAACGGTTACGGTTATACGGTTAACGGTTATACACGGTTACACGGTTAAAATTGAGCCTTTTTTTTCAGATTGGTCCTTTCAGATTGGTCCTTTTTTAATGGAATAGTTAACTGTTTTGGTTAACTTTTGTACTGTATAATCCCCCTTTTTTTTTTTTTTTGAATAAAGAATACTATTTGAGATGTTACTTATTAATGATTTTTTTTTTGGAATAAGTTATAAAAAAAAGTTAAGAATTTTTAAATAAATGAAATTTTAACGGAAAATGTGTTTAACAGATTTTTTTAACAGTTTTTTATTTTTTCTTATTTTATTTTTTTGGTTAAGCAGAGCTATTTGAGAAATATTTCTTTTAAAAACAGTTTTTAACATTTTTTTTAAGAAAACAGTTAACTTTTTAACAGATTTTTAACTAGTTCTATAAAAAGTTAACTTTTTATTTTTGTTTTATTTATTTTGGATAAAGAAGACAATTTTAGACTTTTGTTTACTATATACATTTTTTACAAAAAGATATATAAAAAAAGTTATGAATTTTGAAAAAAAATAAAACTTAACTTTTTTAAAAATAAACGAAAGTATATAAAAGAAAAAGGGACGGTACCCTTAAATTTTATCAATTAAATAAAATTACAAAGAGGGGGACAACCAACCTTACCCTTTTATAATTAAGGGGGGACATTTAGGAGCCTTTACCTCAACCTAACTATTACAATTCAATAAAAATAAACCTAATCTAACAAATAAAAATTAAAAACTAATCTAATCCTCACTAATCACTTCCCGTAAAGTCATCCACATCGTATTGATATTTTGGGTCAAGTGTATCCTCTTCATAAGGCATATCTTGTTCTCTCTTTTCCGATCTAACCCAATTCCCAAGTAATAGTTGATTTTTCAAGTTTTCAACCGTTAGTTGGGAACGTCTTTCATCCAAAACATTTCGGCCTCCAATGCTAAATGCGGATTCGACCGCCACCGTTGACGCGGGAGAAGCTAAGACTTCTTTTGCAATTATAGAGAGTATAGGATAACTATCGTTCCTTCTTGACCACCACTTTAAAACATCAAAATCATTTGGATTATTACTACTTTGATCCAATTCAAAAGTAGTGTTGAAATATGTGTCTAACTCCAAGGGAATGTTAGAGGAAGAACTAGTCCCCCCCTACTCGAGGACGTTTCTTTTTGCTATACAAATTAGCAAAAAAATGATACGGATCCGCCTCAAATAAATCACCACCAACATCTTGAGAAGAAGTAGAGTCAACATTTTGAGAAGGATTTCCATGAATTGCATTATACTCCCTCCGTCCCATCCGAATTTGGACAAAGTTACTTTACACGGAGATTAAGAAATAACAATAAGATAATAAAAATGTGTGGTAGAAAATGAAGAGAGAGAATGAGTGGAGTTAATAGTGGTTGGTTGAATAAATTGTATGGTGGAGAATGAGTGGAGTTAATGAGTGAGTGGGGTATGCCCATTTTTTTATTATTATAAACTTTCCTTTTTGGGTTGTCCAAATTCGGATGGGACGCCCAAAAAGGAAATTTGTCCAAATTCGGGTGGGACGGAGGGAGTATTCGTTATAAAAAGACACCAAATCATTTTTTGTAGTTTCAACAATATTCGACGGAGAATCATGATCACCGTCACCTTCGGTGTGAGGACCCCGACCCGGAACCTACACGTGTTCCGAGCTGGAGCGTCCTCAAACTAACCCCAAATATCCTAAACTTTTTTAAAAACTTTGATTTAACTTTCAAACACTACACCATTAACATACCCATTTCAAAATAACTCTACTCCTTTCTACTATGGAGGAAGAGTTGACCAACTCCGAAAGTAATAAATGATTTTAGTTACAAAAAGATGTCGAATATAAAATAGAATCAAAGTTTATGAATACAAACCCTTTAAAAGAATTATGCCAAAAATACACATTCTACACCAACCTATACATAACCCGACAATTCCCAAAATACCACTTCTAAACTCCTTTCCGCCCTTACTTGGTCGGTCCACCGTCTCTAATCTAAAACAAGAAGGGAGAGGGGTGAGAATAAATCTCAATGAGCTATTATGAATGCAAAGAAGATGCCAAACAAGATGCAACACATAGCATGGTAGCACATAACACATTATGAAAGCGGTAAACACATTACGTTACCTCATTTTACCTTTTCCCGTCTCGAACAATAAGTCGTACAACGTGGGAGTAAAACTCACTCTTTTCGGGTGAATTGCCTCCAAGACATTCACCTCTTATAGGACTCATACCCCAGAGATCCATATAAGAAAAGATACCTATAATAGTGTATCCAAAATAATATATTCCCCCAGCATACCAATCGCAAAGCAGGTCTCAGAAGGCTTCTTCATGCTCAATACAAGCCAAGTAGCACGCTTACCCACTCGCGGCCACAGAGAGGGGAGGGTCACCGCAGATGATGGACCTTCAATCACTTATAGAACAAATCAATAATTGATTGACTTCCATCATACCCACTCCGAACGCATTCAAGCACATAATAGTTACTTGAATTATAATCCACAAAAAGGGATAATCATATAACAACATGGTAAAATATACTCATGATTCATCCATACTATAGTGCAACAAGCTTCATGTAATACACTATGCATAATACCATTAACGAATTTAAATTCAAGTAAGGTATCCATATAAACACATAATCCACACCGGATACCATATAACAATACCAAATAATCCACAAAGGGGATAAACAATATAGTCACATGGTAAAATATACTCATGTTCAACCAATATCATAGTGCAACAATTAATTAACACACCACGTACAATATAAACAATGTATATGAACTCAATTAAGGCAAGGAAGTATTATCGATCCATCCTACAAGGTCACTATATAATACTACATAGCTCCTATAAAGGCTCAAGCTCAAATTACCAAGTGGGAGTCACAATTTATAAGAGATCAACTAAGATTGCCAAACAATTTCGATTCGGCACTTAACGTGCTTCCGTAGTTCCATAGTAACCCAATTAAGGTGTCATTAAAGGATACAATTGCCCTAAGTATAACTTAGGTTAAAAGGATTATTTCGTATCCGAAAGGGTCAGTTCCAAACTTTATATTGGTTAAGGATCAAGCTAGGAGGTTACTAGTGAAAATTCAAATAAACGGAGAACTAGGCCAAATCACAGCATACGGGCGATCGCTCTTCTAACCACTGGGCGACCGCCCAAGTGGACCTTAAAGCCAAAGTGATTTCTCGCTTGATGGGCGGCCGCCCAAGCCCCATGGGCGACCGCCCAAGCCTTCCTCCAAACCCCAAATTTCGCATTTTTACCCATTTTGAACCTAGACTTCCTTTCCTTATACCACGCCTATCACAAGAACACCAAAGGAAACCTTAGCTTTACTAAGTCTCACTCCAAACAAGTAAACCCAAACCCAAGTAACCTTAGATTGATTATTACTACAAATTCCACCCATTTCATTAACTCATTTCAAGTTTAACACTTTTAATCTAAATCAACCCATGTTCTTACACTCTTGATCAACAATAACATTCCTTCTAAAAGATTAATCCATTCTTCAACTCCCAAGAAGATTTCCAAAGCATTTAAACAATCATCTAAATAATAATAACAACATTAAATAACTCATGAACATTTAGATGAAGGGAAGTCATAACAACTCACATAGAATAGGAGATGGATCATGGATTTCTTTAGCTTAATAGATTCTCCTAGTTGATCCCACTTCAAAAACACTCTTGAACTTGAAAATGGGTGGATGAATGGCTTCGCTTCAAGAAAATGGGTTGAGAGCTTCCATGGAGTTTTTCTATGTCTTCCTAGGAGAAGTATGGAGTAAAGAAAATGAAGGAGGGAGAAGGAAGTAAGAGTGAGGGGTTTAAAGGGGGTAGAGTGGAGGATGAATGGGGAGGGGAACACTTGGCAAGTATTTGGAATGAAGAGGGAATTGGCCCCCTCTTCTAAATCTAGAGGCTTTCACCATTTTTTTAAAATAAAATAAATCCTTATCCAATTAATTCATCCTACTCAAATAACCTCCTTGTACTATTTATCATATTTCCATTTTTATTATTTCCCCAAGTTTCTTTATTTAATACTCAATAATTTCTCAAAAGATTTTAAATTTACTTCTCATCCAATTTATCTTAAATTAAGAATCTAAAGACAAAATTGAACACATAAAGCTATCATAATTATTAAAAGCATATAATAAGATATTTAAATTTAGTGCCTAGGGTTGGGGTCATTACATTCACTCCCCCTTAGAGAAAATTCGTCCCGAATTTAACTGTCACTTGCCTAATTGATCAACCCGCCTCGGTTACATGTATACCTCAGACTCCAATTCTCAAATAGTCTCTTCAATGTATGATTCTTCCCCAAGATTCTAATTCCATTAATAATATGATATTACCACTTAGTGTTCCAAGGATACCTTACAATATCACTAACCCGAATTTTTATGACCTCAATAACAATATAAATAATGAGAGTATTACAACCTATGCCACCAAATACATTACAATATTGCATTTAAAACTTTAAATACTCTATAAGCTGCCCCAAGTCGTAATCTATAAGTCAAATCACCAACCTTTTCTAAAGCTTCAAATGGATTAACGAACTTTGGCGCCAATTTACCTTAGGCCTTGCCTCTCCAAACTCACCCCAACAACTTAGAGATCGATATTTTCTTCTCAAACTATGCCTCATATAGTTTTATCTTAATGTTAGCATGATAACTACCATTATACGCACTCAACCACTGGTAACCATACGTACTATCGACTACTAACATCCATTGTTCATGCCCGTAGCATATCCTCAATAATAATTAATGATTCCACAATTTTTCACAAAGTTAAACTCAATAGCATTCCTACATTCCAAGAGGATCTTCCAAAATGAATGACTATCCAATCCATTTCACACTATGGGATTTTATACAACCAAACTATCTCCTAACATATACAAGGACTCGATCAATGAATCTTATCATTATAAATACATAAAATAAGTAGAAAATACCATCAACTTCCTATAAACAAAACGACCTACTCCTTTTCTTTCAAAGTAACCAAATCACAAAAATTCATCGTGATAATACTCTCAAGTTCAATCTAGAACTCTAAATATTTTAATAGGCCTTCTAACGTCAATATTCCATTTTCACCCTTACGACCAAACCCCTTATGTCTTCGACTCTGTTTGAAACGAGTTATTTCAATTATCTCATCCTCATTTCTCATGATACAAACATTAAATAACCGCCTATGAAATAATAAATGAAAACATGCTAATAAGACCCCGATTCCCATAAACGGAATACTAGTCGACTATATATCACCATTCAATGCTCTAATTATGTCCAGTGTCCAATGACGTATCAATATTCAATCAAATGGTTGGCCGCCCACAACGGAGCCGATCCAACTCCAAAACAAAAACCGAGTCTACTGCGACCTCCACATTAATAACCCCACAATTTATCAATTCATTTCTCAGATCAAAAACTTTAATATATTAAATCAATATAGGGAAACTAGGTTGCCTCTTTACTTGCTTTTGTACGAACTATGCCTTTAAAATAACATGACTTTCTAAAATTTACAACATCTTTCAAAATTCCAAGGATAGATAAAATGAGATCAAATGAGACTCGAATGGTTTATTTATTTAAAACCTGTCCCATACCGCTTTAATTAACTAAACCACTCACACTTTTAAGAAATTTCCAAAAGATTGATAAGCTACCAAAAATAACTCGAGTGATTTAATTATCTACAACCGTCCCATACCAGTTGTAGATAGTTAAATTACTCACAGATTTTAATGTACACAAAAACGGTTCACTGACCTTATTAAATCAATTATCCCCGAAGGGTACAATTGCTCACACCGAAGTTCAACACACACTTTCCATTGTTAAAACACAATTAAACAATACCAACATAATATTCTTGTTTGACCTCTCTTTATAGTATAGCCACCACTTATAATATTTATACTTAGTTAATTTTTCTATAAGAAACACAATCTTGCCATACTATTACTATTTCCGATAAATAACACTAAACAATCATTAAGCTTATAAACTAGGTAAATCATCCTCAATTCAATAATTCCTCAAGTTGTATATTCAACACTTTTACTTAATTCGAGTCATCTATTCCCTACCTTTAATATTGGTATTGTACTTAGTAACAACGTATTGCAACATCTAGTTCCCAATTAAATACCATAATTTTCTAAATAAGAAAATATAATTAGAACTCACATAGACCAATCATTCCCAAATTTCGATTAAACATTACGGTATAATCTAACTTACCTCCCTATAACCCTCAACAACTCAAAATCCGTATAGCGTCAATATCTTCCGAGCATCACACCAATCCCTTATATGAGTCGCGCAACTAAGTCAACCTATACGGGGTAATCATCCTAAAGTATCCTGTCTTCCAATAAGATTTATCCTCATTTTGTTTTCTCAACTAATGATAATCATCTCTCAAAACAAACCATATGCATGTTTCACCAATTCCTGAAGTTGATCCTTTAAGTCATCAATAACTGTATCTATTATACTTCTTTGCATTTTCCCTATTTACCTCTCCATCACTAATACACAATCCACAAATCAAAACGGTCATACTATATATATAAATGTTATCTTAAATATATCCTTTAAGCAATTTTCACTGTAATTGTAACACTCCGAAAAATTTAACTAATAACCATTGAGTATCCTACTAGTTTCTAAAATCAGTCATACAAATCGTCAACAAGTGCTAACGAATACTTATTCTTCACAGTTACCTATTTAAGATCTCTATAACCTTATAAATAACCACCAAGTATCATCTTTTCTAATTATAGTAACAATTTACCCTTATGGAGATTCACTAAGCTCATTATCTTCTTTATCAAATACTTTCCCAAGATGAATCATCAAGTCCATCATCCCAATTAGTGTCCTCTATCTAGGAATCCGAATGCCAAAATAATACATTATAGCAATTCAAAATCTCAATATCCTGGTATGATACCTGATGAAAACCCATTTTTGAAACTTACTTGAAAAACACCACTTAGTCAACTTATAGGGTGATATTACTTACAAAAATATCTGATTTCCTATTCAATTTAGTAGCAAGAATTCAATCAATCTCTCCTTAGAGAATAAACTTATAGCACCTAAAGCAATTATATGTCAGTTCTATAAGGACTCGTACTCACGATATCTTATAAACCATAAAATCCCACTTAGACCATTATTTTCAATACTAGTCTCATATATCTAGTCTCCACCACGAGACACCAATGTATAATTACTTACGCAAGTTATACAACCATGAACCACTCTTAATAGGCCATACTTTCAACATTTACGCATATATGACATAATAGCAAATAATGACTTATCCGCCTCCACCACACATGGAGGCAAGTCAAGTATAGATAAGGAGACTCGCTTTGCGATACCCTCCTCAAACACATCAACTACTCAATCAATTCAGTCACTATTACAATATTTCACTGATTGGTATCTCTACCACATCCACCGGCAATCCATGCCCACTTAATCACAATTATCATGAGAATCAAGAATGATTCGAGGTACTCTCCCAACTGAGTAGAACCTCCAATACATAAGGCAACTCTGGCCATATATGCAAATAAAAATGAAATGAAATGCCATATGAGAACGAAATGGACGGGATTTATAAAAGTATGACCCCTAACTCCTAGAGACAGTAATATACCTCAATTGATCGTGGAGGAATCTATCTCTCAATAATGCTCACATTTCCTCGATCCTTCGTCGGTCCTTATCCTTTTCTCGCCATATAACAATTTCCCGCATTAAACTCTCGACGTCGCTATCACACACTCTCACTCCGCTAGACTTCCCTCTACCCGAGAACTCTAACCGAGCTCGATATTAACCGTGAGGACCCCGACCCTAACCTACACGTGTTCCCAGCCGGGAGCGTCCTCAAACTAACCCCAAATATCCTAAACTTTTTTTAAAAATTTGATTTAACTTTCAAATACTACACCATTAACATACCCATTTCAAAATAACTCTACTCCTTTCTACTATGGAGGAAGAGTTGACCAACTCCGAAAGTAATAAATGATTTTAGTTACAAAAAGATGTCGAATATAAAATAGAATCAAAGTTTATGAATACAAACCCTTTAAAAGAATTATGCCAAAAATACACATTCTACACCAACCTATACATAACCCGACAATTCCCAAAATACCACTTAAACTCCTTTCCGCCCCTTACTTGTCGGTCCACCTGCCTCTTAATCTAAAACAAGAAAGGGAGAGGGGTGAGAATAAATCTCAATGAGCTATTATGAATGCAAAGAAGATGCCAAACAAGATGCAACACATAGCATGGTAGCACATAACACATTATGAAAGCGGTAAACACATTACGTTACCTCATTTTACCTTTTCCCGTCTGAACAATAAGTCGTACAACGTGGGAGTAAAACCCCACTCTTTGGTGAATTGCCTCCAAGACATTCACCTCTTTATAGGACTCATACCCCGTAGATCCATATAAGAAAAGATACCTATAATAGTGTATCCAAAATAATATATTCCCCGTACACCAATCGCAAAGCAGTCTCGTAAAGGCTTCTTCATGCTCAATACAAGCCAAGTTAGCATTTCACTCGCGGCCACAGAGGAGGAGGGTCACCTGCATGATGGACCTTCAATCACTTATGTAACAAATCAATAATTGATTGACTTCCATCATACCCACTCCGAACGCATTCAAGCACATAATAGTTACTTGAATTATAATCCACAAAAAGGGATAATCATATAACAACATGGCAAAATATACTCATGATTCATCCATACTATAGTGCAACAGCTCATGTAATACACTATGCATAATACCATTAACGAATTTAAATTCAAGTAAGGTATCCATATAAACACATAATCCACACGGATACCATATAACAATACCAAATAATCCACAAAGGATAAACAATATAGTCACATGGTAAAATATACTCATGTTCAACCAATATCATAGTGCAACAATTAATTAACACACCATGCACAATATAAACAATGTATATGAACTCAATTAAGGCAAGGAAGTATTATCGATCCATCCTACAAGGTCACTATACAATACTACATAGCTCCTATAAAGGCTCAAGCTCAAATTACCAAGTGGGAGTCACAATTTATAAGAGATCAACTAAGATTGCCAAACAATTTCTGATTCAGACTTAACGTGCTTCCGAAGTTCCATAGTAACCCAATTAAGGTGTCATTAAAGGATACAATTGCCCTAAGTATAAATTAGGTTAAAAGGATTATTTCGTATCCGAAAGGGTCAGGTTCCAAACTTTATATTGGTTAAGGATCAAGCTAGGAGGTTACTAGTGAAAATTCAGCGAAACGGAGAACTAGGCCAAATCTGCCAACATGGGCGACCGCCCTAACCACTTGGGCGACCGCCCAAGTGGACCTTAAAGCCAAAGTGATTTCTGCCTTGATGGGCGGCCGCCCAAGCACCATGGGCGGCCGCCCAAGCCTTCCTCCAGCCCAAATTTCAGATTTTTACCCATTTTGAACCTAGACTTCCTTTCCTTATACCATGCCTATCACAAGAACACCAAAGGAAACCTTAGCTTTACTAAGTCTCACTCCAAACAAGTAAACCCAAATCCAAGTAACCTTAGATTGATTATTACTACAAATTCCACCCATTTCATTAACTCATTTCATGTTTAACACTTTTAATCCAAATCAACCCATGTTCTTACACTCTTGATCAACAATAACATTTCTTCTAAAAGATTAATCCATTCTTCAACTCCCAAGAATATTTCCAAAGCATTTAAACAATCATCTAAATAATAATAACAACATTAAATAACTCATGAACATTTAGATGAAGGGAAGTCATAACAACTCACATAGAATAGGAGATGGATCATGGATTTCTTTAGCTTAATAGATTCTCCTAGTTGATCCCACTTCAAAAACACTCTTGAACTTGAAAATGGTGGAGGAATGGCTTGGCTTCAAGAAAATGGGTTGAGAGCTTCCATGGAGTTTTTCTATGTCTTCCTAGGAGAAGTATGGAGTAAAGAAAATGAAGGAGGGAGAAGGAAGTAAGAGTGAGGGGTTTAAAGGGGGGTAGAGTGGAGGATGAATGGGGAGGGGAACACTTGGCAAGTATTTGGAATGAAGAGGGAATTGGCCCCCCTCTTCTAAATCTAGAGGCTTTCACCATTTTTTTTTAAAATAAAATAAATCCTTATCCAATTAATTCATCCTACTCAAATAACCTCCTTGTACTATTTATCATATTTCCATTTTTATTATTTCCCCAAGTTTCTTTATTTAATACTCAATAATTTCTCAAAAGATTCTAAATTTACTTCTCATCCAATTTATCTTAAATTAAGAATCTAAAGACAAAATTGAACACATAAAGCTATCATAATTATTAAAAGCATATAATAAGATATTTAAATTTAGTGCCTAGGGTTGGGGTCGTTACATTCGGGGTATAAATTAGTATAATAAAAAGCTAAAATAGTAGCCAACTCATCTAATTTAACACGGGGATCTAATACTTTTGCAATCAAAAATAAAGACGGAATAGTGTTAAAATATTTTATCCACTTTTGTCTCATGGAAAAAATGCAATCCCCTAAAACATAGGAATCTTTTAAATTATTAAAACTACTAACAATTGCAACACAATGCTCAAGAACCAAAATGGAAGTTGGATAATAAACTCCCGATAATGCCAAAATAGCGGTGTTAAAAATCTTTAGCAATTTACACAAATTAGTGCATGCATTCCATTGATAAGAAAATAAAGGTTGATTATTACCAAGTGTAGCAAAAAAATTCATAAGAAGCTCTTTATACTCAAAACCATCTTTTAACATTTTATAGGTGGAATTCCACCTAGTTGGAACATCGGAACTAAAATATTTGTCTCCAAGATTTTGATTTCCTAAAAATCTAATCCATTTTTTTGTAACACTATTTCTTCTAGAAATATATTCAAGGGCCCCTCTAATTGGGGAAACATGTTGTTCTAATGCATGCAAACCATTTTTAACATATAAATTAATAATATGACATAAACATCTAATATGAAAAAAATTACCGCCAAATGACAGTTGACAAACTCTAATCAAATCCGGTAAACTAGCGGTATTAGCACTAGCATTATCAAAAGAAATAGTAAATATTTTATTCGTAATCTTATATTTAAAAAAAATTCCACGCAACTTTGAACAAATTGCTTCGGCGGTATGGGGGGGATCAAAATTTTCATATGCAATTAATCTTTTTTGGAGAGTCCAAGAATTATCTATCCAATGGCAAGTAACACCTAAATAACTATTTCCTTGCCAATGATCACTCCAACCATCGGCACAAATTGAAACTTTGTTTGGTAAATTTGATAAAAACTCAATTAAAGTTTTTTGATATGTTAACGCCACCTTATGAATATCACGTACGAGAGTCGAACGTGGTACTCTTGCGGCGGCGGAATTTAAAGAAAGTCTTATAAATCTTTCATAAACGGTTATAACCGGTTAAATAACCGCCGGTTATAACCGCCAATTGCCGGTTTTTGAAAACCTTAACCTTAACCGAACCGTGTAACTGCCGGTTTCGGTTAAGGCGATTACGGTTATGGCGGTTAACAGTTTTGACCGGTTACGGTTACGGTTATTAACCTCCGGCTAGCCGGTTTCGGTTAAATTTTGGACACGTCTAGGCAGTATGAACTTTTCTCTTTTCTGCCCATGCTCACCATGTGTTTGTTTCTACTCCCTCCTTTTCGGACCAAGGACCCTGGAGGAATTTCACGTTTCTTAAGATTTTTTTTAAAAAATGAATAAAAGTTAAATGTGGGATAAGAAATACTCCCTCCGTCCCAAGAAAAGTGTCACCATTTTAGGCTCGACACGCAAATTAAGAAAAAAAATGGAAAGAAAAAATATTGTGAGTGTAATTTGAAAAGAGGAGAGAGAATTAGTGGAAGAAATAGTAAATTTAAAAAGTGTTGTGAGTGTAATAGTATTTTAGGAGAGAGAATGAGTGGAGGGCATTGTGAGTGGGTGTAATAGAATATTAATAAAACATTTCCATTTTAGAAAAGGTGACACTTCAAACGGGACGTCATTTTGGGTAAAAAGTGACGAATTTCCTGGGACGGAGGGAGTAGTAGTTAATGATTGATTTTTTTGTAAATATGTTAACTTTATAAGGGTATAATGAATGATTTTTTTGTAATATGGGGTAGGAAATAGTAGTTAATGACTGATTTTTTAATAGGAAAGAGAATGAGTGGGAGGAATAGTAAGTTAATGATTGTTTTTTTTGTAAATATGTTAACTTTATAAGGGTATAATGAATATTTTTTTTTTTGTAAATATATTAAATTATAAGGATATAAATATATTCAAAAACTTGCCATTTATGAAAAGAAATTCTTAACCCCTAATAGTCCCAAAATTACCCTGGTAAACAAATTGCTGAACACCATTAAGCACCTTTGTTGATACCAGACCAGATTATTCACAAACAAAAAGAAAACAACCATATTCGTTAATTTTAAGGACTAAAAACCATTTGGTAAATTGTGGTGTTGGATGCCTGGATCTTCAACCTGCATGGCATCTGCAACCACAACAGAAGTTGGTACAATCACTACTTCAGTAACAACCCTCTTGACTTGGACAAAGCTGACATTTCTATCATTCATTCCCCTAACTGAAACTTTGCCACTATTGAAGAAAAACATTAAAATCATCTCATTCCCACCTCCCCTTAATTTCATCATTTGAAAATCATCTAGTTCATTAGTAAATCATGAATGCCAGATCTTCCAAACCCAAGACTGATTATGGTCACATCAGGCCGTAAAAACCTTACATAAGTATTAAACTTCATGTTGATTTCTTCATCAGCAAGAAAATCATCGGCCAAGAATATGAGAGTTAACGGACTATTTCCACCCTCAAAATCAAGGCTCATTGGGAAATTATCAGGGACAGTAAAAATTTTTAATTTCTCAAACATTTCATTGGAAAACGAAAACCTACGCAAGAGAAATCTCACTTGATCAGCCCTCCTATCAGTCACCACATACCTTGCTTCCTCCCCATAAATGTCAGGAGTGCGAAATGTAATGCTATTTCCACTCAAAAGATGAATATTTGGATTCATAGCTAGATTCATTTCAGCAATGGGATGAAAGAGTGTATGCAGTAACTGAGAAAGAAAATTAATGGGCTTGAAAATTTTTTCCCCCTTGATGAGCCAGGGTAAAACCGTTGGCACTTATATTGACTAAATGGGGAGGAAGTTCTTCAAATATCAACCCAACAGACACCAATTCTTCAAGAGACATGACTGTTATCTACTAATTTTAAATCCCTACGAATTCTCATAATTAACACATATATAATACTATTTGTAAATTACAGCCTAGGGCATCATATCATATCATATCACGTCCATAATAAAAGCCACTATGCAATGAATTAGATAGGAGGGAGCAAGTAAAAATACCTGGTCACTTCCATCGATTATTCTTGACCGGCCGTCTTCCTCCTTGGATATTGAATGCGAATTCAGATTTATCCACAACATTGTATAAAAAAAATAGAAAAACTATACTAACCTCCGTCACTCATCGAGCAAGAATAACCATTATTACATTGAGAAGAAGAAATAAATTCGCACAATTAAATCGTCAATGGATACCTAGGTGTTAGCACCAGATTTCGCTGTTACTTGCCGTCAACTGAAAAGATAAACAACTAATAAGAAATTTAGTTTCAAATAATCCCCACCTAATATCTGAAGAGTTAAAAATATCCTACCTTTAAGTTTATCAAACAAAATAAATCTTATATTACTCAAAATACCTAATTAATCCATTCTAAAATCTTTTTGCCATAACGGTCCTTAAAAACATATACCCGTGCGAAGCAGCGGTCAAACTCCAAAATTACAAGATAGCTGATAGAAAATTTCTTGTCTTGCCACTATTATAAAACACGAACACCGACTGATGATTCTTCAGATAGATCAAGAACTCAAATTAAAGATGGCTGAGCCAGAGATTTTGTTCAAAGAAATTCTACTCCCTCAACAGCGATCTCGCCATGGAATTTCCTTCCCCACAGTCTTAACCCCTAATAATCCCAAAATTACCCTTTCTTCATTCACAGACGCCATCAAGTCCCAAAAGACATGGCTGGAGTCAATTCTCCACAAAAGTGGGGCAATTCTCCTCAGAGCCTTCCCGGTTTCTTCTCCGTCGGAATTCAACGACGTAATTGAAGCTTTCGGCTTCCCGGAGCTGTTATACGTCGGTGGCCGTGCTCCCCGGACACAAGTTGTTGGTAGGGTTTACACTGCTAATGAATCTCCACCTGATCAGAATATTCCTTTTCATCACGAAATGGCTTATGTAATCCCTCTTCTTCACTTTCCCATTTTTTTTTAACTTTCTACTTATTAAATATATTTGTTCCATCTCTATACAATTGTCTCACATTTTTAGTAGCTAACTAGTCTAACACCCGTGCGTTAAACGCACGGCCATAAAATTTAAAAAAATAACAGAAACTAAATTAAAAGAGTTACTATTAGTATAAAGGTTAATTTAGATAAATATTTTTTAAATAAAAGGTATTCAACAAAAATATATAATGACATTGAAACTTTTTCCATTCTATTAATTGAGTTATTGTTGAAAAGAGAAATAATAAATAATGAGAATATTGAAATTTTAATCATGGAGTAGTATATAAGGGGTGTGTTAACATTAGAGGGAATGAACCTAGCCTTCATTTAGTCTAGGTTCTAGTTTGAGTGGGAAAATAGGGAGTGTGTTGAAGTGCTTTGCACTTCAGCCTTTATATAGTTATAGATTTCATTTTTTTAGTAGGTAATTTGATTGAAATTTAACAAATAATTTAGGGGAAATAATAATTATTCTGATGAAATTTTGAAAATCCGGTAGTGCTTGCTTGTATTTGATGTATTAATCACAAGTTTTAGAATATAATTAATTTTTCCTTCTTTCGTGAAAATTCAATCAGATTAACCGCTAAAAAAAAAAAAAAGAGAGTGTGGGGCGCGACTATCAAATATGCTCCCTTGCCCCAAACTTTAGGATTCGGGCAACTAACATCGGACTGCCAATCAGTCTAATTGTCACATGTTGAATATTTTTGGCTTTATCGTTTTTCCAGTACCCACACCCGAGTTGGGCATTTGATGTAAGTGAATTGTTTGTCGTTGAATCAATGAACTGTTCTGCAGTTCAGGAAATTCCGATAAGTTACATTCTGGCAGACAAGTTAATTTTTTACAGGAACAATGTGTAAGGGAAACTATTTTACAGCCAAAGTTAATTTTTATTATTCACAATGTTGAGTATATATACAAAATATAAGTCCCTTGCTTGGGAGGAAATTAAAGACTCCTACACAAATAAGGAAAGGAAATATTGACTTCTACATGAATAAGGAAAGGCAATTAAATCAGCCTATACTGAATAATGACCAAATAAACTCACGTAGGGTCACGAGATTTTATTTCTCTATCATTGCCCTCAAGATGGACGACCGTTCGGATAGTCCAATCTTGGCGACTAAATCAAGAAATACGGGTGCGTGGAAGCGGTTTGGTTAGCAAATACGCAGATCGGAGCCAGGAGATATGAGTCGCCTCGAGTTGTTATTACAACATTTTCTCGAACAAAATGATAATCCAATCCCAAGTGTTTCATCCTTGAGTGAAAAACCGGATTAGCAGCCACATACGTTGCCCCATATTATCCTGATAAATAGTAGGCGGTGGAGAAAGAAGAATATCGTCTCACGCAGTAAGTTACGAAGCCGCGTATCTGCGGTGGTGGCGGCCAATAGCTTTGTACTCGGCCTCGGTGAGACGAGCGGGCGAAGTGTCTTTTGCTTCTTGAACTCCGGTGCGCGATGGCATTCCTACCCAAATAAACAACGTATCCAGACGTGGAGATATAGTCATCTTTGTCGCGCGGCCCGGTCACGTCGGTGGCATGGAGAGTAGAGTGAGGCTCGACGGATGAGGAGACCATGAGTGCTAGTTCAACAAGATAGCGAAGAACACGCTTGAGAGCGTTCCAATGGATATCGTCGGACGGTCATAAACCGAGATAAGCGATTAATAAGAAAGGATATGTCACACCGAGTCAAGGCGAGATACCGCGAACACCAACAATAATAAAACTCAGCTGGGATTTCCGAGAGGAGAGCCGGACTGCGGTGAGAGGAGGGCGTGGTACCATCGGTGTGGACTGGCTTGGAATCAAGCATGTTGGTCCGCAAAGTGTAAGTCCCGAATATACTTATGCCGATCGAGAAAAATACCTTCGGGTGAGGCGCACCTCAACTCCCAAAAATATGACAACGAGCCAAGATCCTTTAAAGAGAACCTGGAAGAGAAGCTAGCAATAAAGGCGTCGATGGCGGATGAATCGAGACCAGCTTATAATAATGTCGTCAACATAAACCAGCAGGTAAACAAGATACCCGGTTGTTTGAAGGATGAACAGGGAAGTGTCCGATACACACATAGTGAAACCAAGAGACAATAAATAGTTTTTTGAGTTCAGTGTACTACGCCCGCAGCCTGCTGTTCGGACCATGATAGCCTGCTTGAGTTTACGCACGAAGTTAGGATGAGTAGGACCGATAAACCCCCGTGGCCGCGTCATGAAAACATCTTCCCGTAAAGTGCCCTGCAAAAGCGTTATTGATGTCAACCTCGTTTGAGCCGCCATCCATGCAGTAGCAGCTGCTGTTAAGACGGAACAGGTGGCAAGTGTGTTTAACAACCGGATCAACGTTTGCACAATCTAAGCCCGGTCAGTCGATGGAACCCCTTAGCCACAAGACGGGCCTTGTAACGATCAACTGAACCATCTGAATGGTACTTGGTCCGAAAAATCCATTTGCATCCAACCAAGTTCTGAGTGGGGGATGGAGGCACAAAGATCCCAAGTATTGTTACGAATTAATGCATCATACTCCGCATCGTAGGCCGCGCTGCCGGGTGTTTAAGGGCCTGAGCGATCGCCAGGTTCAGTGTGCGCCGAAGAAAGGGACACATTTAAGTTGAGTTTCTGGATGGGTTTGACAATATTATTGCGAGATCGGGTAACAGGTCCTTGAGGAGCCGGAGAAGGCTGGACTTCCAGGGTGTTGTGAAATTGGTGCTCTCCGTTGCAATCAAGACAAAGAAATCAACACACCCACACGTACAAGAAAGAAACAAACACACACAAGAACACAAGAGTTGTTTACCCGGTTCATTCACCAACTCGTGAACTACGTCCGGCACCGCCAAGCCAATATGTATTAGTCTCCTCTCTAATATGTTGCTACAATATGTTCTAGGCCGAAATTATGCTTATATAGTTATACAAGGAACCCTAAATCTAATTTAAGAAGAGTTCTAATCAGAAAAGGAAACAAAATCAAGCTGCAGAATTTTCACCCGACACATGGGCGGTCGCCCAAGGCACCATGGGCGGTCGCCCAAGCCAAAATTCCACGAGCCCAAACCTTACGCACTCGAGCGGTCGCCCCACCCCCCCCGTACGGGCGGTCGCCCATCACGGCGAGAATGTCTTCCCGAATTTCCTCCTGGATTCAAAGAATCCCTCCGACTTAGGCCCCTTTTCTTCCTTGTAGTTTAGGACTCCAATCCCAACAATCTCCCACCTGAGACTAAACTAACAAACATAAAATCACCCATTAACTCCCACCACGGAGTAAAGACCTTCGAACACATTCCCCTCATCCATATCAAGCTTGACACTACCTCTCCTGCTCCTCAAGTACTGCGAGTTGAAACCAAGCGACGTTTCAACCTCTCCGTGTTAGATCGTTCTTGCCTCCCCAAATCGGCCTTCTACCTTGATTTCTCCCCGCAAGTCTAACTTCGCCTTCTCCCTCCGCACTCACCTTCCTCGCATGATGCCTCCCCTTGAAACTTGGGCCTGCCCTTGTTTCTTGCATTCGGTTCTTGATGCGGCAGCTCTCTGTTAGGGCCTTGGACTTCCACACCACGTTGATCAACTTTGAGTCCCCCCAACATACCGTTTCTTGATGTCTCCCCTTTTCACACCAACAAAGGCCGGTTCTAAGCCTCTCGCTCCCACCGGAACGAACATCGATATTGTAGGTAGAGTACAACATCTTCCCCTTAACCCCACGAGCCAACACCTTAGCCCTTTTGTGACTTCCCAAGACCCACCAATGAAAGAAACACCATACCCTTCACCGTCAAGTTGTCCCACATAAATCACTCTCCTCCTCAAATCCGAACACGCATCACGTCGTGTAGTTGTAAAACAGCCCCATTAGGTGTCTTCATCATCACATCCCCTTACCTTTGATCTTCAACGGTTGACCATCACCAAGATAGAGAACCCCAAAATCTCCTAGCTTTGCAGCCGCCTCATCGATTCTGCATCCCCACTCAAGCATTTACAAGAAGCTCCGTAATCCAACACCCAATCTTCACCCGACCGCTCCTCCCCTAGATTAATACATCACCACCATCATCCACCACGCAAGACAACCACCTTTTCCCGAACAACGATATAACCGATATGCCCCAATTCACCACAATTGTAGCACTTGACCTTTTTCCCCTTTTAGGTCCACCCCCTTTTCTCTCCACCCTAAGTGCGCCCCATCTACGGACGATTCTCCCTTTTCTCTTTCCTTCGCAACTCCTCTTCAAGGATGAGATCTCTAACCTCCGTATACGCAATGCCTTTGTTTTCGACGTACTTAATCGTTGTGACGGTAACCTCCCAACTATCGTGCAACGACTTTAGTAGAAAACAAGCTAGCACTTCATCGGAGAAAGTAATATCAACACTTTTCAATTGGTCCACCATACCTTTGAAATTGCCGATATGACTTGCCGGCTATGCGCCCCTTCGACATCTTCGCATTCGCGAACCTCTTTATCAAATGCACCTTATTGATATTCGACGGCTTCTCATACATGTCCGAGCGGCGTTTGTAGCAGCAACTCCGCGTTGTCTTGGCCTCCATAGCGTTCCGTGCAACGTCGTCGGTTAGGGCACTCCTTACCGCTCCTAACGCCTTTCGATCCAACGTCTCCCAATCCCCTTGTGACATGTCTTCGGGCTTCGTCTTCAAGGGTCCATGAAGATCCTTACAATAAAGGTAGTCTTCAATCCTTGTCTTCCAAAACGTGAAATTCACACCGTTGAATTTCTCGATTGAGTTCTTCATCTTGACTGCTTCACCAAAATCCCCAAGAACGCGATTCAAAATTAATCAACTAATGAAAAGATTTTGAATCCTCCGAACCAGGCTCTGATACCAGTTGTTGTGAAATTGGTGCTCTCCGTTGCAATCAAGACAAAGAAATCAACACACCCACACGTACAAGAAAGAAACAAACACACACAAGAACACAAGAGTTGTTTACCCGGTTCATTCACCAACTCGTGAACTACGTCAGGGCACCGCTAAGCCAATATGTATTAGTCTCCTCTCTAATATGTTGCTACAATATGTTCTAGGCCGAAATTATGCTTATATAGTTATACAAGGAACCCTAAATCTAATTTAAGAAGAGTTCTAATCAGAAAAGGAAACAAAATCAAGCTGCAGAATTTTCACCCGACACATGGGCGGTCGCCCAAGGCACCATGGGCGGTCGCCTAAGCCAAAATTCCACGAGCCCAAACCTTCTATACTCATGGGCGGTCGCCCACCCCCCCATGGGCGGTCGCCCATCACGGCAGAATGTCTTCCCCGAATTTCCTCCTGGATTCAGCAACTCCTCCGACTTAGGCCCCTTTTCTTCCTTGTAGTTTAGGACTCCAATCCCAACACGGGAAAGGGGTGGCAGCTGGAGGTGTAGCAGCCGAAGGAGGAGCTGGACTGGTGGTATCTGCTGGGAGTGGAGGAGGGGAAGTGTCGCTGGCAGGTGGGGTGGATAGGGGAGTTGTGGGTGTAGGCAGTAGGTTAGGGTTGGAGGGTGTTTGAGATTGAGTTTGTATTGAAGTAGGTGCCGGATGTAGAGCAGTGTCCGAGAGTGGTCCAAGTGTCGGGTAAGGAAGCTTTGGTGTCAGTCCTGTGAAGAGAGTGGAGAAGGGAAGGTGTCTTCAACAAATTTGACATGCCGAGAGACATAAACTTTGGATGTCTTTGGATCAAGGCAATAATAAGCACTTTGAGTAGGGGAATATCCTACGAAGACACAGGGAGTGGATCTAGACTCCATTTTATGAGAGGTGTAGGGACGGAGCCACGGATAACACAAGCACCCAAAACTACGAAGTTTGGTATAGTTGGGATGAGTGCCAAGGAGACGGAAGAAGGGGGAGACAAGGTTGAGAGTTGGTGTGGGTATACGATTAATGAGATAACAAGTCACACAAAGGCAATGAGGCCAATATTTGTGAGGCATATGGGAGTGGGTGAGGAGGACAGCCCGAGTCCTCAACAACGTGTCGATGACGGCGCTCAGAGTAACCATTGTGTTCAGGAGTATGGGGCGGAGAGGTAAGATGTGTGATGCCATGAGAAGTGAGAGTGGAACGAAGGCCTAAATACTCACCACCATTGTCACTGAAAATAGTGAGTATAGGACGGGAAAAACGTTTTTCAACTAAGGCTTTAAAGGTTGTAAAAACAGTCACAACATCATTTTTGTTTTTGAGCGGATACAACCAGATATATTTGGAGAAATGATCGACAAAAATAATGTAATACTTGAAACCATCAATAGAGTAAATGGGTGAAGTCCACACATCACTATATAAGACATCAAGAGGTCCAAAGGAAGAAATAGTATTCTCATAAAAGGGGAGTTTGTGACTCTTATTACAATCACAGGAATTTCATTGAAAATTTGAACTACTAGGAATATTTAAACTAGAAGAATTACTAATAAAACGTAAAATGGTGGAGGAAGGGTGCCTGACTGACGATGATGCAGTAGATGTTCTTGAAGTCAAGGCAGAGTGAAGAACGGGAGGTGAACGAATGGCGGTGGAGGAGGATGCCATTCGTAGACGCCGGAGTTAGAGAGTCCTTGAAGAAGAATGGTGCCGTGTGCCGGTCCTTCACAACAAAAGAATCGAGATGAGAAGACTATGGTTGCATTATTATCATGACAAAATTGAGAGATGGAAATAATATCGCGGGAAAGGGAAGGAACATATAAAACATGATTAAGCTTAAGATGACACGAAGGAAGGGGGAAAGAAGTGGAACCGATGTGAGATATGGGCAGTCCGGATCCATCACCAATGAGTAGTTCCTCAGTGCCATTATACGGAGAATGCAAAGCCAAGTTGTTGAGGTCATTCGTAGCGTGATGGGTAGCCCCACTGTCCATTAACCAGCTGTGGGAAGGGTTTTGATGAGAAGTGATGGTGTATGCTCGTGGAGTAGTGTTGTGAGGCTGTCGGGTAAATTTGTCTGGATGGGTTGGGGTTGTTTGGTGGTGGTGTTGGAACGGTGATAGAAGGGTCTGGCTGTCGAAAAAGTGGGCGGCGGACTTAAGTAATGGCCACCCGGTACGGCACCACTAGCAGCGACCCCTGTACTGACTCTGATTAGGGTTAGGGGAGGGCGCCGGCGAGGGAGTGTAGGGGTTGGGCTGCATTCCATTGTGGGAATTTGGGTTAAGGTTGAATTTGGGGTTCCGATTCTTGGCGACATAGTGGACAGTGGCAGGGAAGTTTGTGGGTGATGGGGTGGATTTGTGTTTGAGGGTGAGTTCTCTGTTAAGCAATTTTTCATGTAGTTCATCAAATGAAATTGAGGTTTCTCTACTTTGAACTGCTTGGACCACACTGTCAAAGTCGGGATCATTGAGTTGATCAAGGACACGATCCACAATATCGTCGGCATCAAGGGGCCTGCCTAGAGACGCTAGTTGATCAGAGCAAGACTTGATCTCCTGCATGTATTCGGTAATGGATTTGGGACCCTTCGAAATATTGCGAAGACGGTCCTTGATTTGTTTTAGGTGGCTGCGGGAAGGATTGGCGTAGGTTTTGGCCAAGGTACGCCATGCTTCGTGTGTGGTACGACATTGAGATATTAAGGAAGCGATGGAAGGGGATAAGGTACCTGCCAATGCGCCAAGGAGAAGCTTATCTTGTCTGAACCAGGTGGTATAGGCCGGATTGTCGACAGTGGAGGTGGTTTGTTGTGCCGGTGAGTCTGTGGTGGTGGTGACATAGATGGTTTCCGGAGGAGCAGCGAGAGAGCCATCAAAGTAATTGAACAAGCCATGTCCAAGAAGGGTCGCTTGAATCGGAGTCTTCTACGGTATATACGAGGTGGGAGTAAGTTGAAGAATATGAGAGAGATTGACAACCACAAGAGGTTTGTCAGGCTCGGCTGGATTCGGAAGTCGAATATCCGATGAACTGGCCATAGTTGCAGACCGAAAATTTTAGGTTTTGTGGGAAGGGGGGGACGGAAATTTGGGATCAAGCTCTGATACCATGTAAGGGAAACTATTTTACAGCCAAAGTTAATTTTTATTATTCACAATGTTGAGTATATATACAAAATACAAGTCCCTTGCTTGGGAGGAAATTAAAGACTCCTACACAAATAAGGAAAGGAAATATTGACTTCTACATGAATAAGGAAAGACAATAAAATCAGCCTATACTGAATAATGACCAAATAAACTCACGTAGGGTCATGAGATTTTATTTCTCTATCACAATGTAAGTATACTTTAGTGAAAATACCCTAAAGTATTAAAAATTGTGTTTGATAATTCAAACATCTTGATCATTATATCCTTTATTGTTTGTAGATTTATTTCATTTTGTATTTTTGTAATATGTGATTACTTTTGGGATGCAAGATGAAAAGGGTAGCCTCATAGTTAAGAAAATTACACCTTGTTTGCCATAACACCCCTTGTCCAAAGCATTATGCTATGAACTGCTTTATGTTTAAACTGGTCTTTTGTTCTGAAACACATTTTAATTGTTTTCATTAATGGCTTTATGAAACCTTCACATAAAATTGGAACTCACCTAGTGTATCTAACAGGTTTCCGAGTTTCCCTCCAAATTATTCTTCTTTTGTGAAGAGGAACCAGGATGCGGGGGCGAGACTCCTATAGCTCTTAGCCATATCATCTATGATAGAATGAAAGAGATGCACCCGGAATTTGTAGCACAATTGGAAGAGCATGGTGTGATTTATACAAAGATAATGGGCGAAAAGGATAATCCCTCTTCTCCAGTGGGAAGAAGTTGGCAGTCTATGTATTCAACAAATGATAAGAAAGTAGCTGAAGAAAGGTTTGTCATGTTTACCTTCCTTGTGAAGTTTTCTTACATTTGCTCAATTAAACAAAAATTAAGAGTCATGTGATATGAAGAACCATATTTTATGTTTTTACCAAGTTATTATTGATCCATCTTTTGACATTATAAATACGCTTTGAGGTATCCCAGCTTGACTGGGTTATTTAATACGAGAGGTGGAGCATGAAGGTTTGATAGTACATTGTTGTGTTCATATTATCAGATAGTTTATAAGTAGGTAACAGATATTTAATGGCAGAGCCACATAGAGCATAAGGGGGCTTCCCCTCCCCCCTTTAGTTTTTGAAAATGTAAATTCTTTCCCTTATGAATTTGGAAAGAGTGATATTATTTTACCGCTAAATTAATGAATTTTATCATTTTTGCCCCCCGTTTCTATAAAGAAAATTGCATCACTTAATATTTTTGCAGTTATTTGTCCCAATTTTTTTTTATTACGCCATGTAATCTACCCCAATTTGTCTAAAATCCTAGCTCTTCCACTGATCACTATATTTGATATAGGGCTGCTAAATTGGGGTCGAGGCTGGAATGGATGGACAACGCTGTTAAAGTGATGATGGGTCCAATCCCAGCGATAAGGTTTGATGAAACAAGGCAACACAAGATTTGGTTCAATACCCTATTGGTTGCTTACAGTTTTTCAGATAAGGCGCAAAGTGATAATAATGCTATTGAGCCAGTCACGTTCGGAGATGGAAAACCTTTTCCAGCTCATATCATGAGGGACATTGCCAAAATCTTAGACGAGGAGTGTGTTGCGATACCTTGGAAGAAAGGTGATGTTATGCTTCTTGACAATATGGCGGTTCTTCATTCTCGACGAGCATTGATCAAGCCACCTCGTCGTGTACTAGCTTCTCTTTGTAAATGAAGATAGGCCGATTATCGAAGCTATGTACTGAAATGTTTTCATTTATCCTTGTGCATGGGTCACTTGATATGATTATGTGGTAGATCTTGCTACGATGTTATTCTGGGCAAATAATGTAATTGTGATGGTCCAATCTTGTAATTTTTTTTATTTATATCAATATAATATACTAGTATTTATGTTGTTGCAGAAAATATCATGAGTTTAATTTTTTTTTTAATATACTAATAAAACATTTCAGCATGTGCAGTGTAGCAAATTCTCGCTGCACTAGTTCCAGATTCATAATTTGTGTATAATAGAAATTCCATTAATTAAACTCTCTTAAATACTACTACGTTTGATAAAATTATAAAATATAAATGAGTAGGTCTGCTGAGAAACGCGTTTCTCCATAACTATGGAGAAACGCGTTTTTAATAGCCAGAAACTATACGTTTGATAACCAGAAGAAAATTTCTGGATATCAGTCTCAAAGGGTTCTGGATATCCAGAAGCTTTGGAACGGATATCCAGAAGCCTTTGGGCGGATATCCAGAAACATATTTGAAGCCAAATCCAAGGCCAAGACCACAAATTGCTTATTGAAGGTTTCTGGATATCCAGAAACCTTCAAATGTATATCCAGAAACCATCAAATGAATATCCAGAAACATATTTGAAGCCAAATCCAAGGCCAAGACCAGAAAATGCTTATTGAAGGTTTCTGGATATCCAGAAACCTTCAAATGTATATCCAGAAACCATCAAATGAATATCCAGAAACATTTTGAAAGTTTCTGGATATCATTTTGAAGGTTTCTGGATATCACTTTCATAAGCTTCTGGATATCCTTTCAAAGGGTTCTGGATATCCAGAACCTTTGAGACTGATATCCAGAAGTAACCATGGGACAAGGTCATGGCCAATACAAAAAGTTTCTGGATATCCTTTCAAAAGGTTCTGGATACCCGTAACCCGTTTCTCCATAACTTATGGAGAAACGCGTTTCTCCCTAGATTTTACGAATATAAATAAACATTCATTATATATATTCAATACATTAATTATTTATGAAGATAAATTTTTGAAAAATGATTCAATTGTCCTGTTTAATTTTTTTTTTTTGTTAAAATCAATATCACATTGAAAAATGATTCAATTGTATTTTATTAATTGTGTTAATAGTATGATTTGATATTGTGTTTATATAAGAAATATTTTTAGTGTCATTAATGTAATATATTGAACAGAAGAAGCATTATAAAGCGGGAGATTGGAAGGCTTTATAAATTGCGTACTTATTATTTGATAATAAATTTATCTATAAGTTAAGTTAGTAATGTGAGGACCCCGACCCGGAACCTGACACTTGTCTCGAGCTGGAGCGTTCTCAAACTAACTCAAATTATCTAAACTTTTTTTAAAACTTTGATTTAACTTACAAACTTAAACATACTTAGCATAACCATTTCAAAATAACTCCACTCCTCTCCACATTGGAGTAAGAGTTGAACAACTTTGAAAATAACAACCTGTTTTAGTTACAAAAGATTTCGGTTATAACGTAGAACTAAGTTTTATATATACAAACTCCATAAATGAATTATACCAAAATACATTTTCTACGCCAACCTATACATACCCCGACAATTCCCAAAATATCACTTCCAAACTCCTCTCCGCCCTTACTTGGCCGGTCCGCCTGTCTCGGGATCTAAAAACATTAAAGGGAGAGGGGTGAGAATAAATCTCAGCAAGCTATTATGAATGCAGCAACATGCCAAATAAAATGCAACACATAACAAGTTGCATATAACACATTGGAAAAGCTGTAAACACTTTACATTACCTCAGTTTACCTTTTCCCGTCTGAACCATAGTCGTACAACATTGGAGATAAAATTCCAATATTTAGTGGACTGCTTGAGCATTATTCACTTCTTATAAGATCCGTGTTTCAGGGAACCATATAAGATAGTAGCAACTCTGTAAGGCTTTTGGCTCAATACGGATGCTATAACCCCGACCTGTGGTCACAGGAGGGGACGATCACAGATATAACATAATCCGATTACATTAGGTCACACTTCCATAATTGATCGTATTATGTTATACCCCCAATCATCAGCTGATTAACACAAATTCAAGAACATAATAGTTACTTGAAATAAAATTCACAAAAGGGATAAGCAATGTAGCCACATGGTAAAATATACTCATGTTCAATCAATATCATAGTGCAACAAGTACTTCATTATGCATCTCACAATCAATGAATATGTATACAAGTAAGGTAATAAGGTATCATTAATCAACCCTACATAATCAATATACAACAATACAAGGCCTCTAGAAAGACCCGAGCTCAATTTACCAAGTTTGAGTCACAATGGTTAAGTTACTAAACAAGGCTCCCAAGCGTTTTCCAAGCAATAATTAATGTACTTCCATAATTCCATTTTTATCAATTAAGATGTCATTGTGTAGCCAAAGTATTCTACTTTAATCTAGGTTAAAGAGGATTCATTTTGGTTCTAGTTTGAATAGGTTTAAACAGCTCTAAAGTTGGTTCAAAGTCACCAGGCCAGGGCACGACTCGTGCCCCTTTGACCTTTCCCAGATTCATGCGTCCCTTAGCAAGGCACGACTCGTTATTTCCACAGGGCACGACTCGTGCCTTAGGGCACGACTTGTGCCATTTCAGCCCAAATTGATCAGAACGAATTAACCTCAATTTCATGAGTCGTATCCACGAGTTGGCCATGGGCACGACTCGTGCCACGGCCAGATTCAGGTATCAGCAGCAGCTTTAAATCAATAAGTCAAGAAAACCAAAAATCCAACCCAAGCTTCCTCTAAATTGTGAACATAAGAATATTACCAACCTTTCTAATATCATTATAATTCATTTAAACCCAAAGTAACATCAACCTAGGCTACTCCCACTTTGATTTCCTACTCATTTCACCATCACATTTCAAATTTATCTTCTTAATCTAACTCAACCCAGTTTTTACATTCTGTAACGACCCTAACCTAGGCATTATTTTAGTATCATATTATATTCTTTTTATATTATTGTTGACTTTATGTGTTCATTTTGTGTCCTTGTTTTCTTATGTTAAAATGAGATGGTTGTGAAATAATTCTAAAGCTTAGAATAAAATGGAAATAAGTTAAAGTATTTTATTGTGGTATATTAATTGAAAATAAATAAATTATGAGTAGTTGGGTGGTACTTGTGTAGAGGAGAGAAGTAGAAGGTTTAATTTCATTCCTTGGAAATTTAGGGGCTTAAATGTTGAAATTGGGAAGTTTCCATTTAATATAGCATGGGGGGCCATATTCCCTCTTTTCCTCCCCTCCCTTTTCTTAGTCAAACTTCACCCATACTTTCCCCATCTTTTCCATTATTCTCCTTCAATTAGTCAATCATTCCCCATACTCCTCCATTATCCTCCTTCATTCTTTTCCAATAATTTCCATGGAAGCTCCTTCTTGAAGACCACCCCTTTCCAAGTTCTTGGGGCCTTCAATTCTTCTCCATTTGTCAATCTGATCGTACTTTTGTGTTCGGGACAACTAGGAGAGCACATCAAGCCAAGAAAATTCTTGATCCATCTCATATTTCTAAGGTGAGTTATTATGACTTTCCCTTCATTAAATGTTCATGAACTATGGATGTTGTTATTGCTATTATAATGATTGTTTGATGCTTTGGAAACCTTCTTAGAGTGGAGGAATTGGTTAATGTCATAGAATGATGTTGTTGTTCATAGAAATTGATTAAGAGTGTAAGAAAATGGGTTGAGTTAGATTAAGAGGGTTAATCTTGAAATATGGTAGTAAAATGGGTGGAAAATCAAGTGATAAATGATCTAGGTTTAGGATATGCTACTTTGGGGTTAAATGGTTTAGAATGGAATTAGCAAAGTTAGAAATCCCTTTTAGGTTCACAAATTAGAAGAAGCTTGGTGCAAGTTTTGGTTTTTGGGAGTGACTAAGGAAACCTGCCACTGATACCTGATTCTGGCCGTGGCACGAGTCGTGCCCCTTGGCACGAGTCGTGCCCATGGTCAATTCGTGCTAACGAGTCGTGATAAATTTCTCATCCTTGCTGATTGAAAATGGAGCTAAAGAGCACGAGTCGTGCCCTAAGGCACGAGTCATGCCCTGTGGAAATAACGAGTCGTGCCTGGTTGGGGACGCATGATTCTGGGGAAGGTCAAATGGGCACGAGTCGTGCCCTGGGGCACGAGTCGTGCCCTGGCCTGGTGACTTTGAACCAACTTTAGAGCTGGTTAAACCTATTCAAACTATAACCAAAATGAAACCTATTTAACCTAGATTAAAGTAGAATATTTGGGCTACGCAATGATGCCTTATTTGGTCAAAATGGATTAGTGGATGTAGTTTAAATATTGTCCGGAAAATGGTTAATAGGCTTGATTAGTAACTTCACCAAAGTAGTTCAAACTCTGGAAGTAGATCTTGAACTTTTATTAAGATTATTCGAGGTTGCATAATGACTATGTAGGAATGGTTTATGATACATAGTGGCCTTACTTGCCCCATATCCTTGGTAATTGGTTTGAATAGTGTAGAAGCTGTATGTTACACTATCATGCTAGTTGGGAATGTGTATTTATCACATTGTTTCATTATTATCCAAAGTGTGGATTTATATACTATGTTGTTAACTTGTTATCCCAAGTGTGGATATGTTCATTATATGATTGCATTGTTATCCCAAGGGTGGATATGTTTATTATATGGTTGCTTTGATCCCAAGCGTGGATTTATTGGTTATATTGTTATCTTACTTGAATACATATTCATTGATGGTACTATGCATAGTGTATTAAATGAATGTTGCACTATGGTATTGATTTAGCATGAGTATACATTACCATGTTGATATATTATTATCCCTGTGGTGGATGTTATTTCAAGTATCTATTATGTGCTTGAGCGTGTTTATATCAGCTGATCTTTGGGGGTATAATGGAATACGATCACTTAGGAGGAATTGTTCCATAAGGTGATCGGATTACATTATACCTGTGACCTCTCCCCCTCTGTGGCCACAGACTGGGGTTATAGCATCTGTATTGAGCCAAAAGCCTTACAGAGTTGCTACTATCTTATATGGTTCCCTGGAACACGGGTCTTATAAGATGTGAATATGCCTAAGCAGTTCACAGGAGATGAGTTATAATCATAACTATCTCGGTTATATGATATTGTTTCTGGTGGATATGCATTCACAGAATAAGTGGAGTATTTACTTCCACAGTGGCACGACTTATGATTCAGACGGGAAAGGTAAACAAAGGTAACGGAAGGTGTTTACTGTTTTACTAATATGTGAGATGTACCTTGTTATGTGTTGCATCTTACTTGGCATATTGCTGCATTCATAATAGCTTGCTGAGATTTATTCTCACCCCTCTCCCTTTAATGTTTTTAGATCCTGAGACAGGCGGATCGGCCAAGTGAGGACGGAAAGGAGTTTGGACGTGGTATTTTGGGATTGTCGGGGTACGTATAGGTTGGCGTAGAAGATGTACTTTGGTATAATTCCTTTATGGAGTTTGTGTGTATAAAACTTAGTTCCAAGTTATAACTAAAGTCTTTTGTAATTAAAACAGATTGTTACTTTTAAAGTTATTCAACTCATCCTCCCTTGTAGAGAGGAATGAAGTTATTTTGAAATGGTTATGTTCAGTATGTTTAAGTTGTAAGTTAAATCAAAGTTTTAAAAAGTTTAGGTGGTTTGAGTTCTATTGGGGACACACTAGCTCGGGACACGGGTTAGGTTCCGGGTCGGGGTCCTCACACATTCTTTGTCACTATCATGAACAACAACACTTTCCTAAGTCATTACTCCATCTCTTAACTCCAAGAAAAGGGTCCTAACATATCAAATAAGAATTTCAACAACAATATCACATCAAACAATTCATGAACATTTAATTGAAGGAAGGTCATAATAACTCACCTTAGAATTATGAGATGGATTAAGGATTTTCTTAGCTTGATGTGCTCTCCTAGTTTCCCCGAACACGAAAGTACAATCGGATTTCCAAATGGAGAAGAATTGAATGCCCTAGGAACTTGGAAGGGGAGGTTTTCATGGAAGAACTTCCATGGAGATTTTTGGGAGGAAGGAAGAAGAAAATGATGAGGGAAAATGGAGAGGTATGGGAGGGTTTGAAAATAGGGGAAGTGGTAAGGGAAAAAGGGGTCATGGCCCCCCATGACTTCATTAAAGGAAGTCTTCCCATAAAAGGAAATTAGGTCCTCCAAGGTTTAGGATATAACAACAATCACCTTAACTTCTCTCTTTTACACAAGACAACCTAGCTATTTATATTTTATTTATTTCCAATTATTATATTTCAACAAAATACTTTAACTTATTCCCATTTAATCCTAAGGCCTTAAAAATTATTTCACACCTATCTTACCTAACATAAAAAAAAATCAAAGACATAAAATGAGCACATAAGGTCAACAATAATATAAAAGCATATAATATGATACTAAAATAGTGCCTAGGATTAGGGTCGTTACACTCACTCCCCCTTAAAGAAAATTTGTCCCGAATTTTAAAAGGACTTACTTGGATGCTCAAATAACCTAGGGTATTTCGCTCTCATTTCTGACTCTAATTCCCATGTTGCTTCCTCAATGGTATGATTCTTCCATAGGATCTTCACTATCGGGATGCTCTTAGTTCTCAACTCCTTAACCTGAAACTCCAAGACTCCCAATGGTTCTTCAACATAAGACATATCCGCTTGAATCTCATCGGGAGGAGAACTCAAAATATGGGAGGGATCTTGACAATACTTCCTCAACATAGAAACGTGAAATACATCATGAAGCAAGGAAAAGGATGGAGGTAACGCTAATCGGTAAGCCAAATCCCCAATCTTTTCTAGAATTTCAAACGGACCAACGAACCTCGAAGCCAATTTACCCTTATTACCAAACCTTTTAATTCCCGTCCTCGGAGAGACCTTCAAGAACACGAAGTCACCCACTTGAAAAGATAAGTCCCTTCTTCTATTGTCGGCGTAGCTTTTCTGTCTACTCTGAGCCGTCTTCAACCTATCACGAATCACCTTGATTTTCTCCGTCGATTCTCTAACCAAATCCGGGCCCCAAAGCCTTGCTTCACCAACCTCATCTCAACACATCAGAGATCTACACTTCCTACCATACAACGCCTCATACGGAGCCATCTCAATACTAGACTGATAACTGTTGTTGTAAGCAAACTCAACTAACGGTAGGTGATCTTCCCAAGACAATTGAAAATTCATCACACAAGCCCGTAACATATCCTCAAGTATCTGAATGGTTCTCTCGGACTGACCGTCGGTTTGAGGATGAAACGCCGTACTAAAACATAGCTTAGAATCCAAGGCTTCATGCAATGCTCTCCAAAATCTAGAAGTGAACCTCGGATCTCTATCGGAGACAATACTAACCGGAACCCCGTGAAGTCTAACAATCTCCTTCATGTACAACTGAGCTAACTTCTCCATCGAGAACTTGGTTGACACCGGAAGAAAATGAGCCGACTTTTTCAATCTATCCACAATAACCCAAATAGCATCCATCTTCTTCGCGGTAAGAGGCAAACCCGAAACAAAATCCATCGAAATTCCTTTCCATTTCCACTCCGGAATATCTAATGGTTGAAGTAGTCCCGCCGGTCTCTGATGTTCGGCCTTGATTTGTTGACAAGTTAGACACTTAGACACATAATCCGCAATCTCTCTTTTCATCCCATTCCACCAATATCCCCGTTTCAAGTCTTGATACATTTTCGTACTACCCGGATGAATCGCAAACTGGACTTATGACCATCCTCTAGAACACGCCTCTTGATCTCCGGTGATGAAGGAACACAAATTCTCCCTTGGAAGGTTAAAATTCCATCTCTATTCAACGCGAATTCCCCGGCTTTCCCATCTTGCACTTGTCCCAAAATTTTCTTCAACTCCGGATCAATTTGTTGAGCTTCCTTCAAATCCCCATACAAAGTAGGAATAGCTCGCACATTCGCAATTATTACTTCACTCTCCAATTCTCGGGAACTCAAAGCTGTCACATAAGCCTTTCGGCTAATCGCATCCGCCACCACATTGGCCTTTCCCGGATGATAAGAAATCACACAATCAAAATCCTTCAAGAACTCTAACCATCTTCTTTGTCGGTTATTCAACTCCTTTTGGGTAAACAAATATTTCAAACTCTTATGGTCGGTGAAAATCTCAAATCTCGCCCCATAAAGGTAATGTTTCCACTTATGCAACGCAAACACAATCGCAGCCAATTCCATGTCATGAGTAGGGTAATTCTGTTCCGCCGGTGATAACTTCCTAGAGGCATACGCAATCACTTTCCCATTTTGCATTAGTACACATCCCAATCCCGCCTTCGAGGCATCACTATAAATAACGAAATTCTCACAACCATCCGGAAGGGTAAGAATAGGAGCCGTCGTCAACCTCTTCTTCAACTCATTGAAACTTGCTTCACACTTGGAATCCCATACGAACGATACATCTTTCCGAATCAATCTTGTCAACGGAGTCGCAATTCGAGAAAAACCCTCAATGAACCTTCGGTAATACCCCGCCAAACCAAGAAAGCTACGAACTTCAGTCACAGTCGAAGGTTGCTTCCAATTAACCACGGCTTCGATTTTCAAAGGATCCACGGAAATTCCTGAACTCGACACTACATGACCCAAGAAAGAAATCTGCTCAAGCAAAAACTCGCACTTGCACAACTTGGCGTACAACTGCTTCTCACGAAGAACTGACAAGACAATTCTCAAATGATTTTCATGCTCCTCTCGGGACTTAGAATAAACAAGGATGTCATCTATGAATACCACCACAAAGCTATCAAGATAAGGCTTGAAGATACGGTTCATCATATCCATGAATACGGCCGGAGCATTAGTCAACCCGAAAGGCATCACAACAAACTCATAATGACCATATCTCGTTCTGAAAGCTGTCTTTGCAATATCATCCGGTCTAATCTTCAACTGATGGTATCCGCTTCTCAAATCAAGTTTAGAGTAGATAACGAAATCTTGAAGTTGGTCAAACAAATCATCTATATGCGGAAGAGGATATTTATTCTTAATGGTGGCTTGGTTCAACAAACGATAATCAATACATAATCTTAAGGTACCATCCTTCTTCCGGACAAATAAAACCAGTGCTCCCCAAGGTGACACACTTGGGCGAATAAAACCCCGGTCTAACAATTCTTGCAACTGAACCTCAACTCTTTTAATTCAGCCGGAGCCATTCTATAGGGTGCTTTAGAAATAGGTGCGGTACCGGGTACTAGGTCAATACAAAACCCTACCTCACGATCCAGAGGCATAGAGTACTCACTTGAAAACACATCACTAAATTCATTAACAATCAGGACATGAGCTAATTCGGGGGACTTCTTATTTGAATCTACCACATAAGCCAAGTACCCCGCACACCCTTTAGATAGCATTTTTCTAGCCTTTAAAGCAGAAATAACATGTAAATCGAACATAGATTTGTCCGCATCAAATATAAAAGTAGGCACATCAGGCATAGCAAATGAGACTTGCTTTCTACGACAGTCTACCAAAGCATGACACTGACTCAACCAATCCATCCCAAGGATCACATCAAAGTCACGGATTGATAACTCGACCAAATCCACCGGCAATACATGCCCACATATAGTCACATCACAACCATGATATATCAAGGAAGATGCGAGGCACTCTCCCATAGGAGTAGAAACCTCCAACACATAAGGCATAGATTCAGGCAATTTATGTAATGAAAATGCAAAATGAGATGCCACAAATGAATGGGAAGACCCGGGATCTATAAGAATGCGAGCCTTAACTCCTGAGACAGGGACTATACCTCTAATGACAGCATTGGGATCGACCTCTCCTCTACCCAAGGCGAACACTCGACCTTGCACTCTATCCTTGGGTTTCCCTTCGACTTCTCTTTTCACACCACCACCTTGTCCCCCTTGTCCACTACCCGAAGCTTGCTTCTTTTGCCACCTGGGACAATTCTTCCGGAAATGGCCTGTTGCCCCACACTCCAAACATTTGCCTTGCTTGCTCCAACACTTATCCTCTGAATGTCCTGGCTTCTTATAATATCCACACAATGTCCCAAACTGACCTGGAGTCGAACGATTTGTAGGAGCCGCCACATTTCCCCCTCTACCTGCTCCCGGAGCTGATGTCCTTGGTTGCCCTCTATTCTGTCCCGAACCTTGACCTTGGAATCTATTCCTACTTCCACCTTCAGACTTACTATGATGCTCTTCGATATCATTCTCAATCCGGTATGCCATATTCACGGCTGCTTGGTAGTTGATGAAGTCATGCGTCAACAACTGCTTTCGGAATTCCACCCTTAAACCTTTCACGAACCGATAAATCCGCCTCTCTTCCTCCGGCACCAAATGAGGACAATATCGGGCTAACTCGGTGAACTTGGCAGAATACTGTGCTATGGTCGTTGTCCCTTGCTCCAATTTCAAGAACTCGACTTCCTTCTTATCCCTTGTAACCATTGGAATGAAATGATCCCGAAACTTGCGTGTGAAATTCTCCCAAGTCTGCGGTGTAAGGTCGCGATCCCAGCCATCCTTCACTACTTGCCACCAATGCTCAGCAGGTCCTTCTAACTTGAAGACAGCGCATCTCACCTTTTCTCCATCCAAACTCTCCATTGCCGCGAAAATCTTATTCATAGCTTCAAGCCATCTCTCCGCCTTTGCCGGATCCGGATCTCCATTGAAACTAGGAGGAGACATCTTCACAAATTTCTCCAAGCCATGGTGCCCTTGCCTACCTTCTGGTTGTTGTTTTCCCCTACCTTGATTTTGATTTGCCATATTCTGAAGAAATACTTGGAACATGTCCATCATTTCTGCATTCGGATTATCAACATTTCCCAAAGCCCGAACCTGATCGCCATCATTTCCCGCCATTGGAACAAACTCCTGCATTAAACACTCGACGTCAGTTATCGCACACTCTCACTCAGCTAAACTCTACCCGAGAACTCTAACCGAGCTCTGATACCAACTGTGAGGACCCCGACCCGGAACCTGACACGTGTCCCGAGCTGGAGCGTCCCCAAACTAACTCAAATTACCTAAATTTTTTTTAAAACTTTGATTTAACTTACAAACTTAAACATACTTAACATAACCATTTCAAAATAACTCCACTCCTCTCCACATTGGAGTAAGAGTTGAACAACTTTGAAAATAACAACCTGTTTTAGTTACAAAAGATTTCGGTTATAACGTAGAACTAAGTTTTATATATACAAACTCCATAAAGGAATTATACCAAAATACATTTTCTACGCCAACCTATACATACCCCGACAATTCCCAAAATATCACGTCCAAACTCCTCTCCGCCCTTACTTGGCCGGTCCGCCTGTCTCGGGATCTAAAAACATTAAAGGGAGAGGGGTGAGAAAAAATCTCAGCAAGCTATTATGAATGCAGCAATATGCCAAATAAAATGCAACACACAACAAGTTGCATATAACACATTGGAAAAGCTGTAAACACTTTACATTACCTCAGTTTACCTTTTCCCGTCTGAACCATAGTCGTACAACATTGGAGATAAAATCCCAATATTTAGTGAACTGCTTGAGCATTATTCACTTCTTATAAGACCTGTGTTTCAGGGAACCATATAAGATAGTAGCAACTCTGTAAGGCTTTTGGCTCAATACAGATGCTATAACCCCGACCTGTGGCCACAGGAGGGGACGGTCACAGGTATAACATAATTCGATCACATTAGGTCACACTTCCATAATTGATTGTATTATGTTATACCCCCAATCATCAGCTGATTAACACAAATTCAAGCACATAATACTTACTTGAAATAAAATCCACAAAAGGGATAAGCAATATAGCCACATGGTAAAATATACTCATGTTCAATCAATATCATAGTGCAACAAGTACTTAATACACTATGCATCTCACAATCAATGAATATGTATACAAGTAAGGTAATAAGGTATCATTAAACAACCCTACATAATCAATATACAACAATACAAGGCCTCTAAAAAGACCCGAGCTCAATTTACCAAGTTTGAGTCACAATGGTTAAGTTACTAAACAAGGCTCCCAAGCGTTTTCCAAGCAATAATTAAAGTACTTCCATAATTCCATTTTTATCAATTAAGATGTCATTGTGTAGCCAAAGTATTCTACTTTAATCTAGGTTAAAGAGGATTCATTTTGGTTCTAGTTTGAATAGGTTTAAACAGCTCTAAAGTTGGTTCAAAGTCACCAGGCCAGGGCACGACTCGTGCCCCTTTGACCTTTCCCAGATTCATGCATCCCTTAGCAAGGCACGACTCGTTATTTCCACAGGGCACGACTCGTGCCATTTCAGCCCAAATTGATCAGAACGAATTAACCTCAATTTCATGAGTCGTATCCACGAGTTGGCCATGGGCACGACTCGTGCCAAGGGGCACAACTCGTGCCACGGCCAGATTTAGGTATCAGCAGCAGCTTTAAACCAATAAGTCAAGAAAACCAAAAATCCAACCCAAGCTTCCTCTAAATTGTGAACATAAGAATATTACCAACCTTTCTAATATCATTATAATCCATTTAAACCCAAAGTAACATCAACCTAGGCTACTCCCACTTTGATTTCCTACTCATTTCACCATCACATTTCAAATTTATCTTCTTAATCTAACTCAACCCATTTTCTTACATTCTTTGTCACTATCATGAACAACAACACTTTCCTAAGTCATTACTCCATCTCTTAACTCCAAGAAAAGGGTCCTAACATCTCAAATAACAATTTCAACAACAATATCACATCAAACAATTCATGAACATTTAATTGAAGGAAGGTCATAATAACTCACCTTAGAATTATGAGATGGATTAAGGATTTTCTTAGCTTGATGTGCTCTCCTAGTTTCCCCGAACACGAAAGTACAATCGAATTGCCAAATGGAGAAGAATTGAATGCCCTAGGAACTTGGAAGGGGAGGTTTTCATGGAAGAGCTTCCATGGAGATTTTTGGGAGGAAGGAAGAAGAAAATGATGAGGGAAAATGGAGAGGTATGGGAGGGTTTGAAAATAGGGGAAGTGATGAGGGAAAAAGGGGTCATGGCCCCCCATGACTTCATTAAAGGAAGTCTTCCCATAAAAGGCAATTAGGTCCTCCAAGGTTTAGGATATAACAACAATCACCTTAACTTCTCTCTTTTACACAAGACAACCTAGCTATTTATATTTTATTTATTTCCAATTATTATATTTCAACAAAATACTTTAACTTATTCCCATTTAATCCTAAGGCCTTAAAAATTATTTCACACCTATCTTACCTAACATAAAAAAAAATCAAAGACATAAAATGAGCACATAAGGTCAACAATAATATAAAAGCATATAATATGATACTAAAATAGTGCCTAGGGTTAGGGTCGTTACAAGTAAGATATTAATTAATTATAATTATTTATTAGTTAATGAATATCTCGCTTAATTAATAAATTTTGGTGTTCCCAACATCATCAATTTTCTTCCTTTGAATCTTTTGTTGAATTTGCTTGTAGTAGATGGAATTGTTTGCAAAGAGAAAATTTGTCAATGTCATATGTTTTAGATGATAAACGTTGTTGTATGTTGGCTAGTGAGCAAGACTTTATTTGCATGGGTATTATGGTTGCTCGTAAGCATATTGACATGATAAAAATAAATGTGACTGATCATAATATATTTGTTAGGAATGATGTCTTTGGTGAATCGTATGCCTCTGTTTGTGAAGGTAGTTTTGGATCTACTGAACTTAATAATAGTTGTAGTAGTAGGAATGGCGTTCATGTCAGTTTTTTTTGTTACAAAAAAAAAAGAAATTGAAAAGTGCAGAATGAGCTGATGCAATTCAAAATGTTGGTCAAATATTCGAATGTGGTTGTGCTAAATTCAGAAATGTATTATGTAAGTTTGCAACACAAGGGGTTTGATTTTGAGTATTTGAAAAATGAACCAAGTCGTGTTACCGCTCAATGTACCCACAAAGTTTCTAGAGGGTATCTATGGAGGATCCATGCTTTAATTGAAAAATCTAATGGCTATTTTTGCATAAGGACATATGAACCAAAGCATATATGCAAGGATGTGGTTAGGGTTAAATTTGGCCAAAGGATGGGTTCTGATGTACTTGATAGTGTTCAAATTGATAAGGTCAAATTTAATCAGAATATTAGTCCAAGTGACATTGTTAAAGAGCTTCAAACAGATTATGGGCTTCAAATAAGTTACAAAGTTGTTTGGAGAGCTATTGAGTAGGCAAAGAAAACTGTTTTTGGTGATACAACTTTGGCTTATGATAAACTTAGATATTATATTGAGAAAATTAAGGAGTTGGATCCAAAAGAAAACTATGCAACTGCTTATTTCGGAGGTCATCGTTATGGGGAAATGTGTTGAAATGCAGCTGAATAATTCAATGCTATGATAAAGGATTTTAAACACTCCCTGTTGTGAATTGATAGATCACGTACGTTTTAAGATCATGGCAAAAATGTCCATGCGTAAACAAGAGTCAGCTAACTGGGCTTATGTATTGTGTCTATCAATGCAAAAAAATCACAAGGAATGCATAGATAAAGACAGGTCATGGAGCATTTATCCTTCCAATCCAATGAGTATCAAATGTCAATAAGCAAAGCAAAATCTTAAATTTTCAGATCTTCTTTCTTACCCAGTAATGTTGTCGAGGTAATTCAACTTAGAATTGTTGTCATTTGCGATCGATCGTGGCGTGCAAGCATGTAACTCTCAATTACCCCGTAAGTAAATTTCAGGGATAGATCGTACATGTAAATCATAACCGGTGCCGTTGATGGAGGATGGAAACTACTATGAATGTGGGAATCGAAGGTGTCGAGGGAGGAATTGAAAAAGGGTGTGGTGAAAATTGAGGTGTTTAAAAAGGCCTAAAGGCATATAATTATGATTCTGGCTGGGGTTCGCCTTCTCATTTTCACACAATGACGTTCCTCTCTCTCTCCATATCTCCCATCCCTCTTCACTCTCTCTATTCCTAACTCAAACTACTGCCAGCCATCCTTTCCTCCTCCGGCATACACCTCGACGGCGAATACGCTTCAACATTCGTCATAGGAGGATTGTGGTGGAGCAAGTTTGGGCTTATGAATGTTCGACTCTTTCCAAACCCTAGACCTGTAATCGGAAAAATTCGTAGTCGGTCGACGCTCAGCATAGATATGAAGGATTTTGACCTAGATCTATTCCATCTTTGACCATGTCGCTCGCCCAGACCTGGATTGTGTCGCACAAAAAATAAATCAATAAAAAAGCTAGTAACTTTTTCCCCAATTTACTTTCTAGATTTGTTTCAAATTGAACTGTTAATTGTCCAATTCAATCGAAATTGCACCTTGTGTCTTAGTTGGCGGAGATTCTATTATGTATAAGACTACCCACAATCCACAGTGGTTTCATCCCACCATCTCATTTCATTTAACCACTTTAACACTTTATCTCATCCACCTCATATTTTAACTATCCATTTCATTTAATCACCCTACAATGGTTAAATTAAATTAAATTTCAACTCCCTTCAACTCATCATTCTATACCCCACCACTTTTATTTTATTTATATTCTCTATTTTTATGATTAGTAAAATAATAATAATAATTATTATTATTATTTATAATTAAAAAAATATTTCACACTTAATTAAAAAATATTGCATCAATTTATAGGAAAAAATGATGATTTTTTTTAAATAAACGCTAAAATGAAGAAGGATAATTGAGAAATAAGTGTTTTTTTTTGTCTAAATCAAATGAAACTTGTATCAATTTATATGGAAAAAAATGATGAATTTTGGTTTAAAAAAAATAAAAATAAAATTAATTTATTAAAGATTTGGGATAAAAAATTAAATTCGAAAATTCAACAGACCAATACCAAGGTGACACTTGGCACAACCAGAAAAAAAAAGGAAAATTGTACCGCCACACGCGTCAGCCTAGGCGGTGTGGCATACTCGCCAGAAGCGGGCCAATGGGAGCACGACACGTGTCATAGGCGCCAATTTTTTTTTCATCCGAATGAAATTTTTCATTCAACCATTTCAATCACCCCCATTTCATCCCCATTGCAAGGTTTCATCCAACTTAAACCCATTTCATCCAACATTTCAATTCACCATTGCTCATAGTCTAATTCAAGAGAAATTTTTGATGATTTGATATTTTTTAATTTTACAATGTCAGTTTCCTTCTTCCCAAAATAGAAGTTGGTTGGTGAAGATGGATTTTGGTGATGACGATGGTTTTTGGTAGTAAAAGGAGATGATTTTTTTGCCAAATATGATTGAGTTTGTTTGAACTTGATTTGGGGAAAATAATAATTTTGAATTGGACTTTTTGATTTTTTTTATTACATTTGGTTTTCAGGATTTTTTCTCAATTAATTCACTTTTAAAATTTTATTTTTTAAAGTGACTTACTGTTCAAACTTTTTTCCAAAATGTCCCACTTTTTGAAACTCGCTACACCGTGTAGCGAGTTTGACTGAGACATGTCAAACTCGCTACACGGTGTAGCGAGTTTAGTGTGATTAAGATTATCCGGTTTGTCATTAATTGCTAGTAATTAATAAAGACAAACTCGCTACACCGTGTAGCGAGTTTGACCTGTCATAGTCAAATTCGCTACACCGTGTAGCGAGTTTCCCTTTTTTTGTAGATAAGGTTTTCCAGATTCATTTATCCTCCTATCCTCCTCGTTCATTCATTCTCGTCTCCTCCTCGCAACATTCTCGTATCCTCATATCAACCCTCAATCTTCTCAATCCAAATTCGATTAAACACAAAAAATAGACCCAAGAGAGCTTCGTTTTTTTATACCGCCGTCCCAGTTCCTCTGGTCAATCCTCCACCCCTCAATCTTCTCAATCTTCTCAATCCTCCTTTACATCGCGTGTTATTTCTGGTCCGCCGGTGCCGTAGAATCCGCCATGCGCCAGAAAATTCTCGATCGTCAGAGCTTATCTTCGCAAGAAACCCCGATCGCAACCCAAGAGTATATACGGAGAGCGATTGAAGATCTGGTGAAGGATGAAGCTTTCCAAGATGGTCCTTGGCTCTCTGCAATGAAATTTCTCACTGAAGCCGGTACATATTATCCGTTGAGCTCTATCAAGAAGAAATGCCTTAATATTGACAGGGTGGATCAGGTATAATATCAAGATTAATTATACTTAAATGTGTGTAAAGATGATTTTTTACATTTATGTATGTTCTATTAGGTTGTTGCCGTTATCAAGTCCTGCACACCAAATGGTCTTGGTGATTTCTGGGTGACTTTAAAGGTTAGGATATGAGCTTAGTATGCTTTCTATCATGGGTGAAATGTGTTTTGAGTTACTAACTGGGATAAAATTATTAGGATCCTACGGATACCATAGATGCTTCGATTCATCGGAAAGTGTTAACTAAGAGTGAATTTGCAAATGATATATATGTCGGTTATCTTCTGATACTTCAGAAGGTATGATATATTAGTACACTTTGGAATCATCATTAATACTTCCATCTAATTGTTTGTTTTGAAATATTTAGGTTGTTGTTTTTGCCCTCAACCCATCACGATCAGCACGTTATCTTAACATCACACTCCCTAATGTCTTCAAGGTACATATTTTCTTATTTTTGCTGAATTGTTGGAATCATATAGTAAATGATGTTAATCTCATTTATTTTGCAGGTACTTCCTAAGAATAATGAAGTTAAGTGAATGCTAAGTTCATTTGGTTTACTTGAATTTCCTAAATGTTTGAATTAATTAATGTAAGATTTCCTATGTGACCGGGATGTGGTCACTAACTTGATTATATTTATTTTGATGTTATTTTAGATTTTTAAAACTATTTGGTACAGTTTGTGTTTGATTTCGTTGCAATTTTTCCTGTCATCATTTTTCTAACACATGTAAAAAAAAACGTTTTTAAACAAAAACATAATTCAGCAATACATGTAAAACAAAAAAAAAGTTTGTAAACAAAAACATAATAATTCATGAAGAAGAGTTGACGTTGAATATATTACTACCTCCGTCCCACTTCAAGGGTCCTATCTTTTTTTATGTTAACACGAAGGTATTTTGAGCAATAATTTGAAGTTAATTTAATTATTCAAATGAAAATTTAAAACTTGTTATTGATACACCATTATATGTACTACAAATAACAGTTTTTAGATATTCATTAGGATAACTAAATTAATCTATATTTATTGCTCAAAATACCTTCGTGGGTAACATAAAAAAAATGAAAATAAGAAACTTGAATTGAATGAATTGAATAAAGTGGACTGGACAAACTCTGACCTAAAATTGCTACACCATGTAGCGATTTCACCTTTAATGAAACTCGCTACATGGTGTAGCGAGTTTTAGCTGGCATTTCCTCTTTCCAGCAGATGAGCTTCAGTTTCCAGCAGCATAAAGGTTCAGTTTACAGCCACCATATTCATTATCTTCCTCTCTCGTATCTCTTCCTCTCGTATCTCTCATTCAAACTCTCTCACAAAAAAATAACCCAAATCTTCTTGACATCATTTTATTTCATTAGAATAGTTGAAGATCACGAATCAAGGTAAATTAACATCATCTTAATTATTGTTTTCACTTGTGTTTAGAAATAAAATTTAAGTATTTAACTGTGTTTTAATATATTGTAGATATAAATGTTAGAGTTTTGTTATATAGTTTTTAACACTTTGATTTCGTAATATAGGGTTAAAGATGAACGGGGGTCCAATCATTTTCATGTGTTATTGGGTAGGTGATGATGAACAACCGTTTGATGGTCCTCATTTCAAAAAAGGGCCAAAATGTGCAATTAAGGCTAATTGCCGATGGAGATACAATGATTTGATTGATGAGTTATATAAAAAGGCGAACTTAGATCAGTCTCAATTTGATTTGGAAGTCATTTACAGATGTCCTCATTCTTTTGATAGCGAGATTGGTGAGTACTTTCCTTTCCTCATTGAAGATGATGCGTGTATGGATATAATGTTCGATCATTTAGCTAAATTTGGGGGGATGGAAAATTTGCAGCTGTATATTCGTGTAAAATTGATTGAAAATCGACCCAATTCAGAGTTTGAAACACGACACACAGAGACCATTTATGGGTATTCACCAAGTTGTAACCGTGATGCAGGGGTTGGTCCAAGTTCCCAAACACTTGTATCAACCCAAATACCAAATTATGATGATGGGGCATTTGGGCATAATGATCATGGTAATGAGGTTAGTTTTGAAGATGATGTAGATTATGAAGAAGAAGAAGTACACACTGATGTAGATGCAATGCTAGACGATGATGATGATGAATATGAGGAGGGTAGTAGTGATTCTGATGTCGATTTGGGAGGCTGTGATAATGAGCCGATTGATGATGACGTGGAGACAACTCTTGTTCATTATGAAGTGCCAAAAAATCAAAGATATGAGAGAGCGGATTATCCCTTTTACATCGATATTGGTACTTCTGCTTGACAAGAACAAGGCTTCATTGATTACTGATGAGTGAGTTTTACACTCATCCATTTAATACTTTATAAACTTATTCTTAGATTAATCCTTGGGTTTTGTGTGTTTTAATGGGTGTTTTAGTGTTTTTCTAGTTTTCAGGGGTTCAAGTGAAGATATGAGCAAATTAGAAGCATTTTGTGCTCACTTTGGAAGTTCAAGGGCCAAATTGTAATTTTTGGAAGTACAGGGACCTAATTGCAAATTTGGAAAATTGGGAGAAAAAAGTGGTTTTCTAAAGTTTAGGGGCAAAGCGAAAATATGGAAAGTTCAAGGACAAGGTGCAATAGAAATTTTTATAATGACCAAAATGCGACAAAATGCGACGGTGCAATTACGTTACGAACCGAATCAATGGGGGGTCCTAACCAAGGCAATTGAGGCCAAGGCTGAAGCAAAATGGGGCCAAGGATTGCACAGTGGCCGGCCAAGGTGAGCAAGACAAGGCAAGTTTGGGCCAAGGAAGAATTGCTGAAGTGAACAAAGCATGTGGCCGAGGATTGGAACGGAGTTGGGCTTGGTTTTGGGCCTGTTTTGGGCTGGTCTTCACGGCTGTTTGCATGCCTTGGCAGCCGAGGGGTTTAAGGAGGATTTCAACAATTAGTTCAGTAGGGAATTTTTTGATTCAGGAAGGAAGAACACTTTTTGCCAGGAAACAATTACTTGGTCTTTTTATTTCGACTCTCCAGGTTTTTTAATTTATTTTAATTTTGTGATTTTTAGTATGAGTATTGGTAGCTAAACATCTAGTTCTTGGGATTGGAGGTAACAATTTCATGCTTTAAGTTTTTATTTTCATCATTTTCATTGTAGACTTGGGATTATCAAGTAGATTTTTAATGGAGTTTTGGAATATTTATGTTGAATGCCATATTTGTTCTTGACTATTCTTGAATTATAATTGTGAATCGCCAAATTCTCAATTGTAATTAGTCTTTGCTTGATAATGACAATTTGTTGAATCCCCGCCAAAAGATTCATAAGAATTGTAGTTCTTCTTGTTCTTATTTTCTAAATGGGTTTCTAATTAATCTATGAACGGGCCAAGGAAATAGATTAATTGGAGACACTTGATTGCAAATCACCCGCCTAAGTGTCCCAATCATAATTTTGTAAGAATGAACCCCAAGTATACTTTGATTGATGATTATTGATTTAATTATTTGCTATTGTGAATATTATTTTGTATATATTTTTTGTTTTAACTTGGTGTTGCAGATTTGAATGTTTGGTCGTCGATCACTACATCCAGAGTTGTTACCAATTGACCACAACATCCATCGCATCAACAAGAGAAAGCAACCAGAACCAAGTGATACAGAAAGTGAGTCAATTTATTCTGAACAGTCTGAGAATACCGACTCAGAAGAGGAAATTAAAATGGCGGAAGATGATCCACTACAGATGATGGGTGATTTTGCTCGTCCGGTGATTGAACCATCACCATCGTGCATCGTGCTCCCACAAGCGACAAGGAACTATGAGTTGAAGAACCTTCATTTCAACATGCTTCCTTCATTCCATGGGATGGCATCGGAGGACCCAATAACCTTTATGCGAGATTTCTATAGCACAGTGCAAGGTTTTCCATTGGGGCAACTAACCGAAGAGCAATTGAGAATGAGGTGCTTTGCTTATACTTTGAAAGATGCTGCCAAGACATAGTTTATGGCAATTGCTCCTACCTCTCTCAACACTTGGATGGATGTTTACAACAAGTTCATGGCAAAGTTCTATTCTCATCAAAAGACATCCGATTTGAGGTCCAAGATAATGTCTTTCAATCAAGATCATGGTGAAGCTTTTCATGAAGCTTGGGATAGATTCAAGATGTTGTTGGTTCAGTGTCCTCATCACGGGTTTCCTTTAGCCCTTTTAAATCAAGCTTTCTACGATGGGTTGACTCAATAAGATCAAGCACAAGTGGATAATGCAGCAGGGGGTGCTATTGGTGAGAAAATAGCGGATGAAACAAAATCTTTGTATGAGAGACTTGGCATGAATTCACAACAGAAAAGTGTAAGAGGAGGTAGAAGAGGTATTTATGAGGTCGAGTCCAATGATATGTTAGCACAACAAGTTTCGACATTGACTTCACAAATGAAGAACTTCATGGGGATGATGACGGGTCAAGGTCAAGTTCAAGGTCGAAGTCAAGGAGAGAGTAGTTCGGGCAAAAGTTGCTTAATTTGTAATTTAAATACCCATGATACTATGGGGTGTCCATTGCGAGATCAATTTCCAGAATTTTTTGAGCAAGCCAACGCAATGAATTCTTTCCAACCAAGAGTGCGAAATGATCCATTTTCCAACTCTTATAATCAGGGTTTGAGGAATCATCCCAACTTTTCATGGGGAGGAAATCAAGGGCAAGGTCAGTTTTAGCAACAATACCAACCACAGATGCCACAACCGCAGCAACAAGGGCATGGGAGGCCAAGTGTGGAGGAAACTTTGCAAAAGTTTATTGTGGCCTCGCAACAAAATTAGGTGGCCATGGACCAAAGAATGGGGAACCAAGAAGCTTCAATGAAAAAGCTTGAGAATCAGCTTGGTCAAATTGCTGAGGCACTCCAAAAGCACACTCCGGGTACACTTCCAAGTCAACCAGAACAAGCTAAGGTCGTCACCCTGAGGAGTGGTAAGACTCTTCAGGAGGTACACTCTTCTCCTTCTCCTTCTCCTTTAGATAGTACTAATTTGCATGAGAATGAAGTTGGGGCGGAGGAACAAGTTGAAGTGACTCCCGATGAGAAACTTCCAACTCCACCTCTTAAGCCATATGTACCTCCTGTCCCTTTCCCTGGTAGATTGGTCAAGAATAAGGTTGAAACACAATTTAAAGAGTTGTATGACATGCTTTCTAGGGTGAATGTAAATTTACCATTGCTCAATGTGATTAAGAATATTCCTTCATATGCTAAATTTTTCAAGGAATTGAGCACTAATAAAAGGAAGTATGCACCGAATCAAAAAATTGTGGTTTCGGACCAAGTCAGTGCTGTTTTTGAAAAAGATTTGCCTCCTAAGCTTAAAGACCCCGATAGTTTTAATGTTATGATTTCTTTGGGGGACTCTAAGAAAGTGAGGGCAATGTTAGATTTAGGAGCTAGCATTAATTTGCTGCCGTATTCTTTGTTTGTTGAGTTTGGGTTGGGTGAACTAAAACCTACTACTATGACTTTGCAACTTGCTGACCTTTCGGTCAAATACCTAAGGGAGTAGTAGAAGATGTTTTTGTTCAAATTGATAAATTGATTATCCCTGTTGACTTTGTGGTTCTTGATATGGAGAGAGAGGCTAGTGGTGTGAATGATGTCCCTATTTTGCTTGGGAGACCGTTTGGCTACCGCAAATGCGGTAATTAATGTGAAAGATGGAAGTTTGTCCTTGACAATCATGGATGAAATTGTTAACTTCTCTATTTTTTATTTCATGAAAAAGCCATATGAGGTCAATGAATGTCTCTTTTGTGATATTTCTGATAATTCTCTGTTACTTGAGCCTGATTTTGAGAGCTCTCTTGTGTCTGAGTTTGTGTATGAGTTAGTTACGAAAGGTGTGTTTGATAAAAATGAGGCGAGGGCCATTCTTGCTGATATGGATGTTACGAAGGAAGTTACTGAAAAGGTTCCTGTGGAATCTTTAGGTAATTTTAATCCTAAGCATTTACCGTCTATTGTCTCTCCTCCCGAGTTAGAACTTAAACAACTTTCGTCTAGCTTGAAGTATGCTTTTCTTGGTAATAGTGATTCTTTGTCTGTTATTATTGCTGCGGATTTAACGGAATTGCAGGAAAGAAAGTTGCTTGATGTGTTGAAGCGACATAAGTCCGCAACTGGGTGGAGCATTACTGACATAAAGGGAATTAGTCCAACCAGGTGCATGCACAAAATTCATATGGAGGATGATGCCAAATCAGTACGGTAAAATCAAAGAAGGATGAATCCTCATATGCTTGAGGCGGTAAGAAAAGAAGTCCTGAAACTTTTGGATGCAGGTATTATCTATCCGATCTCTGATAGTAAGTGGATAAGCCCTGTTCATGTTGTTGCTAAGAAATCTGGAATTACTGTTGTTAAGAATGAGGATAATGAGCTTGTGCCTACTAGAATGGTCACTGGTCAACGCATGGTTATCGATTACCGAAAACTTAATGTTACGACTAGAAAGGATCATTTTCCTTTGCCATTTATTGACCAAATTCTAGAAAGGTACAGTCGAGGAATATTACTGTTTCTTAGATGGTTTTTCAGGCTATAATCAGATTCCTATTGCACCAGAAGATCAGGAAAAGACCACATTCACATGCCCTTTCGGAACATTTGCATATCGAAGGATGCCATTCGGCTTATACAACGCTCCCGCTACATTCCAACGGTGCATGATGTCGATCTTTTCTGAAATGATTAGCAGGTTTGTTGAGGTATTTATGGATGATTTTTCTTTGTACGGTGATTCGTTTGATGCATGCTTAAATAATTTGACTTTGGTTCTTAAAAGATGCTGTGATACCAATTTAACCTTAAGTTGGGAAAATAGTCATTTTATGGTCAAGCATGGAATTGTGTTAGGTCATGTTGTGTCGAAGAAAGGGATTGAAGTTGACAAGGCAAAAATTGAATTAATATCTAAATTACCTCCGCCAACAAATGTAAAAGGAATTCGTACACTACCAGAAACAGGTGTTTTAGCGACGGAATTATCAGTGACGGACTCATTCCGTCGCTAAATAGCGGCGGAATATAAGCTTTAGCGTCGGAATTATTTTGGCGTCAAATTTAGCGACGGAATTTAATTCCGCCGCTAAATTCCGCCACTAAAACGAATATTCCTCGAATATTCGTTTAATTACCGCCACTATTTTCGCGGTTGATTTACCGACGGAATATTCCGCCGCTAAATCTTTATCAGCGACGAAATTATTTCGCCGGTGAAAATATATCATTTCTTTATTTTTTTATTTATCAGCGTCGGAAATATTCCGACGGTGAAATTAAAATATATTTATTTTTTTTTGAAATATTACACCGACGGAATATTTCCGCCGCTGAATAATTATTTTTTTTTAATTTATCAGCGTCGGAAATATTTCGACGGTGAAATTAAATGTTTTTTTTAATTAAACACCGACGGAATATTTCCGCCGCTGATAATTTAATATTTTTTATTTTTCAGCGACGGAAATATTCCGTTGCTGATATTAAAATGTATTTTTTGTTTATTTTTAGAACTAATTAACAAAATAACAAACTAAAAAATATTAAAGTATCATAAATATTTTTGATATTTTTGAAAAAATAAATAAATCATAAATATTTATTAATTTTAATTTAATAAATATCATTATTTTTATTTATGTAAAATATGAAAGTTATTTTAAATTACTCTCAAAAAAATAAATATGAGTCAATAAATATTATTTTTGAAAAAATAAATACCACATGAATATTTATTAATTTTAATTTAATAAATATCATTCTTTATAATTATTTAAAACATGAAAATTATTTTAAATTACACTAAAAAATAAATATGAGTCAATAAATACACTATACCCTATACCCTATACACTATATCATATACCCTATACCCTATACCCTATACCCTATACCCTATACCCTATACACTATACACTATACCCTATACCTTATACCCTATACACATGCCACATACCCTATACCACATCTGCTATACACTATACCCTATACCCTATACACTATATCCTATATCCCTATACCCTATACACTATACATTATACAATATACCCTATAAACTATACCCTATACACTATACCATATACCCTATACCATATACCCTATACCCTATACCCTATACCCTATACCCTATACCCTATACCCTATACCCTATACCCTATACACTATACACTATATACTATACACTATACACTATACACTATACACTATACCCTATACCCTATACCCTATACCCTATACACTATACCCTATACACTATACCCTATACACTATACCCTATACCCTATACCCTATACACTATACACTATACACTATACCCTATACACTATACCCTATACACTATATCATATACCCTATACCCTATACCCTATACCCTATACCCTATACCCTATACACTATACACTATACCCTATACACTATACCCTATACACTATACCCTATACCCTATACCCTATACCCTATACCCTATACACTATACCCTATACCCTATACCCTATACCATATACCCTATACCCTATACCCTATACCTTATACACTATACACTATACCCTATACCCTATACCCTATACCCTATATCCCTATACCCTATACCCTATACCCTATACCCTATACACTATACACTATACCCTATACACTATACCCTATACACTATACCATATACCCTATACCCTATACCCTATACCCTATACCCTATACCCTATACCTTATACTCTATACCCTATATACTATACACTATACCCTATACCATATACCCTATACCCTATACCCTATACACTATACACTATACCCTATACATTATACACTATACTCTATACCCTATACCCTATACCCTATACACTATACACTATACACTATACACTATATACTATACACTAATTAATCCTAAACCCTAACCCCTAACCCCTAAACCCTAAACCCTAAACCCTTATAAACCCTAACCCCTAAACCCTAACCCCTGCAATGTAAGGGTACTGGAGAAACTATCAATGACAAGGACCGCTGCCCACAATGCAAGGGCGAAAAGGTTGTACAGGAGAAGAAGGTATTGGAAGTGGTTGTGGAGAAGGGTATGCAAAATGGACAGAAAATTACATTCCCAGGAGAAGCCGATGAAGCTCCTGACACTCTTACTGGAGACATAGTCTTTGTACTACAACAGAAAGAGCACCCAAAGTTCAAGCGAAAGGGTGATGACAGGGGCAAATTATACATCCGCTTCTCGGTCGACTTCCCAGATTCCTTGACTTTCGAACAATGCAAGGCCCTAGAGGGTGTGCTGCCTCCTAAGCCTTCATCGCAGATGACAGATATGGAGCTTGATGAGTGCGAGGAGACAACCCTTCATGATGTCAACATTGAAGATGAGATGCGCAGAAAACAACAGGCGGCGCATGAAGCTTACGATGAAGATGATGACATGCACGGTGGTGGGGGACAGAGAGTGCAGTATGCTCAGCAGTAATGATGTGGGTCTTTGTTTTCTGGATATCTTAGTTATGACTTATGAGACAATAATCTCCAGAGTGTTGTCTAATAGTTGGTTAGTTCCTAGTTTTGGACTAATCTTGTTTTTGTTTTATTTTGGATAAAAAATTTAAAATTGTATGCAATTTACCAATTTGGGAATAGCTCCAAGAACCCTTGCAATTCTTATATATATGGTCATTGTTTCTATTTAAAAAAAATACAAAAAAAACCTAACCCCTAAACCCTAACCCCTAAACCCTAACCCCTAAACCCTAACCCCTAACCCCTAACCCCTAAACCCTAAACCCTAAACCCTAAACCCTAAACCCTAACCCCTAAACCCTAAACCCTAACTCCTAAACCCTAAACCCTAAACCCTAAATCCTAACCCCTAAACCCTAAACCCTAAACCCTAAATCCTAACCCCTAAACCCTAAACCCTAACCCCTAAACCCTAAATCCTAACCCCTAACCCCTAACCCCTAAACCCTAAACCCTAAATCCTAACCCCTAACCCCTAACCCCTAAACCCTAAATCCTAAACCCTAAACCCTAAACCCTAAACCCTAAATCCTAACCCCTAACCCCTAAACCCTAACCCCTAACCCCTAAACCCTAAATCCTAACCCCTAACCCCTAAACCCTAAATCTTAAACCCTAACCCCTAAACCCTAAACCCTAAATCCTAACCCCTAACCCCTAAACCCTAAACCCTAACCCCTAAACCCTAAACCCTAAACCCTAACCCCTAAACCCTAACCCCTAAACAATAAACCCTAAACCCTAAACCCTTATAAACCCTAAACCCTAACCCCTAAGGTATAGTATATAGTGTATATTGTATAGTGTATAGGGTATAGGGTATAGGGTATAGTGTATAGTGTATAGGGTATAGGGTATAGGGTATAGGGTATAGGGTATAGGGTATATGGTATAGGGTATAGGGTATAGGGTATAGTATATAGTATATAGTGTATATTGTATAGTGTATAGAGTATAGGATATAGGGTATATGGTATAGGGTATAGTGTATAGTGTATAGTGTATAAGGTATAGTGTATAGTGTATAGTGTATAGGGTATAGGGTATAGGGTATAGTGTATAGTGTATTGTGAGCACCCCAACCCGGGACCTAACACGTGCCCCGAGCTAAGGGAGCTCAAACTAAGAAAATCCATTTAAATTTTTAAACATTTGTTTGCCTTTAAAAGAAAACCACCTTTCAACTTCCAAATAAAAATCAATTAATAATATCCCTTCTTAAAGGAAATCCAACTACAACTTTAATGAACCGAAGTCTGATCAATTACATTGGGAACCTTAATTTACATTTGTTTAACAAAAGGGTTTTTCATACAAAATATAAAAGAGTAATACTTAACCAATATTCCTAACAACCCACTCCTATACTTAACTTGTCAAGCCCCAAAAGCAAAAGTCCAAAATGATATCCCCGGCCTCACTGGTTCGGTTCACCTGTCTCGGAATCTAAAACAGTAAAGGGAGAGGGGTGAGAATAAATCTCAATGAGCTATTATGATATGCAGCAAGATGCCAAACAAAATGCAACACATAGCATGGTAGCACATAACACATTATGAAAGCGGTAAACACCTTACGTTACCTCATTTTACCTTTTCCCGTCTGAACAATAAGTCGTACAACGTGGGAGTAAAACTCCACTCTTTGGTGAATTGCCTCCAAGACATTCACCTCTTATAGGACTCATACCCCGGACCATCCATATAAGAAAGGATACCTATATTAGAATATCCAAATAATAATATCGTCCCTCCTTACAACGATCGCCACGGATCTCGTAAAGCTTTTGGGTCAATACGGTCGTTAGCATAGCCCCCACCCCGTGGCGCGAGTGGGGAAGGGTCACCGGTATGATGTACCTTCAATCACTTATTGAACAAATCAATAATTGATTGGCATCCATCATACCCACCCGAACATAACACGCTCAAGCACATGATAGATACTTGAGATAAATCCACAAAACGGGATAACAATATAATAACATGGTAATGTATACTCATGCTAAACCGAACCATAGTACAACAATTCATGTAATACATAATGCATAATATCATCAATGCATATGAACTCAATTAAGGTAACAATATAACCACATAATCCACACCGGGATACAATACAATCATGTACCAATTAATCCACGCCGGAATACAATACAGTCATGTACCAATTAATCCACACCGGGATACAACACAACAACTTGCCAAATAATCCATACTTAGGGTATTAAGGTATACACCAAATTCAATGATTCCACAAATTGGGATAATAATGCCACAAGGAGATACATGCCCATTACCAATTAGTTCAATAGTGAAACCTATGGCTTCTATACCATTGCAACTACTCACTAAAGATAGGGAGTGAGGCTACTATATATCATAAACCACTCTTACATAGTCTTTATACGACCTCGAATAACATTAATTAAAGTTCAAGTTCTATTTCCCAAATTGGAACTATTTTGGTGAAGTCACAAATCAAACCTATCAACCATTTTCGGGGCAATATTTAAACTACTTCCACAATTCCATTTTGATCACTTAAGATGTCATTGAGTAGCCAAAGTATTCTACTTTAATCTAGGTTAAAGAGATTTCATTTTGGTTCTAGTTCGATTAGGTTTAAACAGCTCCAAAGTTGACCCAATGTCACTGTGCCGGGGCACGACTCGTGCCCCGGGGCACGACTCGTGCCCCTTTGGCCTTCCCGAAACAAAGGCGTCCCCACTAGGCACGACTTCCCTTTAATCCTTGTCACGACTCGTCCCCATCCAAGGCACGACTCGTGCCACGGGCACGACTCGTGCCCCGAACCCCACTCGAACAAAGGCCGGAAATACCTATGTAGCTATACCAATTTATCCCAACCCAAGTTTCCTCTATTTTTGTGAACATAAAAAGGTTTACTAACTTCATCCATATCATTATAGATCATTTAAATCTCCCAAAATAACATCAACCTAGGTTACTCACTCTTGGATTTACTACTCATTCAACCATCACAATATCACATTTCACACTTAGTTTCTAAATCTTGTTCAATCCACATTCTTACATTCTTAATCAACCTTTACGAACAATACTATCATTCTAAGGCATTAAACAATCATTTAATAATAATAACGACATCAAATCATTGATGAGCATACAAAGAAAGGAAGTCATAATAACTCACCTTAGGGTTTTCAATGGGAGGTTAAACCTTCTAGCTTGATGAATTCCCCAAGATGATCCAACTACAAAGGTGCTCCTAAACTTGAATTTGGGGAAGAAATGTCTTGGATCCCAAGGCTTGGGAGAAGGGAGCTTCCATGGAGTCTCTTAGTGTTTTTCTCTAGAAAGGAAGAATGAGAAATGAGGGAGAAGGGAGGAGGAAGGGAGTAATGAAATTGGTAAGGAAATAGGGAGGGGACCGGATGTGGAGGGTGTATGGGGGAGGGTATGGGTGTTGTTGACTAATGGGGGATGGAGAGTGATTTAAGGGAGGTGTCCCCCCCCCACTCTAGCTATCCTTCTAGGCTTTCACTCAAGTATCATTTTCCCTTTTTATTTTCTTTTTCAAAGCATTTAAATTAAAACCTCCTACTCAAATATTTATTCCACATTCTTAAATCCTCCTTCCCCATTCTAATCATTTTCTATTGTTATACCCTTCCCAAGAATATTATTTATTTCCCAATCATTTCACTTTAAATTTTAAGAAATCAAGTATATAATTTGAACACATAATATTAAAATAATATTAAAAGCACATTTTATGATACTAAAGTAGGTGCCTAGGTTTAGGGTCGTTACACTCACTCCCCCTTAAAGAAAATTCGTCCCGAATTCGACTGTCGCTTACTCTAAGGATCAAATAGCAAAGGTTACCTTTCACACATTCCAACTTAACATTTTCAATTAAATTTCTCAATTGCATGATTCTACTATACACTTTCACAACTCGAATACTCTAAGACTTCAATTCTCAATTAGTCTTATCAATGCTATGATTCTTCCCAAGATTTCTAATTTCATTAGTAATATGATATTACAACTTAATATTTCGAGAATACCATACAATTATCACTAACCCAAGTTTTCACGACCTCAAGGAAAGTACAGTTAAATAAAAGTATTACAACTTAAGTTACCCAATATATCACGATATTATTTTTAAAACTTCAAATATTCTATAAGTTGATCCAAGTCGGTCTATAAGTCAAATCGTAAATCTTTTCTAGAACTTCAATTGGATTAACAATCTTTGGCGCTAAATTACCCTAGGCCTAACTTTACTAATTCCATCCCAATAAATTGGAGATCGATAATATCTTCCTGAACCAAGCTTCATACGGTTTCATCTCAATGCTAGAATGTAAACTCACTAAGGTTACTTAAACTTCCCAAGTTGAAAGGAAAATCCGTCACACAACACAACCTATTCTTCCAGAATTTGGATAGTCTTCAAACTTCTTCCTTTCGACTAACTAAATCCTTCAACTCATAGGATCGGTAATCAACCCCGGAAGGGAGCTTCAAAAGATAAGATTCCATTTAAATCACACAACCAATTGTAACCATTCTCGATAAATGATAAGAAAATTCCGCTCTATCTAAATTAACTTCCTCGAACATACGCTATCACCTTCCCATTTTGCACAACACTACACCTTGATCTTCCGGTAATACATACTTAAAACTTCACAAGATCCTCACATCCACTAGGTAAGGTAAGGATCGGGTCCAAAGCCAACCTATTTTCCATCACTAACAATATGATTCATCCTTATTACATTTTACACCATTTATACGTCCTTTAGAGTCAACTAAAGCAACGACTCTACCATTCTTAAGAATTCCTTAATTTCCTTCGGTAGCAGTTGCCAACTCAAAGATCACGGACTCAACTCTCACAAGATCCATGGTAACATCCGAGTTTAAGACTATAGAACCCAAGATTTGAAATCCTCTCGAGCCAACTCATACTAGCCGAACTTTGCATACAGGGACTCCTCACAAGGAAATCATTAACCCAACTCTCAAATGATTTTCACGATCTTCCCGGAACTTAAATTAACAAAGAGATCATCAATTCTAATTACCCTAAAGCCATCAAAATAAGGATTACAATTCTGCTTATCATACTCAGAACCAACACATGAAATATACCGACGGGAGCACATTTACCATTTACTCACAACTAGCACATAAAATTTTGAAAAGACTTCCTATGCAAGTCTAACATATACCAATTACTCTTCACATCTTAATTCAAATTTTTTTTTTTTTTTTCACCTTAAATACCCACATATAACAAGAATTTTACATTAAGGTTTACCTATAACGAATACCAATATAAGCAATCTAGGCATGGAAAAAGGAGACTCACTTACTATGATAGTCTACCATTATACAACAACTACTTAACCCTCCAGGTCAAGTATATCTCAAAATCATAACTTAAAAATTTATATCAATTCAACCGGCAATACATGCTCAGCCATAACCACATCACCATCGTGGTAAACCAAAGAAGGTTCGAGGTATTCTCTCATAAGAGCAGAATCCTCTAACAATAAAACAAATTCTCAACAATGTATGTCACCTATAAGCAAAATGTGATGCCAAACATAAATGATATGCAACAGGATCTATGAAATATGACCCCTAACTTTTGAGACAGGGAATATACCTTTAGTAACCCCTGAGGAAACTATCTCTCCTAGGTTCGAAACATGTACTCGACCATAGACCTTCTCTTTCGGTTCTCCTTCGCTATCTCTTTTGGTACCACCTCTTTGTCGTCCACCCAGCTGACCGCTGCTTGAAGCTCGTCCCCTCGTCATCCTTGGGCAATTCCTCTTAAAGTGTCTCGATGCTCCACATTTTAAACACTTGCCTTGCTTACTCCAACACCGATCTTCGGTATGTCCAACCTTCTTGCAAAAGTTACAAATCATCCCACTTCCGGACCTTCCACTATTTTCCTCAATGTCCTTCTCGACCTTATATGCTCTATCTATGATCGTCGATAATCGGCGAAACCATCAATCCATAATTTCTTCCTATACTCACTCCTCAAACCTCGTTACAAACTTGAACCCTTTTTCACTTCATGCGATACCAAATGAGGGCAACACCTAGCTAATTCCTCAAACCGGACTGAATCTTGGTCCTACCCAGTAAATGTTCCCTTGTTTTAGTCCTAAGAATTCAATCTCCTTCTTATCCCTTGTAACCATTGAAATGAAGTAGTCCTTAAAGCGTGAGTGAAATTATCCCAAGTCTGGGGCGTATGATCCCGATCCCAACTTCCCTTCAATTTCTGCCACCACTGATCAGCTAAACCTTCAAGTTTGAACACGGCATACCTAACTTTCTCTTCGTTGCGACTTTCCATAACCTCACAGACTTTGTTCATTCTCTCTAACCATTTTACGCCTTAGGACAGGATATCCATTAAAACTCGGTGGATTCATCTTCACAAACCTTTCTAATCCATCACTTTGATACCCCTCAGTTTGATTCGAAACTGATCCTCTAGTCTCCATATCCTGTACAAATTTCCTGAATAATTTCATCATCTCTTCACCCTGAATTCCACCTATACCCAAATCTTCTTCAATTCCCAGAACTTTCCGCTGATCATCCTTGCTTCCGGCCATTAGAACGGACTCCTGCATAAAACACTCGGCGTCAATTTCCACACATTCCCACTTAGTCTAGACATCTACCCTTGACCTCTAAACTAAGCTCTGATACCAACTGTGAGCACCCCAACCCGGGACCTAACACGTGCCCCGAGCTAAGGGAGCTCAAACTAAGAAAATCCATTTAAATTTTTAAACATTTGTTTGCCTTTAAAAGAAAACCACCTTTCAACTTCCAAATAAAAATCAATTAATAATATCCCTTCTTAAAGGAAATCCAACTACAACTTTAATGAACCGAAGTCTGATCAATTACATTGGGAACCTTAATTTACATTTGTTTAACAAAAGGGTTTTTCATACAAAATATAAAAGAGGAATACTTAACCAATATTCCTAACAACCCACTCCTATACTTAACTTGTCAAGCCCCAAAAGCAAAAGTCCAAAATGATATCCCCGGCCTCACTGGTTCGGTTCACCTGTCTCGGAATCTAAAACAGTAAAGGGAGAGGGGTGAGAATAAATCTCAATGAGCTATTATGATATGCAGCAAGATGCCAAACAAAGTGCAACACATAGCATGGTAGCACATAACACATTATGAAAGCGGTAAACACCTTACGTTACCTCATTTTACCTTTTCCCGTCTGAACAATAAGTCGTACAACGTGGGAGTAAAACTCCACTCTTTGGTGAATTGCCTCCAGCACATTCACCTCTTATAGGACTCATACCCCAGACCATCCATATAAGAAAGGATACCTATATTAGAATATCCAAAAATAATATCGTCCCTCCTTACAACGATCGCCACAGATCTGTAAAGCTTTTTGGGTCAATACAGTCGTTAGCATAGCCCCCACCCCGTGGCCACAGAGTGGGGAAGGGTCACCGGTATGATGTACCTTCAATCACTTATTGAACAAATCAATAATTGATTGGCATCCATCATACCCACCCGAACATAACACGCTCAAGCACATGATAGATACTTGAGATAAATCCACAAAACGGGATAACAATATAATAACATGGTAATGTATACTCATGCTAAACCGAACCATAGTACAACAATTCATGTAATACATAATGCATAATATCATCAATGCATATGAACTCAATTAAGGTAACAATATAACCACATAATCCACACCGGGATACAATACAATCATGTACCAATTAATCCACGCCGGAATACAATACAGTCATGTACCAATTAATCCACACCGGGATACAACACAACAACTTGCCAAATAATCCATACTTAGGGTATTAAGGTATACACCAAATTCAATGATTCCACAAATTGGGATAATAATGCCACAAGGAGATACATGCCCATTACCAATTAGTTCAATAGTGAAACCTATGGCTTCTATACCATTGCAACTACTCACTAAAGATAGGGAGTGAGGCTACTATATATCATAAACCACTCTTACATAGTCTTTATACGACCTCGAATAACATTAATTAAAGTTCAAGTTCTATTTCCCAAATTGGAACTATTTTGGTGAAGTCACAAATCAAACCTATCAACCATTTTCGGGGCAATATTTAAACTACTTCCACAATTCCATTTTGATCACTTAAGATGTCATTGAGTAGCCAAAGTATTCTACTTTAATCTAGGTTAAAGAGATTTCATTTTGGTTCTAGTTCGATTAGGTTTAAACAGCTCCAAAGTTGACCCAATGTCACCAGGCCAGGGCACGACTCGTGCCCCAGGGCACGACTCGTGCCCCTTTGGCCTTCCCCAGAAACAGGCGTCCCCACTAGGCACGACTTCCCTTTAATCCTTGTCACGACTCGTCCCCATCCAAGGCACGACTCGTGCCACAGGGCACGACTCGTGCCCTGAACCCAGAATTCTGAACAAGGCTGGAAATACCTATGTAGCTATACCAATTTATCCCAACCCAAGTTTCCTCTATTTTTGTGAACATAAAAAGGTTTACTAACTTCATCCATATCATTATAGATCATTTAAATCTCCCAAAATAACATCAACCTAGGTTACTCACTCTTGGATTTACTACTCATTCAACCATCACAATATCACATTTCACACTTAGTTTCTAAATCTTGTTCAATCCACATTCTTACATTCTTAATCAACCTTTACGAACAATACTATCATTCTAAGGCATTAAACAATCATTTAATAATAATAACGACATCAAATCATTGATGAGCATACAAAGAAAGGAAGTCATAATAACTCACCTTAGGGTTTTCAATGGGAGGTTAAACCTTCTAGCTTGATGAATTCCTCAAGATGATCCAACTACAAAGGTGCTCCTAAACTTGAATTTGGGGAAGAAATGTCTTGGATCCCAAGGCTTGGGAGAAGGGAGCTTCCATGGAGTCTCTTAGTGTTTTCTCTAGAAAGGAAGAATGAGAAATGAGGGAGAAGGGAGGAGGAAGGGAGTAATGAAATTGGTAAGGAAATAGGGGGAGGGGGCCGGATGTGGAGGGTGTATGGGGGAGGGTATGGGTGTTGTTGACTAATGGGGGATGGAGAGTGATTTAAGGGAGGTGTCCCCCCCCCACTCTAGCTATCCTTCTAGGCTTTCACTCAAGTATCATTTTCCCTTTTTATTTTCTTTTTCAAAGCATTTAAATTAAAACCTCCTACTCAAATATTTATTCCACATTCTTAAATCCTCCTTCCCCATTCTAATCATTTTCTATTGTTATACCCTTCCCAAGAATATTATTTATTTCCCAATCATTTCACTTTAAATTTTAAGAAATCAAGTATATAATTTGAACACATAATATTAAAATAATATTAAAAGCACATTTTATGATACTAAAGTAGGTGCCTAGGTTTAGGGTCGTTACATGTATAGTGTATAGAGTATAGGGTATAGGGTATAGGGTATAGGGTATAGTGTATAGGGTATAGAGTATAGGGTATAGGGTATAGGGTATATGGTATATGGTATAGGGTATATGGTATAGTGTATAGGGTATAGTGTATAGGGTATAGTGTATAGTGTATAGTGTATAGTGTATAGTGTATAGTGTATAGGATATAGGGTATAGGGTATAGTGTAAAGGATATAGGGTATAGGGTATAGTGTATAGGGTATAGTGTATAGGGTATAGGGTATAGGGTATAATGTATAGTGTATAGTGTACGTATATATAGGGTATTAGGTTTAGGGTTTAGAATTTATTTATTTTTTCAAAAATAATATTTATTGACTCATATTTATTTTTTTGAGAGTAATTTAAAATAAATTTCATATTTTATATAAATAAAAATAATGATATTTATTAAATTAAAATTAATAAATATTTATGATTTATTTATTTTTTCAAAAATATAATAAAAACAATTATATTTATTAATAATAGCGGCGGAAATTTCCGTCGCTGAGTATAAAATCAGCGGCGGAAATTTCCGTCGGTGAGCGTGCCACGTCATCGATCCATGTGAACGTACGTATAGGTTAGCGTCGGATTTATCAGCAACGGAATATTCTGCCGCTAAATATTAATTATAGCGTCGGAATTTAAATTCCGCCGCTATAATTAATATTTAGCGGCGGATTATTCCGTCGCTGGGGGAAATTATAAATACTGATTTTATCATTCAGAAATCAATTACGCCACATTTCCCTCTCTCTCTCTTCTCGCTTTCTCTCTCTTCCCGCTATCTCTCTGCGACTGCGACCTAGAAGAAGAAGAAGCTCTCACGCCGCCGTCCGTCCACCTCTCCACCGTCTCCGTTCGAGCTGCTGTCGCCGTCTCCGTCCGTCCACCTCTCCACCGTCCGTCTCGAGCTAGCCGTCGTCTCCGTCCGCCCGTCCGCCTCCTTCCACCGTGTTTCTCTCTCTTCTCTGTACTCAACCAGGTATTTTGATTCCCCCTCTTAAGTGTGTGTTGTGGTTTATCTGTTTTCTGCTATGAATGGATCTATTTATATGTGGTGAAATGATTGTAGATCTGATTTTATTTTTCGGATTGATTATCGCAGTGGCTGAAAATTTTATTTTTCAAAGAAGTTTTTGATTAATTAACGATGGATGGATCTTAAATTATTTATTTTGTTGACTGTCTCGGTGATTTCCATGATTTTTCTCTAAAATCCCATCGTCAGAATTGCATCAATTTCTTTAATTTTTGGTATGTTTTACAATCCTAATTTTTGTGCATTATACTTTGTTTGGTTAGTTGGTATGATTAATTATCTGGGTTTTGAAAAATTTGGTCACTTGAAGTCATCTTGTGGGTGTTTGGCATGTACCCATATTGAGATTTCTGTCCAAGATTGGAACTTTGGGTTTTTATTCTTTGTTCTTTTGCAAAATTATGCTGTACGTATTGGTTATTCTGATTTTCCAGTGTGTGTAGTGTGTGTGTGTGTGTGGGGGGGTAGGCGATTACTTATCAATATTGGGGGCTTTCTATTGATCTTATCATTAGTTTTGTTCTATTTCTATGGAATTGTTCCTTACTTGGGAAATTTCATTTATTGGACGATTCTTATCTTGATGAATCTTGATAATCTAATTGGCTTAATGATGCATTATAATCAACTTCGGTTGGTACATTCTTCAAAACTAACTATGTTGGATTTTAACGAGTTTATGTTATATGAAGCCATTTTAATTTTGGCAGTGTTTTTTTTCTTAAAAAATTGTAAAGTGATACAAGCTATTTGGTTGAGTAGTTGGAACTGGATTAGCTATGTTTGATTCTAAGATTCCACATGATGTGATTTATCTGCATATGTGTATGTAACCCTCTAAGGATGAACTGGAACCGTAAGCTGACATTTAAAGGCTGAGACCAGAAAGATCTGACCTTATAAAATACTGATACCTAATGCTCCAAGTGAAAGTTATTTGGTTTTTACTTAATGTTATGTACCAACTATGTTACTCCCTCTGTCCCTAAATGAATGTCTAAGTTTCACATTGATAGACATTTGCAAAAAGGTTAAACTTGAGCTTTTCTAGTAACATAAGTACATAAAGAAGACTCTTAATGATCTCACCATATTGCATCTTGAATCGAAGTGTGAATTAGACTCTTAATGATCTCACCAAAAATAACAATCACACGGAACTAATTAGGCTCATCAAATTAACTTACTTCCGTTGTAGTGGTGGACTCCAACCTTGGGAAGCATAGCATAGTACTCAATGGAGTATGATTTCTGTTCAAAGGTAACACTAATGGGAGGAATTAGACAAGGTGTAAACTTAGTATTATTTGCTTCAGTTACAAACAAATAAGTAAGAAAACTGTGGATGAAATAGTTTAGGAACATCTAGTTCTAGATCTCATTTTGGGGCGATTGACGGCATCGCGGACGATGATTATGTCGCCTACGTTTGAGCACCTGATATCAATCCTGGCACCCTAGATGCACCTTATATGAAACAAATTAGGATACAGTTTCTGTATCCTAGTTTTGTTACATATTTAGTAATATTAACGAATAGAAGAAAACATATGTTAGTAATATTAACGAATAGAAGAAAACATATGCAACTATAAAGAAAACGATAAATAACCGTACTCATAATCAAATATGTAACATGTTATATTTAGTAAACATAACATGTTACATATTTAGTAAACATAACATGTTACATATGCAACAATTAGATAAGTTACTAAATATCTAATTTTCAAGTCTTTTAATCCAACTCCACAACTATCACGTACAACCACTACCATGGGGTTATGCTGGAGTGGAAAATCTCAAGTTTTTTGCACAAGCATTAGGTCCAAAGATTGAAACTTTGAAAGTAGATTTAGCAATTAATCAGAAAACAAGAAAATCCCCAACTTCAGTTTGTAGAAGATACAAAAACTGGAGTTGGGGATTTTCTTGTTTTCTGATTAATTATAATAGTAAATCTACTTTCAAAGTTTCAATCTTTGGGCCAAATTATTGTGCAAAAGACTTGATATTTTCCACTCCAGCTCATTATAAATGTAAACCCTCTCTCTCTACCCCTCTCTATTTTGTTAATTTTGTGGTGGTGGTGGTAGTGGTGGTATACGTAGTAGTATTAGTAATAGTAGTGGTAGTAGTGGTGGTAGTAGCGGTAGTAGTGGTAATAGTGGTGGTGGTAGTACGTAGTGGTGGTGGTAGTAGTAGTGATGGTGGTAGTGGGATTCTTTAGATGCACCTTAGGGTATTGTGGTTGGTGGTTAACATCTTAAAATATAAATAAGATGAGAACCTTTCTCACCCACAGCTATCAAAATCCGTCCATCTTTGATCAAGAAAGATAGAGCCTCTTCTCTCTAAGGATCTCAAACATCACAGCCATGTTTGTGGCATTGCCTGTTTTACTCTTCACTGATGTTATACGGTCACAAGTAAAAATAAGGTAACAGTATAACACCAGTGAAGAGAAAACAGAACTTTCCTCCAATTTTTTCAATCTTCACATTCCATTTACTCAAGCTCATGAGGAAGATTCTGCAATCAGGATCTTCCTTAAATAAATGGAAGGTGGAGATTGAAAAAATTGGAGGACTTGTTTGCTCTGTCTTATCCTTTGCTCAAACAGTCGAGAACTTGTTTGCTCTGTCTTTCTTGGTCTAAGATGAGATAGGATTTTGATAGTTGTGGATGAAAACGACTCTCATTTTGTTTATAAATGTTAATTTAATTCATCATTGTAAAATTATATATTTTACAACAAAGAATTAAATATTAATATTTAAAATTATTCACAATAGTAATAATTTAGGTCTATCTAATTTTCAAGTCTTTTAAAGTCAAAGGGGGGAGGAAGGGGGGTGAATGTCTCAATAATGTAACATATTCAACTGCATACTACCTTAGTGATTCTAGATCCCATTTTGGGGCGATTGACGACATCGCGGACGGTGATGTATATCGCCTACGTTTGAGCGCCTGATATCAATCCTGGCACCCTAGATGCACCTTAGGGTATTGTGGTTGGTGGTTAACATCTTAAAATATAAATAAGATGAGAGCCTTTCTCAATAATGTAACATATTCAAGTGCATACTACCTTAGTGGTTCTAGATCCCATTTTGGGGCGATTGACGGCATCGCGGACGGTGATGTATATCGCCTACGTTTGAGCGCCTGATATCAATCCTGGCACCCTAGATGCACCTTAGGGTATTGTGGTTGGTGGTTAACATCTTAAAATATAAATAAGATGAGAGCCTTTCTCACCCACAACTATCAAAATCCGTCCATCTTTGATCAAGAAAGATAGAGCAAATAAGTTCTCTACTGTTTGAGCAAAGGATTTTCTGTTTAATAAGAGTTTTTCCAGTTTCACTGTCCTCTTCTCTCTAAGGATCTCAAACATCACAGCCATGTTCTTGTCAGTGCCTGTTTTACTCTTCACTGGTGTTATACGGTCACAAGTAAAAATAAGGTAACAGTATAACACCAGTGAAGAGAACTTTCCTCCAATTTTTTCAATCTCCACCTTCAATTTACCCAAGATCCTGATTGCAGAATCTTCCTCATGAGCTTGAAAGCTGGCGGTGTTGCCCTCAATCTCACGGTTGCTTCGCACCGTGAGATTGAGGGCAACACCGCCAGCTTTCAAGCTCATGAGGAAGATTCTGCAATCAGGATCTTGGGTAAATGGAAGGTGGAGATTGAAAAAATTGGAGGAAAACAGGCACTGTCAAGAACATGGCTGTGATGTTTGAGATCCTTAGAGAGGAGGACAGTGAAACTGGAAAAACCTATATTAAATAGAAAATCCTTTGCTCAAACAGTCGAGAACTTGTTTGCTCTGTCTTTCTTGGTCTAAGCTGAGATAGGGTTTTGATAGTTGTGGATGATAAAGACTCTCATCTTGTTTATAAATGTTAATTTAATTCATCATTGTAAAATTATATATTTTACAACAAAGAATTAAATATTAATATTTAAAATTATTCACAATAGTAATAATTTAGGTCTATGCAAAAGCCAAAATTTCTTTATTTTCGATTATAAAGCAAGTAGACAAAGTGATATTTGCATTTCATATAATCATGCATTTCGGGATGGGATAGGTTTATCAAACATGCACTTAAAGGACAGAGTAGGTGGTTAGGTAGGGACACCATTATCCTTTAGTTTAGTTTGAACTAGAGCTCAAGATTTGTTGATACTAAGAAGCCAACCCCAATTCTAAACCTAATTTTAAATATTAACAATTTACAATTATTCACAATATTAATAGGTAAAAATCCCAAGACCCCAATTTAGGGCAGCATGGAGCATTACAATGGAGAAATTGTTTCCCGAAAGTATCAATTTCAACAAGACGTTCTTGAACTCTGGCGCTTTCACCAAAACCAACACCGGAAACTTAGTGACAGGAGGTATAGCATGCCATGCATCTGGTCTCTAAAAGATTGGAAGATTGATTGGGATGCGCTCAGAGCCGCTTCGTGCTTTTGGGATTCGGAGCGACATGTGTTCACCCTATCGTACAACGATCCGATGCCAACGATGGAGGATTTTCGAGCACCGATCGGTGTGCCGAGTCGAGGACTGTGGCATTTCCTCGAGACGGACGATCGATTACTGGAGCAACTATCCGAATTCTTGGGATTATCGCCAGGGCGGGTATCGGGCATTGTCGTTGACGATAGATTCATAGACTTGACTCATATAGCCGTAGATTGAGTCGGACCAGCCCCTGACCGTTTGATCTATCCACTTCCTTAGATATATTCATGTTGCTCATTACGTGCACGCACTACTTACTGCGCCTACATCGGAGTGTGTCCCGGCTACGCTATTAGAGATCATCGGGCGGCGAGAGGTGATCGAGGAGTTGACATCCGGCATATTCAATACGGACAGGAGCGATGGACATCATTCCCTTGTTGCTAGCGGAGACATACCACGGCATTGATAGATTATCCTGAGGATCCGAGTACATTGGTTCGGGCGGCCCATTACTATCATTGTGGCTGTATGAGAGATTGCGCTTGATCTCGCCCAGCCGGAGGGCGGACCGCATTACCTTGGGTGACCGGACAGCGCAGATATTGAGGGATGCCGCTACTAAGAGTTGGCATAGGAGGTTGGCCTTGGCCCGATATGAGACCGCAAACCCGTACTATTGGATTCCGGCATGGGGATTGCGGACTATGAGAGATATTCGGGATGGGTCGGTGATTGTCCGACTTCCGAACTACATGTATCATCCTTTTGCATTCCATCTCTAGTGAGCGAGCGTACGGATACCCTTGCAGACCATTCGGACTTTGAGAGAGCGATTGATGACTAATACCATGCCGATGATTATGGTGAGCCTCGTACTACACATTTATTTGGCGAGCATTTCTAGAGGGCTTTCTTCCGATACGACCACTACTCCGTCATACTAGAGGTAGCACATTTCGACCACCGAGTATCCGATATGGTACGAGGAGCGGCAAGGTCCATGTACTGATGATAGAGGCTCGACGCCGAGAGTATTTTGGGGCGGACTATTCTTCCAAAGGACATTAAGAGACATAGAGGCCAAGAGCAACCCCGATAAAATCACCGGCGACATTGCGGCAGATTATGAGAGACGGGAGCTTCGGAGAGATGCTTTGAGAAATGATCCCGAAGTGATAGCTCGCGGGGAGGCCTTGAGGCGGGAAAGAGCAAGTGCGAGAGCTACCGGGCTGATTGATCCACCGTCTCACACGATACCTGAGCCAGGACGAGGTCAGACTGACTTTTTCAACATACCTAGACCAAAGACCTCCCGGGGACCGAGGCAGAGGAAGAGTAGAGATTCGAGTTCGGGAGCGGGAACGAGTTCCTAGATACTTTAAGAAGACCTGTTAATATATTGTTAAATATGAGTTAGAAGCTTTATATTTATTTTAAGAAGATCTGTGTTGCTTTTAAGTTTGTAATTCAAATTTAGGGAATAATAATACGTTAATTACTTCTAAACTGTTAATATATTATGAAATCCAATAATTATTAACATCCCAATTTTGTTTCATCCGTCGATTAAATTGAGTTAAGTGAGTTTTTCCGAGCGTTAACATCGACCACACTGCGTGTTGATCACATGAAAAAGCTTGAGGAGAGCATCGTAGTGACTTTGTGCAAACTTGAGAAGATATTTCCTCCTTCATTCTTTGATTCTATGGAGCATTTACCGGTCCACTTGGCATACGAAGCTAGAGTCGGTGGTCCAGTTCAATACAGATGAATGTATCCATTTGAGAGGTAATTGAATTTATTCTATTTCTAAATAATTTGAGCGTTAACAATATACCTTCTTTAACATTATTTATGTTTTAATCTACGAATGACTTTTAGGTATCTAGGCCAATTGAAAAGGAAGATGAGCAATAGGGCCATGGTCGAGGCCTCAATTTCAGAGGCTGTTATCATAGATGAGATTGTTGCCTTTGTCGGAACATATTTTCCTCCTGATGTTGATACGAGATTGACTAGGGTTGGCCGCAATTACGATGGTGGTTTTCCGTCTAAGGGAAACATCTCTGTATTTTCATTCCCTGGTCGGTTCCTCGACAAACGGGTTGGTATGCGTACGTTAACCGCTAAAGAGTTTGCCGTGGTCGAAACGTATGTTCTTCTTAACTGCGACGAGGTTGGGGAATATATCAAGTAAGTCATTGATGTTATGTTTACGCCTCGTCGATTAAATTATGCATGTTTAATTACCTGCATATGAAATGCCTTGTTTAACCCTATTGCAGAATGTTTGAAGATTTAGCTCATGATTTATCTCCAGAACTCATCGCAACTAGGACAGAAAGAGAATTTCCAAACTGGCTAAGGAAATATGTAAATATTTCGTTTCATTCAAATTTATTCTATACACTTCTTTAAACATTCAATCTTAAAATTGTATTAAATTGGTTACAATATTGTCTTATAGATAGCTGAACATCCGGGTGATGCCAAAGCTGCGAGGTTAAGACATTTAGCATCATCTCCGTACTTGAACGTTCATTTATACAACGGTTATTTCGTGAATGGCTATGTGTTTCATACCAAAGCTTACGGGGGCTCTAAATTGACGTGAAATAGCGGTGTGAAGCTTAATGGAAACCTTGATTATTATGGCGTCCTGAAAGAAGTAGTCGAGGTGGAGTATTTGGGTAGAAACAGTGTTGTCTTGTTCAATTGTGATTGGCGGGATGCTGTGCGAGGTGTTAAGAAGCACGCCATATTTGACCTCGTCAATGTAAAGGACTCGTCCGTACATAATGGCGACGACGTCTTCATCTTAGCATCTCAAGCACAACAGGTATACATGACTCCCTACCCTCGTCCGCGACCCGACGGATGGGTGGGTCAGTCTGGATGACCAAGGCTAGGAGCATGATTGACAACCTACCCTCGTCGACAACTACAGAGTCGTCATTAGAAACACCCTATCAAGAGGATGAAATGCCAGTGCCACCTAACGTTTCATCAGCTAATCATCCATTAGATGATGTCACTCATATTCCTCAAAATGTTGATGAACCCGAGGAGGATATCTTACCAGTGAATTTGCCAACTCCTCCGCCTCGTTCGTGTCATCTTGCGCACATTGATATTGATGAATCGAGGAAGAGGAAGAGGAAGAGGAAGAGGAAGAGGAAGAGGAACCAGAGTTTGATTCATCGTAGTCCGAAGACGAAGATGAAGAACTCGAGTTTTGTAGTAATTCGTAGTCCAAAGTGATGATGATGGGGACGAAGATTAATAATAGTTTAAAGTTTAAAATTGTATTGTGAATGCTTTAGATTATTAGAACTTTAAAGTTTTATATGTATTGTGAATGCTTTAGATTATTAGAACTTTAAAGTTTTATATGTATTGTGAATGCTTTAGATTATTTTTAATATCCGTCGTTTTATATATATTGTGAATGCTTTAGATTATTAGAACTTTAAAGTTTTATATGTATTGTGAATGCTTTATATTATTAATAGTTTAAAGTTTTATATGTATTGTGAATGCTTTAGATTATTAGAACTTTAAAGTTTTAGATGTATTGTGAATATATTGTTTCCTATTATTAAAGTTGTATATTTTAATATTTTTACTGTAATACAGATATGAGTTCTAGTAGAAAGGGTAAGGGTAAGAAGACTAAGCCCATCTACACATTGATTACTGGGATGCAATCGTCCCGATCCGGTACCGATGATGTCGACCCTTCACGCAGTAGTACTAGCTCCACCTCTGGGGCCGGTACTCAGACTACTGTCGATTTTGAGGGGAGGATATTTGTCCGGATATCATCACATTATGACCAGTAAGTAACTCTTCATTAATTTGATATAAGTTGGTTCCTTTTTGTTTTATATATAATTCATTATTTAAGTTAAAATGTTATTGTATAAATATACTTGGCAGGTTTGTAGGTGGATACCCCACCACAGGGACTAAGATCGAGCAATACTGGCGGTCTCGGAAAATGACCGAGTTTTGGCCCAACTGGAAAAAATTGCCACCGAGGCAGAAGGAGGATGCATGGGAGGAGTTTAAGGTAATGTGTTAATGGTTTTTATTTAAAACTTAAATGTTAGTTTGTTATTAAAATGTTATAATTAATAATGATTATACTCTTTTAGTTTTGTAATGTTATCATTATATGTTGTAGGCTAAATATTATTGGGCGTCAGACATCAACGAGGCGACGGCTAGATATGTTTTCGATCAGCAGGCTCACAAGCTATTTACGGATTTTATTTGTAACATATTTATCTATCCTTAATTAGTTTAATTAACAATGATTATACTCTTTTTAATTTTATAATGTCATCATTATATGTTTACGAGATATTCATATTTTTTATAGGTACCACGAAGAGAAATCATTATACTAATCGGCTCGCGGCGGGACAACAACCCTCGACACCTACTTGGATGACCGAGGAGGTGTTTCGTCAATTTTGCGAATATTGGGGGTCGGATGCGGCAAAGGCTATATCTGAACAAAGCTAAGGCCAATAGAGCAGCTCCTGTGGTCGGCGGCGATGCATACCATGGGGACGATCCCGGTCGCCGAGCATCACGACCGCATGGTATGTATGTTAATTTAAATGTAGTAGTGTATGGATGCTTTTAAATAGGTTTATGTACGTATGTTAGCTGGGAGCCATGTTGATGCTATGAAATCCATAGTTTTAGTGTAAATGTAGTGTATGCATGCTTTTAAATTAGTTTAAATGTTGCATTTATACAATTTCAAAGTAATAATCTCGCTTATTTTATTTATAGGAAAGGGAGTATGGTCCGAATATCAGTTTTGTGGATGTTTACGCTAGCACCCATCTTCGGAATTCTACAGCGCCCGATCAACCTCCGCAATGGGTTGACGATCAATCTGCTAATGCCTTTGTAAGTAAACTATCATTAAATGACTTAATTTTGAATATGTAAATTTATTTATGTACCTTACATTGTGTATATGATTATAATTGTTTGTTTTATTTTGACAGGCTGCATATCAAGCCGCCGTTGTTCCCGAAGGAACGCCTCCCGGCGAGCCCATCCCCTTCGTGCCTGATGTTTGGCACTCGGTCACCTCTGAGGGACATCCAAAGAGAGGAGCCCGAGTGTTAGGGATGGGGGATTACGGGCGGCAATGCCCGTCGACGTCGACCGGCCGTCGGCGAAATGATGCCCCGCCCACGTATGATCCGAGGGTTGACACTCTGGAGGCTGCGTTGGAGGAGGAGAAACGCGAGCGGGCAAGCTTGCGGAGGCTTTGGCGGTTCAGACGCAGATGCAGGAGGAGAATGATCGGCGTCATGCAGAGATTCAAAGACAACATGCAGAGACTCAAAGACAATTGGCGCTGTTGATGGCTCATCTCGGCCAGGACTTCCGGGGTAATTTCCGGCCTCCCAGGAGTTGATTGCGGACTTTTTTAGACATTTTTGTATTAATTTATACTTGTTTATAAACATTTGAGACATTTGGTACCGCGGGAGCCCCTCCCCCTCTCCCCCTTCCCCCTCCCCCTCCCCCTCCCCCCTCTCCCTCCCGAATTGGTACGGTGGTACGGTGATATTTAGTTTTTATTTGGTACGCTGATATTTGATTTTTAGTTTTTATAGTTTTAGTTTTATAAATTGAAATGTTATATCAGGTACAAAAAATTTTGGTTTATTGATATTTTAAATTATTTTTTTAATTTATTTCAGAATCAGCGACGGAAAATTCCGTCGCTGAAATTAATTTATTTCAATAAATTTTTTTACAAATAATTTAATTTTTGATTATAGCGGCGGAAATTGTCAGTCGAAATAAAAATTAATTAAAATAAATTAATTTCGCCGGAATTTTCTGTCGAAATTAATTTATTTTAATTAATTTTTATTTCAAATGACGGAATTTCCGCCGCTATAATCATTTAATTTTTATTTAATTTTTGATTTCGGCGAAAATTTCCGTCGCCGTAATAAAATTTAAATTAAAATTAAATGATTTCAATGACGGTAATTTCCGCCGCCGAAATTAATTTATTTTAATTTAATTTTTATTACAAATGACGGAAATTTTCGCCGAAATTAATTTAATTAAATTAATTTTTATTACAGCGACGGAAATTTCCGCCGCTGAAATGAAAATTTAATTAAATAAAATTAATTTAGCAGCGGAAATTTCCGTCGCTGAAACCATTAATTCACCGGCGGAATTAAATTCCGTCGGTAAAATAAAAAAATAACGGCGGAAATTGACCCGTCGGAGCACTGCGACGGGCTGGTAGCGGCGGACCACCGACGGAATTTTTCCGCCGGTGATTATTTTTAGCGACGGAAATTTAATTTTAGCGGCGGAAATTTCCGTCGCTAAATGACCTTTTTCTGGTAGTGGTAGTTTTCTTGGTCATGCGGGTTTTTATCGGCGCTTTATAAAAGACTTTTCAAAAATTTGTAAGCCGTTAACAAAATTGCTTGCTAAAGAGACGGAATTTGTTTTTGACCAAGAATGTCTCAATTCTTTTAACTTGTTGAAGGAAAAATTGACTTCAGCTCCTATTCTTGTGGGTCCGGATTGGACTCAACCATTTGAAATAATGTGCGATGCATCCGATTTTGCGGTGGGTGCAGTTTTGGGTCAGAAAATTGATAAGAAATCACATGTTATCCATTATGCAAGTAGAATGTTAAATGATGCTCAATTGAATTATACTACAACCGAGAAGGAATTTTTGGCTGTTGTATTTGCTTTGGAAAAATTTCGTTCTTACTTGCTAGGATCTAAGGTGATTGATTGTTTATTCGGACCATGCTGCATTGCGTTATTTGCTTGCTAAACAAGATGCTAAGCCTAGATTGTTAAGATGGATGTTGCTTTTACAAGAATTTGATATTTCCATCAAAGACAAAAAGGGTTGTGAAAATGTTGTGGCAGATCGTTTGTCTAGACATGAAAAGATGTGTGTGAGTGAAATTCCTTTAAATGAGAATTTTCCTGATGAGCAGTTGCTAGTGGTGAAGGATAGTGAGCCTTGGTATGCCGACATAGTAAATTTTTTGGCTACGGGGGTTTTAAATTCAGATTTTTCGAGTCAAGAAAAGAAAAGATTTTTGTCAATGGTTAAGCAATATTATTGGGATGACCCATATTTGTTTAAACATGGTCCCGATATGGTTATTCGTAGATGCATTCCTGGAAATGAGCAACAAAATGTTCTTTCTTTTTGTCATGAATTGCATGGTGGAGGTCATTTTAATGGTAAGAAAACCGCTCAAAAAGTGTTGCAATCAGGTTTCTTTTGGTCAAGTCTTTTCAAAGATGCATACATTTTCAGTAAAAGTTGTGATAGGTGCCAAAGAACCGGTAGCATTGGCAAACGAAATGAAATGCCTCTTACGAGTAACTTGGTTGTGGATTTGTTTGATGTATGGGGCATTGATTTTATGGGCCCTTTTATTGTGTCATGTGGTTTTGAGTATATATTAGTATCAGTGGATTATGTCTCAAAGTGGGTGGAAGCAATTCCTACCCGGACTAACGATTCTAATGTTGTTGTCAAGTTTGTCAAGGACGTGATTTTTAGTAGGTTTGGCGTTCCAAGGGCGATCATAAGTGATGGTGGTTCTCACTTTTGCAACAAAATCTTTGGAGCACTAATGAAAAGGTATGGGGTGAATCATAAAGTTGCAACCGCTTATCATCCCTAAACTTCGGGGCAAGTGGAAGTGAGTAATAAGCAAATCAAGGCCATTCTTGAGAAAACGGTGAAGCCTAACAGAAAGGATTGGTCCTTAAGGTTGAATGATGCATTGTGGGCGTACCGCACCGCCTACAAAACTCCGATTGGAATGAGTCCATACCGGCTAGTGTTTGGGAAAGCATGTCATTTGCCGGTGGAGTTAGAACACAAAGCATGTTGGGCAATCAAAGAGTTGAACATGGATCTGAAACTAGCCGGTGAACAAAGATTACTTCATTTAAATGAGCTTGGGGAACATCGGTTGGAAGCTTATGAGAATTTACGGTTGTACAAGGAGAGAACCAAAATGTACCATGACCGGAAAATTGTGCATAAGGAACTCATTCCAGGAAGCAATGTGTTACTGTTCAACTCAAGGTTGAAACTTTTTCCGGGAAAGTTACGTTCGCATTGGGATGGTCCATTTGAGGTTGTGAATGTATTTTCTCATGGAGCGGTTGAGCTAATGAATTTGGTTACCATGAACAAGTTCAAGGTGAATGAACAACGAGTGAAGCCATACATTGATGGAGTTTCAAAAGCAAGGGAGGTTGAATGGGTTGAGTTGAAAGATTCTTAATTGGAGAGAAGGTCATCCAGTCGAGCTAACGACATTAAACAAAAGCGCTACTTGGGAGGCAACCCAAGGTGAGTAGTCTAATTTGTAGTTCCTTTAAAGTTAATTGTTCCTTTGTTTTCATCACTTTGAGGACAAAGTAATAATTAAGTTTGGGGGTGTAAAGTTTCTTAGCTTAGATTTCATTGTTTTCATTTAAATGTTTTCAATTTAAAAAAAAAAAAAAAAAAAAGAAAAAAAAAAGAGAAAAAAGAAAAATGAAAAAAAATGAAAAAAAGTAGTTAGCTATGTCCTTTTTCTTGTATAGTCAAAAATTTTGTTAACATTCTTGGTGTTCCCCATAATTGCATGCGATCTTTTGTGACCGCTAATGAGGATAATGTGGTGTGATAATCTGTATATGCAAGTATTGGTATATTTTCGATTAATTTTGGTACATTGCATAAAGGTTATAGTTGTGTCATAAATCTCTAAATTAGTCTTGTTAATAATTTCTTTGTTGATAATTTTGGTCTCTTTTATCAAGTTTATAGTACATCATCAACTTTTAATTTATTGAATTTGTTTACTAAATAGCAACATCATGAAAATCAAAATATGGGTACTCCTTAGATGTGTATGGAATTATGTGATGTGACACCCCCTTGTTGTCTTGTATAAATTTAAATTGAAATCAAATGGAAGGGTAATGAGAGCAATGGCAATTCAAATGATACTCGGTGATACCTCTAGACGTGTAGATTAATTGGTTAGGGATTATTCTAGCTTAACCAGGTTTCTGGGTATGCAGCAACGTTATGGAGGAAGAGCTTTATCGCCGTGATGGTTCGTACCAAGCTCGATACCGAAGTGGCTAACTCTCAAACTTTTAAATAAATATTCCTAAAGTAGCTCGGGGCACGGCGTTCGCTGCGACGATGCTTCCTTGCCAAATAGGAGTATAAAGTAATAAATCTCTACCTAGTATTAGGGGCATAGAGCTCGCTACTACAGTATATCCTACTTGAACGATAGAAGATCTTGATGTAATGTGCTTAAATGATCAAGTTTGGGGGTGTAAGTGGTTGTTATGGTGTGAAATTCGAGGGAGTGCTCATGATTTGTTTTTTTAGAAGTGTTGCTATTTGATAGATAAAGTCAAGAAAATAAAAGATGATTGGTGTACTTAGCTTTATAAAAATAGATCTTGTTTGAAAACAAAGGAAGAGATGATATTCACACATAGGGATTTATGGCATGATTATAATGATTAAGTAAGATACTAAAATTAATGGGAAAATATATTGATACTTGTATAGTTAAAGGTATGTTATATATCTCGCGGTTGATGGTAATTTGTGATTTTTGCAATTGCGGAACAGGCAAGAATGTGGGGACATAGTTAATTATCGGGTAGAGTAATTTGTTTTTAGTTTTGTGTCAGTTTAGTTTTATATTGTTTAAAGTTTATTTTAGCGTTAGCTCGAGTACTAGCAAATGTATAAGTTTGGGGGTATTTGATGAGTGAGTTTTACACTCATCAATTTAATACTTTATAAACTTATTCTTAGCTTAATCCTTGGGTTTTGTGTATTTTAATGGGTGTTTTAGTGTTTTTCTAGTTTTCAGAGATTCAAGTGAAGATATGAGCAAATTAGAAGCATTTTGTGCCAACTTTGGAAGTTCAAGGGCCAAACTGTAATTTTGAAAATACAGGGACCTAATTGCAAATTTGGAAAATTGGGAGAAAAAAGTGGTTTTCTAAAGTTTAGGGGCAAAGCAAAAATATGAAAAGTTCAAGGACAAGGTGCAACAGAAATTTTTATAATGACCAAAATGCGACAAAATATGCGACGGTGCAATTACGTTACGAACCGAATCAATGGGGGGTCCTAACCAAGGCAATTGAGGCCAAGGCTGAAGCAAAATGGGGCCAAGGATTGCAAAGTGGCCGGCCAAGGTGAGCAAGACAAGGCAAGTTTGGGCCAAGGCAGAATTGCTGAAGTGAAACAAAGCATGTGGCCAAGGATTGGAATGGAGCTGGGCTTGGTTTTGGGCCTGTTTTGGGCTGGTCTTCACGGCTGTTTGCATGCCTTGGCAGCCGAGGGGATTAAGGAGGATTTCAGCAATTAGTTCAGTAGGGAATTTTTTATTCAGGAAGGAAGAACACTTTTTGCCAGGAAACAATTACTTGGTCTTTTTATTACGACTCTCCAGGTTTTTTAATTTATTTTAATTTTGTGATTTTTAGTATGAGTATTGGTAGCTAAACATCTAGTTCTTAGGATTGGAGGTAACAATTTCATGCTTTAAGTTTTTATTTTCATCATTTTCATTGTAAACTTGGGATTATCAAGTAGATTTTTAATGGAGTTTTGGAATATTTATGTTGAATGCCATATTTGTTCTTGACTATTCTTGAATTATAATTGTGAATCGCCAAATTCTCAATTGTAATTAGTCTTTGCTTGATAATGACAATTTGTTGAATTCCCGCCAAAAGATTCATAAGAATTGTGGTTCTTGTTGTTCTTATTTTCTAAATGGGTTTCTAATTAATCTATGAACGGGCCAAGGAAATAGATTAATTGGAGACACTTGATTGCAAATCACCCGCCTAAGTGTCCCAATCATAATTTTGTAAGAATGAACCCCAAGTATACTTTGATTAATGATTATTGAAATTTGAGTATAATTGTGAAACCAATCCCGGGAATTCCATTTGATTATTAAACTCTCTTCTATACAAATTTAGTTATTTCTTCAAAAGCATTAGTTTTTAAAACAACAAAACACTCGTTTTTTATTAAATCTTTGTTAGAGAAATAATTTTTTCTACTTTGAATACGTGTCTCGGTGGTTCGACCCTACTTACCCTATCTACAAATCAATTGTAGGTAGTTTGAGTTGGAATTTACTTTTGACGCATTTCGACAGTCGTCAATTACGATAATGCACATACTTTTCCAGTTTAGAATCCGGATAACCAGGCGATTTCTAAAGGGATACGCTTTTCTTGCAAGAACCAGGCACAATTTGATATAAAAAGGTACCATACTCGAACCAATCACCGTTTCATGGTAAGAAAGAGCATACCTCACACATGGGTAATTGAGTGTCTATTGAAAAATTATCCATATTCGAACCAATCACCAGGCGATTGTTAAAGCCACTTCCACTCCTCGAATATAATCCGAAGCCCATAGTGGATCCAGGGGAAGGGTCTGGCTGAGCACTCCACCCACTCCCACTCCTCCAGCCACTCCCATCCCCCCACCCACTCCCACTCCCACTACCATAAAATTGACTCTGAGTCCGAGTCCACTGTGACTATGACTGCCTCATATTGTCCATCATACTTGGTCTAGTTCTGGGCTTGAGGCTCGAGCTCGGGCTCTGGCTCGTCGTACAAGCCCATTTGGGGTTATGGTTATGCCTGTGCACGACGTCTAACCTGACGCTGTCGAGGTTCTACCCCCTGTGCGCGATCTACCGGTAGGGGAGGTGCTGCAACAAACTGAAGGCGTTGTTGCTCCCTAACTCCCATGAGCCCGTGTGTAATAGTTGCCCACATTGAAGCTTGTCTGGGATGCTCCTCCGCCTCATTGTCGACATGCAAGCGATGAAGGGTCTGCACCTGTTTTTATATCAAAAATAAATATAAGTATGAGAGACATAAGTTAATAAATTGAAGTTTTGTTAAAAAAAAACTAGAAATAATAACTTGAAAAATGTAAAAACTTACCACAAACTCTAGGCAAGGGGTAACCGATTGGTTTCTAGCCTCCTCTATATGAGTGAGGTTCTGCACAAACAAACACGTTATGCTCTGATACCATATTATATATGGATCGGTGTAATGCATATCGTGAATGCCTGAGACCCCGAAAACCAGAAATTGTCGCCGCTGTTCCTAGAGTACAATATATTGTCGATGGAGGTCGCTCCAAATCACGGTATTGTTTCCCCGCCGATCACAACTGTGCAAGTTCGGGCGAGTGTTGCACGGTTCTGGGAACCCCTGCAGCAGGCCAAACTGCCTCATAACGTGATCCTACAGATGCCACTCGATCCTCTCAAAGCATACAAGTGGGACGCGCGCCAACCATACGTCCTGACCTTGAGTGCAGTAGGCCGGAGCGTATCTCTCTGTATAAGGCTGCCACACAATCTGATCATCGATTAGCTTGGCCATCTGATCACGATAGCCTCGTAGGTTATGTGCAGTAACCTCCTTCAGATACAGTGATGAATGGGTCCACCTGAAATTTCATAAACAGAATAATTATAAGAAAAAGTTTAAAAAAAAACAATAACGACGAGAAAATAATGTATGATATATGTATACCTGCATCCGAGGGGCATAAGCACGTAGTCCAAATCTCTGTTTCGGCTACGAATTTGCGGTTGCACACATAGCAATCGCTCCCAAGCCCAAATCTTTATCAATTAACTATATATCAAATACTATAAATAATGCCGCTAATTTGAAATCAAACTTAAAAAAAACAACATAATGAACATTAAAATGAGATAAACATACCTGTAGAATGTTGAGAAATCCTCCACACTGTTTCGTCAGAGGGTTAGTCGCACTACACAACTCTGGATATAGGAAAGCGAGCGACGCACTTCCCCAACTATACTGGATGACCCTGGAAACATCCCTAAGCAGAGGGAGATAACACAACTTAACCTTGTTGTTCGTACGATCATGCATCACCGTAGAACCCAAGGTGAGCATGATATATGCCCGTACGTACATATCCACAATGTCTAGAGCAGTATCATCGCCGAGGTCATGGAAATGTGGAAACATGCTCGTAATCCACCTGAGCTTCAGATTACTCCCATCTATATCTCTGGGATTAGGGACATCCCCTAAAAGCTGCTGACAGACAGCCCGCCAGTCTAAATGTGTTGGAATGCCAGCATCAGTAATAGCATCCCCATCAATCGGCAACTCGGAAATCATGCCGATATCCTCTAGGGTGATCGTCATCTCACCAACCGGGAGGTGGAATGTATGGGTATCCGGACGCCATCTCTCGATCAAAGCCTCCAGCAACCCATAATCGTACTGAACTCTCCCTATGTAGTGAACTCCACTAAAGCCACACTCGGCTAGTCTGGATAATATCTGATAGGGCGGATTTATACTATCTATTTCCTATGTTTTCCGTCCTTATTATTCTCTATTTCCATATATTTAGTATAGGTTTGATTTATTTTGAGTGAATTATGTATTGTGAGGATTATGAGAGAAACAATGTAATTCGAGAGAAATTTTGAGAGTTTATTGTGTAATCGTTTTTGGTTTTCAAAGAAGCTCAAGATCATCAATTCAACATCAATGGAAGTCAATAAAGTCAAGACAAAGTCAATCAAAGAAGATCCGAAGCGAGTCAAAAGTCAAGATTACGAAGCTGATGATTGTTTTGCAAATCTGGAACGTTCGGGGACTACACTGAATATCTGAAAAGTTCCAGGGACCAAACTGTAGATCGAGAAAGTTCAGTGACCAGAATGGAATTATGGAAAGCTGGATGACCAAGGTGGAGAAAGGAGTTTAGGAAATTTAATGATTCGCACGTGCACGTGGGTAAAGTCCAAGGCGTGTGTTGACCAAGGCGTGCATTGACCGGCTGGAAAAGCCTCTACCTTATTTTCTTTTTCCTTTTTCCTTTTTAATTTAGGATTATTGAATGGAGGAGTATATATACTTCTTTTGACAATTTTGTTGGGGTTCAAACTTTATTTTTCCTAGAGAGCTTTATTGATTTGCATGGAGAACTAAATACCTTTGCTTTGGATTTAATTATTGGAACCGTTCTGGATTTCAATTGATGTTAATTTCTTTTCATATATTTTATCCTATTCATATTTTCTTCTGTGTTGATTGATTGAATTGATTTTTAGGGTTTTTCAATTAGGTCAATTGTTGAATCTTGGTTATCGATTCATTGCTAGAATCCCCTAAGATTGTGTCAATTTAGGGTCTCATAAGTAGCAACTTTATAGTTATGCATATGCCATGATAAATTGTGAAGCAGAAGAAAATAGACAAGTATCTAATTGAAATAACATTAGAACGTGTTCTTGATCTTAATCTCTTAAATCAGAATCAATTGATATTGTGAATCTAGACTGTGTCAGTTAGGTTTAGGTATTGATTAGGGTTATTAGTGAGTGTGTCACTGCTATTAACTAATATCAAAGGAAAAGATAGAGATTGAAATATATCTCGTGATCGAGTGAATAGGGTAAAAGTGAAAAGAGTTAACCGATGATATTTGAAAGGTAGACGGGGAAAATAATTGATCCAAAGTGCTTTTCTTTAATTGTTTACAACTTAGTTTTTAATTCCCGTCTTAGAAATTTAATAATAATCGAGCAGACCCCCAATCTTGTCAAGTGACAATTGTGCAAACAAATAGCCGTTCTTAAGTGGATCGACCATGGACTTTTCCTTGCTGCAGTTTTGTAGCCGAGTCTTGTCTTGGTAAGTAATTTGTAGGCGTGCGACGTTAGCCTATCAATATCCTAGGAGCTAATACATCCGGCAAAGAGGCACCACGACGAAATGACATCGGACTAGCAACCTCTACATCGGCCCAAATAAATTGAGCTCTATGGTTCTCATGCTGGGTTAGAACAGAGCTATCGATAGGCCTGGGATCAATGAAGGAATCCATCTATTTATTTCTGTTGGTGTAATGCCCTAGGCTATAGTTATGATTTACTTGAACTGATATGTATCATCTTTATTATTTATTATAGAGCGCATTTATTCTATTCATTATATGTTTGCATGTTTATTATATTGAACTGCGTCCCTAGTTGTTGTGAACAACTAGTATAAGTTGGTAATGGATAATCATAGAGATGATTATATGCATGGAGATGCACATTACACTTATGGATATTTGCTAGAGAACAAGTATTGGACTTGACCTACTTATTAGATTTATGACATAGTCTGTTGTCATGATTAAATCTCATGATAGTCATGTTATTGAATCCTTTGTACCTGAGATTATCATCGTCGTCCACATGGTAAAGATCGTGTTTGATATAGTCTAACACTATCTTTAATCGGATAGCAATAAGGGCTATGTTAGCACGTTTGGATCCATGTAGGGAAGAATGATAAGTCAAGACGGGATATATCCCTCTTATGAAGAGAGATGTTTGCTTGGGCCCCTCGATGAATGATGTTGATGAAATGTGTGGCCACACTTAAGTAATTTGATAGAGATCAAATGCATTTGGATTATCAACATATTCGAAATCGAGAAAGCATTGAACGGAATGAGTTGACCTAGACCATGACTCATGTTCAATTGGACATCGTGGACAAAGTGATTATAACATTGGATCTCTTAAGGAATCAAGCTTTGATGTTATATTTAATTGGGTGGACATAATGATTTGCTAGAAGTCACTTATGTCTTGTGAGGTTGATGTTTCAACTCACTACCAACATAAAATATAATTTCTAAAGGGTCACACACAAAAGAACAAATTTGATTCAAGCTGGAAATTGGAATATTGGGTTCTGGCACGACTCGTGACCAGGAGCACGACTCGTGCCCTGGGTCACGACTCGTGCCAAAGAAAACGACTCGTGGCCAAGGCTGAGACATGACTTGGTTTTTGTCTCGTTTTGATCAAAACGAGTTGTGGCTCAAGTAACGACTCATGAGCACGAATGAAAGCAAAGGGCACGACTCGTACCAAGGCCAAATTTCGTGTCCGTACGGTTTTCCTTGGCTAGGAAGGAATTGGTATTTTACAAGGTTTCTACCCTAATTGTTAGGGGATTTATATAGGATATAAATACAGCCTTGCAGCCATATTTTTCCTCTCTCTCACATCATAATCCAAGGTTTTTGAAGCTCTAGATTTTGATTTTGATTTTGAATAAAAAGTCCCAAATTGTTCCGTACTTTTGGCTTTGATTATTGAATATTGATTCAATAATCAAGAGGATCATCTAGAAATCCATCAAGAAGGTGTTCTTGGATTCGTTCGCGTGTGGATTACCGATAGAGGGTGATAGGTTAATCACCAAGAGCTTGAAGCCTCCATTCGTTGATTCATCACAAGATTTTGGACAAGGTAGAAGAAGATCCGTTTTGACATCAAAATTCCAAGGCTAGAATTTTGTGATCTACTTTTTTAAACTTCATCACATTCAAGGTATGTAAATTCTATCTCATATAAATTTCTAATCTCTTCATGCTAGACGGATCTTAGGGCTAGGATTTTGATGTTATTTGAAATCTTCCGCTGCGTTTGTAACCCCAAAACTCAACAGTGGTATCAGAACCCTGTCTTGCCATGATTAAGATTGAAATTGCATGCTAGATTTAATGTGATTATTTGCTACCATGTGATATGAAATAGATCTAGATCCTATGTGTTTTGTTTTTATGAAAAACAAGTGTATATGATATGCCATGATTCATGATTAATGATAAATTAATTAGATTAGTTTATCACATAGGTTATTAATCTATTAATATGATTATTTAGATTTGTAATTTCTCAAAATTGAATCAAATTGTTTGTATGAAATTTTTTGAAGCCTTATATATATTCATGATTATGTTCACATGAGATCTATGTTACAACCATGCGATGTTTGTTACATGTTGAAAACCTTCTAAATATTTAAGTCTTATGCCATTCCTTGATTAGAACACTTGTAAAATTTTAGGGTATTTTGATGTAGTTTCAGCCATAGTTGGGTGCATCATTATATCTTGATTTGTGAACAAGATGAGATTATGGTTGATGTAGTTTTGGCCATAGTCAAGTGCGTCGTTCCATGTCTCATATGTTTGAAAAGGGTTTTGACTTAATTGATGCTTTCAAATAAGATTTGACCCAAGACATAGATGAGATTTAAAAACATGTTTTTGGCATATGATGTCTAAGGAAATCTCATAAAAAGATCTAAGATTCATATAGTGATATGATTGATGTTTCTACCTAAATAGCTTGATTTCGGGTATTAGCTCAGTTAAACCAGAATTAAGTGAAATATGGATCTTAGCCTACTATGATTGTATGATGCATGTTTGTATTTGAAGGTGTATAATTTAGTGGAAGTATTTATGAAATACATTATTTGCTCTTAGATGATAAATGTGTTGATATCGATATATGTTTATATTGTTTGCATATTTTATTGTAGAATGGCTACACACAATAATCAACCCCTGTCACTGCGATCAGTCCTTGAGAAGGACAAGCTTGAGGAGAACGGTATAAATTATTCTGATTGGATCAGAAGCCTTATAATTGTTCTAAAGCAAGAGAAGAAACTGTACGTTCTCAATGAACCCATTCCACCTCAACCTGCTCCAAATGCTTCTAGGGCTGATCGGGATGCACATAAGAAACATAATGATGATTCTATGGATGTTACATGCCTTATGAAAGCTACTATGTCTAAGGCTCTTCAGAAGGACCTTGAGCACATAGATGCATCATTTGATCTTGCTGAGCGCTTAAAGGAAATGTTCCAAGTGCAAGCAAGAAACGAGAGGTATGATGTGGTTAAGGCCCTAACTGCATGCAAGATGCAAGAGGGGCAATCGATGGGAGCTCATGTCCTTAATATGAAGGGTTACATTGAGCGTCTCGATAGGCTTGGAAATCCGTTGAGTTTGGAACTAGCCACGAATTTGATATTGAATTCATTGCCTGAAAGTTATAGTCATTTTATTATGCACTATCACATGACTAGCATGGATAAAAATCTCTCGGAATTGCATGTGATGCTTAAGATCGCAGAGATGAATATCAAGAAGCCTAAAACTGATGCTGTGTTAATGGTTAACAAAGGTAAAGGGTTCAAGAAGGATGGCAAAGGTAAAGCAAGTGTTGCTAAACCTAAGGCAAAAGTTGTCGATGCCAAAGAGGCTCCCAAGGCATCTCAAAAGGATGCGGTTTGCTACCATTGCTAAGAAGTTAGTCATTGGAAGCGCAACTGCAAGGCTTACAAGGAAGGCCTAAAGGCGAAGAAGAGAAATACGATTGCTACTACTTCATGTATCTATATGATAGATATTTTCCTTTCGGTTTCTAGTTCATGGGTATTAGATACCGGATGTGGATCTCACATTTGTTTAAATGTGCAGGGACTGAGAAATTGGAAGCTACTCAAACAAGGTGAAGTTGACCCGCGTGTTGGTAATGGAGCAAGAGTTGCTGCATAAGCTGTAAGGACATATGATGTAACTTTACCTAGTGGCTTAGTACTTGTTTTGAACAATTGTTACTATGTTCCGGATTTGAGTAGGAATATTATTTCTGTTTCTTGTTTGGATAATGAGGGATATAATTTCCTTATTTCGAATAAGAAGTTTTATATTTATTTAAATGATATGCTTTATGGTATTGCAAATTGATTTAATGGCCTTTATGTTTTTGATGTTGATGAGAAACAAAATAGTGTTGAAAATGTTTATCATGTGGACAAGAAGTCTAAACCGAATGACGTGAACAACTCGTTCATGTGGCATTGCCGGCTTGGTCATATAAACGAGAAACGCATTTCTAAACTCTACAAAGATGGAATGTTAGACTCACATGATTATGAATCATATGAGATATGCAAATCTTGTTTATTGGGCAAAATGACCAAACCACCCTTCACTAAGAGTAGTGAAAGGGCTAGTGACTTATTGGGCCTAATACATACTGATGTATGCGGATCAATGAGCAGCATTGATAGAGGAGGATTTCGGTATTTCATTATATTCACCGATGACTTATCTAGATATGGCTATGTCTATCTAATGAAGTCAAAGAGTGAATTGTTTGAGATGTTTAGAACATTTCAAAATGAAGTACAAAATCAACTTGGCAAAACAATTAAAACACTTCGATCTGATCGTAGTGGTGAGTATTTGAGCCAAGAGTTTGACAATCATCTCAAAAACTGTGAAATTGTTTCAGAGTTGACTCCACCCGAAACGCCACAATGGAATGGTGTTTTCGAGAGGAGGAATTGAACCCTATTAGATATGGTTCGTTCGATGATGAGTCAAGTAGACCTTTCTATATCCTTTTGGGGACATGCATTAGAGACTGCTGCGTTCACATTGAACATAGTCCCTACTAAATCGGCTCCTAAGACCCCACATGAGATGTGGTATGGAAGAAAACCTAGTTTGTCTTTCATGAGGATTTGGGGTTGCGAAGCTTATGTGAAGAGACTTATCTCTGATAAGTTAGAACCTAAATACGACAAGGTTATTTTCGTTGGTTACCCTAAGGAAACCAAAGGGTATTATTTTTACAACCGCAACGAGAACAAAGTGTTTGTTGCTCGATATGGTGCTTTTCTTGAGAAACAGTTTCTCAATAAAATATCTAGTGGGAGTAAAATTGATCTTGAAGAAGTTCAAGAACCCGAAAATAACATGGAACCGATAGTAGAGACTGAACCAACTCCACAAGAAGTTATGGAACTGGTTCAAGATCCACAAGTCCATCGTAGATCGGATAGGTTATGATCCGCACCCGAGAGATATGGATTTATCGTGTTGGAAATTAATGAAGTGGAAGTCATTGAGAATGATGAACCTACTTCCTATCAAGAGGCAATGTCCGATCCCGATTCGGATAAATGGTTAGAAGCCATGAAGTCCGAATTGCAATCCATGTTGGATAATCAAGTTTGGAACTTGATTGAACCACTCGAAGGTGTAAAAACCATGGGGTGCAAGTGGGTCTTCAAGAAGAAGACTGACATGGATGGGAATGTGTATACTTATAAGGCTAGGCTTATAGCAAAGGGATATAGGCAAACTCATGGTGTAGACTATGATGAAACCTTCTCGCCTGTTGCCATGCTTAAGCCTGTTAGAATTTTGATTGCCATAGCCACATATTATGACTATGAGATATGGCAAATGGATGTCAAAACCGCTTTCCTTAATGGAAAACTGCTAGAGGATGTGTATATGACACAAACCGAGGGTTTTGTAGATCCACAAAATTCTAGTAAGGTGTGCAAGTTGCAAAGATCCATTTATGGATTAAAGCAAGCTTCTAGGAGTTGGAATCTTCGGTTCAATGAGAAAATCAAAGAGTTTGGTTTTATCAAGAACGAAGATGAACCTTGCGTATACATGAAATTCAGTGGGAGTGTTGTGCTATTTCTCTTGTTGTATGTCGATGATATCTTACTCATTGGAAATGACATTCCTGCACTTGAGACTGTCAAGTCTTGGTTAGGGAAGTGTTTCTCAATGAAAGATATGGGCGAAGCCGCTTACATCCTTGGTATCAAGATCTATAGAGATAGATTTAGAGGATCATTGGTTTGAGTCAAAGTACCTACATTGACAAGGTTCTTAGAAGATTCAAGATGGAAAATTCTAAGAGAGAAAACTTGCCAATGGGTCATGGTGTTACTCTTAGTAAGACTCAGTGTCCTAAGACAACTGATGAACGAAAGACGATGAATGATATTCCATACGCTTCGGCTATTGGTTCTATCATGTACGCTATGATTTGTACTAGACCTGACGTCTCGTATGCTTTGAGCATGACAAGTCGTTACCAATCTGATCCGGGTGAAAGCCATTGGATGGCAGTCAAGACGATCCTAAAGTACTTAAGAAGGACTAAGGATGCGTTCTTGGTATTTGGAGGGATGGAAGAAAATCTTGTTGTAAGAGGTTACACAGATTCTAGCTTCCAAACCGACAAGGATGATTTCCGATCGCAATCGATATTTGTGTTTATGCTTAACGGAGGTGCGATATGTTAGAAGAGTTCCAAGCAGAGTACTATTGCCGATTCTACTACTGAGGCAGAATATATAGCGGCATCGGATGCAGCTAAGGAGGCGGTTTGGATCAATAAGTTCATTAGTGACTTGGAAGTTGTTCCAAGTATCACTAATCCGGTGGAACTTTATTGTGACAACAATGGTGCCAATGGTGCCATTGCACAAGCACAGGAACCAAGGTCACACCAGAGATCCAAACATATACTTAGACCTTTCCATCTCATTTGAGAGTTCATTGATCTGGGAGACGTTAAGATATGCAAAGTATCAATCGATGATAACATTGGGGATCCGCTTACAAAGCCCCTCGCACAAGCTAAGCATGATGGTCATGTGAGGTCCATGGGTATTAGATACATAGATGGAGCCTAGTGCAAGTGGGAGATTGTTGGTGTAATGTCCTAGGCTATAGTTATGATTGACTTGAACCGTTATGTATCATCTTTATTATTTATTATAGAGCACATTTATTCTGTTCATTATATGTTTGCATGTTTATTATATTGAACTGCGTCCCTAGTTGTTGTGAACAACTAGTATAAGTTGGTAATGGATAATCATAGAGATGATTATATGCATAGAGATGCACATTATACTTATGGATACTTTCTAGAGAACAAGTATTGGACTTGACCTACTTATGAGATTTATGACATGGTCTGTTGTCATGATTAAATCTCATGATAGTCATGTTATTGAATCCTTTGTACCTGATATTATCATCGTCGTCCACATGGTGAAGATCGTGTTTGATATAGTCTAACACTATCTTTAATCGGATAACAATAAGGGCTATGCTAGCACGTTTGGATTCATGTAGGGAAGAATGATAAGTCAAGACGGGATTTGTCCCTCTTATGAAGAGAAATGTTTGCTTGGGCCCCTCGATGAATGATATTGATGAAATGTGTGGCCACACTCAAGTGATTTGATAGAGATCAAATGCATTTGGATTATCAACATATTCGGAATCGAGAAAGCATTGAACGGAATGAGTTGACCTAGACCATGACTCATGTTCAATTGGACATCATGGACAAAGGGATTATAACATTGGATCTATTAAGGAATCTAGCTTTGATATTATATTTAATTGGGTGGACATAATGATTTGCTAGAAGTCACTTATGTCTTGTGAGGTTGATGTTTCAACTCACTACCAACATAAAATATAAATCCTAAAGGGTCACACATAAAAGAACGAATTTGATTCAAGCTGAAAATTGGAATATTGGGTTCTGGCATGACTCGTGACCAGGAGCACGACTCGTGCCCTGGGTCACGACTTGTGCCAAAGAAAATGACTCGTGGCCAAGGCTGAGACACGACTTGGTTTTTGTCTCGTTTTGATCAGAACGAGTTGGGGCTCAAGGAACGACTCGTGAGCACGAATGAAAGCAAAGGGCACGACTCGTGCCAAGGCCAAATTTCGTGTCCGTACGGTTTTCCTTGGCTAGGAAGGAATTGGTATTTTACAAGGTTTCTACCCTAATTGTTAGGGGATTTATATGGGATATAAATACAGCCTTGCAGCCATATTTTTCCTCTCTCTCACATCATAATCCAAGGTTTTTGAAACTCTAAATTTTGATTTTGATTTTGAATCAAAAGTCCCAAATTGTTCCATACTTTTGGCTTTGATTATTGAATATTGATTCAATAATCAAGAGGATCATCTAGCAATCCATCAAGAAGGTGCTCTTGGATTCGTTCGCGTGTGGATTACCGATAGAGGGTTATAGGTTAATCACCAAGAGCTTGAAGCCTCCGTTCGTTGATTCATCACAAAATTTTGGACAAGGTAGAAGAAGATCCGTTTCGACATCAAAATTCTAAGGCTAGAATTTTGTGATCTACTTTGTTAAACTTCATCGCATTCAAGGTATGTAAATTCTATCTCATATAAATTTCTAATCTCTTCATGCTAGACGGATCTTAGGGCTAGGGTTTTGATGTTATTTGAAATCTTCCTCTGCGTTTGTAACCCCAAAACCTAATTACTTTAATTAATTGCCCTAATTAATCACAAATTGGCAAACCTAATTACTTGGAACTCGCTACACCGTGTAGCGAGTTTGACCTGTCCCAGTCAAACTCGCTACACGGTGTAGCGAGTTTCAAAAAGTGGGACATTTTGAGAAAAAGTTTGAACAGTAAGTTACTATGATAAATAAAATTTTAAAAGTGAATTAATTGAGAAAAAATCGGGTTTCAGAGGGTTTTATTAAACTAGGTATTTTCTATTGTTAAATTGACGTTCAACAATAATGAATGTCAAATATACTTCCTCTATCCTAAAATTAAAAATTAAAGTTTAAATTATTTTTAGATCAAGTGTAAATTTGAACATTTATTTTAGAATGAAGTAATATTTCTGAAAGGTAAAATGGTAAACATATATATTTTATAAAATGAATTCAAATGAAAAATCAAACAATTTAAATAATTCAAAAATAAATATTTAGATACTGCTGTCTTTTATGAATTCAATCATCTCAGTCACCGGCAAGTGTTTGAACTTCTTTATTTGTGCATTAAAAGACTCAGAGGCATTCGATGTCATTTCACCATACCGATTTCCTTTAAAATGCACTTTTGAGAAACTATCAACAGGTAGGTTTTCCATAAATTCTATCATTTTATTACCACCTTCTGAAATGGCAGCTTGAAATACATCATTGTACTCTTCCAATGTACGGGCATAAGCCAATTTCTTAAGAAGGAAAACCATTTTCTGTCTATGATCCCTTACACCACTGAACTTATGCTTCAAGTTTCCAATTACGTGAAATAGACAAAAAGCATGATGGCAAAATGGAAAGTGCTCTTGTAAACCATTACTAATACTCTTGCAGCGATCTGAGATAAAAGTAATAGATCTACCGCCAATTATTGGAACAAGATGCTTTATAAACCAACTCCAATTATCATTATCCTCCGAACCAAGGATAGCAAAAGCAATGTTGAATAGACCTACAAATATAACAAGAACTACTGCATCATATAATGCTCTTGTAAACAAAGATAATACTGCATTGAATAAAAAAGTGAAAATATGATGCATTATGTAATAGTGAGCATGATTAAAGAATGTTGTATTTAATCATATCAATACAACACACCTACATATATAAAATGAAATGCATAATAAGAAATTATACCATTGTTTCCATCTTTTGTAGTGGCAGCTAGCAAATGACCTTTGTATTTGCAAGTCAAGAAAGTACCATCAAGAAAAATCAAGGGACGACAATACTCAAATCCATCAAACGCAGCTCCAAATGAAATGAAACATCTTTTGAAATGACCGGTATCTTTGTCATAATCAAAATCAACTGTACTGTGAGGATCAACATCCTTTATTCGTTCAGTATATGAACGCAACTGGTCATAAGACAAGGAAACATCTCCAAATACCTTGGCACTAGCTTTTGCAAGTGCATTCAATCCAACTTTATACGATATAAACAACCCATAATGAACTCTCAAGTGACCCATAACATCATTTGGAGTCATTTGTGGATTTTCCTTCAACGTATCATGAATCAAACCAGCAACCAAATCAGACGTCAACCTTCTGTCATTAAACCTTATGACAATATCACCACGAGTATGAAAACGTTCATACTTAAAAATGTAAGCAATTCCACTAACACTGCTCAAATTCACCGATATTTTCCACTTGCAATTCCTAGTCTTACTATGAATGCATATTGCTCTCACAGAACTTGAAGTGTTTCTTTTGTACTGAAATTGATATCCCATTGATATACAGTATTTTGTCAACTTGTCCCGAAAATCTACTATTCCCCCTTCAAATCCTTGACCTACCCCCGAAATTAAAGTCTTCCAAACATTAATTAACAGATTGTTTGATTGACAAACATCAGAAGAGCTTTGAACACTATTATCCGTCAATTCACTACTACAATTGTTCTCATACGACTCAAATTTCTTTATTGCAACCAAGTCTTGCAACAACTCCAGTATTTAAAGAAGCCTTGACAGTCATGTCAACACAATCAAGACCATTTCGTCTGACCAAATAGCGCATACTTTCAAACTCAGCTTCATTGCTTAAGATACAATTATCTTTTCCTGGTATATAATATAGAAGCACAAAATGTTCTTTAACAATTGAATCCCACTTACTTAAAACGTAGTCACACAACTCTTCAAATGAATCAACTTAATCAAATCGCAGGACACGAGTTTCACCTAAATATGTTATCAAAATATGGCTAACACATTCATATCTACCTATTAAACACAATAAAAAAACTCAGTCAATTCCAGAGTGACTATACAAAATACTACATCCAAAAAATTAAAATGTTGTATGATTAACTGGAACATAAGTTAATAATGAATGCACATACGATCTATGAAAAACAATCAACTACTCTTCAACATTAGATAACATTGAAAAACTTAATAAGCTTCAAATATTGTATATCAAATAGATACTACAACATGTCAGTATTATCGATGATTTGAATTGAATCTGATTTCAATTCAATACCTAAAATACTTCATATCTAAACAAAAAAAATCGAATCGAACGCAAAATATAGGTATTACCTTGTAAATGTAGCATAGAACTTGATGAAGAAGACATGTTTCCAGAGTCGAATTGAATCCGGTCAAAACCCTAGGAATTTGATCTCAATCGAAAGCTTATAATTTGCAGAATGATCAAAACCCTAGAAATCTGATTACGTATTGGAATTGGATTTAGCTCATGATCGTTGAATTGGAAAATCGCCGCAGGGGACGCAGTTGAGAAATTGCATCGCAGAGAAGAAACGAGAAAGAAGGGAGGAATATAACAGGGGTAATATAGAAAGTTTACATAAAAAAAAACTTTCTAGTCATTTCAATAAAATAAGAAACTTAGTGGGAAGAAGTATGTCAAAAAAGGAACTTGATGACGGGAAAATTCCCATTTACTTAATTATTCTTGTGTGGTGTTGTTTTTTGTGAGGACCATTTTACCAAACCGTGTCTATTGATTGGCCGTTAAATACTCCGCCGGAGAAAAGTTCGAACAGTTCTTAATTCACTGTTACTAATCATGCCGGGAAGTTACTTCAAAGAAGTAGAAGTAGCCCAACGAAAATCACACGCCGGCGTTGTCTTCCCGGCGGTATTAACCCCCGACGTCGTTATTACAGATAACGACTCCGTCTCTTCCTTAACGGAGGCGATCAAGGCCCATAAGCCATGGCTGGAATCGCTTCTCCACAAAAGTAGGGCCATTCTATTCCGAGGCTTCCCTGTGACCTCTCCTTCTGACTTCAACGACGTCGTGGACGCTTTCGGATTCCCTGAGATGCCGTACATCGGCGGCCGCGCGTCCCGGACCAACGTAATCGGCAGGGTTTATACCGCTAATGAATCACCGCCTGATCAGAAAATTCCATACCATCAAGAAATGTGTAACGTAATTTTATCATCCCTTCTTTCACTTTCTCAATTTCGTGATTTCTGATCAGATTCTTGTTGAAATTATCCAATTAACTTACATACTCTACTCCTGGAGTGAGAAATTATGAACTGATTCAGTTATGCCTCCGTTTGTGTTGGGTTGTTAACTGAGCAGTTATAGTTTATGCTTTCTATCCCACTTATTGTCCAAACTGTGTGTGTGTGTGTGTGTTTCTTTCTTTTGTTGTTGTTGTTATTTGTTCGATTTTAGTTTGTAGTAGGAAGCACCGGCTATGGCAAAGCCAGAAATATTTTGATTATACAGTATTCCTCTCAACTTGAAGACTATGATAATAATACAAAGTCTAGAAATTAATAGGTATCTTTTGACCTTCAGAATTTAGGGAATTAGGTTGATATAAATGGAGTCCTCATTTAGAAACAATTAGATTTGTTGAACATTTAGTTATTGATGATGTCAAATGAAGTACCTTTTCAACGATAATAATAGCTTTGATGGGGTCGAAATTCCTACTACATTGTGCAAATATATTCATGAAAAGGATAGAAGGTCAATAAATTACCAAATATGTTAATCTTTTGAACTATGTCTGTTTGTGGATATATAATTGAACAATAATTCGGGGTATGAACTTGGAGCTCAACTGGCCTCTCTCACAGGTCGCAGTATTCCCCTCCAAAATATTTTTCTTCTGTGAAGTAGCACCAGGATGTGGGGGAGAAACTCCTATAGTTCTGGGTCATATCATTTATGACTTAATGAAAAAGAGACACCCAAAATTTGTTGCACAATTGGAAGAGCATGGGTTGATCTATACAATAATGCTGGGAGGAAAGGATGATCCATCTTCCTCAGTCGGCAGATGTTGGCAATCAGTATTCGGGACAAATGACAAGGACGTAGCTGAGAAAAGGTTTGTTGCTTTAAACCTCACAAGTTTCAAAGTAGCTGCTCCTATGAATAGAGGACATTAAGGATTTTATTTTGTGCTTCATGTTTGTTTGTTCCACTCATTAATCCTTTTCCCTCCCATATTGAGTATTCTATTTACGCTTTTTGCAATAAAGAAAACAAAAGGGGGAAGGGGGAAGTTAATTTTGGTTGCTCATATTCTTAGTATCCACTCTGTATAATTGCGAGTGCACATTGGGGTTTGATAGATAGTGAAAGTGAAGTTAGCAACTTCATAAGAAAATGGATTTCATTTTGGGACAACATTATTTTTTTTTCAGAAAGTGGACAGTGAAGTTAGGATGGAGGATACATTTTATAGAATTGTCAATTGTGTACTCCATCTGTCCCAAAATGGACGTCCAAAAAAATTCCATGATTGCTCTTGATCAAGAGAAAATTTGAAAGTTTTTTTGACATTCATTTTGGGACAGAGGGAGTATCAATTTAGTATCGGTCATAAAATTGGATCTTTTGTGTGAAAAAAGGGAACTTCTTAAATATCATTTTTCTAAGAGCTCATGGTAATAATTTGCAGAGCTGCTGAGTTGGGATCTAAGTTGGAATGGATGGAAGATGCAGTAAAAATGATAGTAGGTCCACTTCCAGGTATCAGGTTCGATGGGGCAAGACAAGAGAAAGTTTGGTTCAATAGCATAGCAGTTGCTTACCAAGGTTCAGAAAATGAGAAGCCTTTTGAGTCCATCACATTTGGGGATGGTAAACCATTGCCTTCTCATGTTATACGTGACTGTTGCAAAATGCTTGATGAGGAGTGTGTTGCAATACCTTGGCAGAAAGGCGACTTCTTACTTCTAGATAATTTGGCTGTCCTTCACTCACGACAACCATGTATAAAGCCACCTCGCAGTGTACTAGCTTCTATTTGCAAGTAGACCAAGGTGAATTTTCTTATTCATTGTTCATTGGTGTGGCAACAAGTACTTACTGTGATCTCAAATATAGTTGTCATTGATCTATATACTTGTTAATAGGGTTTATTCATTGTAATGTGTAACAACTGAAAATATTTATGTGATTTTGGATCTTTCAATTCTATTAAAAGTTCTTTCGTGCTTTGAGATTATGGTGCTATGATCTTGTTGTGCGCCATATCAACTGATGTGATGCCAATGTAACATAGCTAATTGACTTGGCACTTCAAGATAACTTGTTGCTTGAAAGTTTGGTATGCTTGAAAGTTTGGTATAAGATAAACCAACTATAAACACTTAAGTGATTGAGTGAATGATGGATGTGTTTTCACCCATTTAAATAATATATCTTTAGACTTAATGAGGCAGGAAACGATCTGGATCAGCGTTAGTCCAGTGATAGGTTGTAATCCAGCTACTATTACCTGAAACCATGAACAAACGACTTTCCGAGATTGTCTCCGGCTAATACCCTCCGGCTTGATGATGAGATATAGTGTTAAGTTTATAGAAAACTGTATTGATCGACTTAAATCTCAAATAATGAAGATGACTTTACTCTGACAACCGAACGATTATGTCCCACATCCTTTCCAATTCAAGTAAAGGAAGGAGGCGTATGTAAGGAAGAATTCCAATCCTTTCCAAACTTTACAATCTTCAAGCTTTCATAAATCCAACAAGAGCAAAGGCAAGGATACGATTCTCCAGCGCTAGCAAACTTTTTCGTTCCATCGTTGAGTTCTACCTCTCCAAAACCATCAAGATACCCTTCAATTTCTCTGTTCTAGATTTAATTTTGAGCTTCCCATTTATTCTGCAATGGCTAGGACCTTTATTTCGAGCTAGGAGTTAGATATGGATATAACTGCGTGAACTTTAGGATTTACAAGAGATTAGAAGGTACATGGAAAGAATTGACCCTAGCTGAGTGTATCACCCTCTTAGATAGGTGAAGCTTGTTATATGGTGAGATAGGGTTTCCAGCAGGTGAGTATATGAGACTTGGAGGCGGACGATCTACGGATTATTCATTTCCGTCTCTTCAATAAATTAATTGACCACCTTATCATCTTTTATATCAAGTCCAATAAACCACCCTTTCCTCGTGAGAGGTTAGCTTTCCCAAAGAAATCTAGGTCGTCCGTAGATAGCTCGAAATTTACTCCTACTAGGTCTGATTCCTCTGTTTTAGTGTCTTCTATAGATATGGCTGCTAATGATAAACAATCGTCGAGCTCTACTTCGTCGAGCTCCTCCTTAGGTAACATCGTTGATAAGTTTTGCTCGAAGGTGGTGCCAGGACGGAATGAGAGGGGATGCGTGGCCCTCAGGCCGGCTATTGGGAAGAAGAACGCTGACTTCTGTATCAAGATCCTCCACGATTTCATTGAGTTGTCCCGAGCTGACTTCCAGTTGACTCATTTAACTGAAAGGCAGAGGAAGGCACAATCCTGGACACATTGGGGTTTAAGCACGACCAAAGTGGCCTTCTACTACGATCAATTTGAGGCCGGTCTAAGACTACCCCTTGACCCTTTCATCTGTGAGTTTCTATAGTGTTTGGTCGCTGTCCCTATTCAGCTTGGCTCCAATACTGTTAGGGTGTTGGTATGCTTTGATATGGTTTGCAGGTTCGTAGGGTTTGAACCTTCCATCTCTTTCTTTAGGGAGTTCTTCAAGGTCATCATGAACGACAAATTTTGGGATCAGCACCCCAGCTAAGCTAAGGCCAAGGCCCCCAAGCTATTTATCAACTTGCCTGACAATGTGTCAGGGTGGAACAACCATATGATTTTGGCTGAGAGTAGGAAGGGATGAGAGTTCGCTTTGCCCGAGGAAGATTCTGAATCCATGAAGGAGGAGTATTGGGTCTCGGAGTGGAGTGATGAGCTTACTCGCAGGTTGACATTGGTTGCTCGGAGTAGCATAATAAGCTGGGCCACATTGGGGTCGGACAAGGACTTCTTCATCAAGGCCGGGATGATGTTTGGTGGAGATGGAGAGGTGACTCCCTTGGTCCCCATAATTAGAAGCCTTAGGTACCTTGATTGGGTGATACATGAGACAGAGAGAGGTTTGAAACTCAGTGCCACTATTATAAAAAGAGGTCGGGACACTGCAGAGGTCTCTTCCACTATGGCGGTTAAGTATTTGTCTTGCTTTCCATATTGCTTATCTATATACTATCTTTCCTTTTGTTGATCTCGCAGTTCTTACCGCTGAGCAGGAAGCACAAATGGACCGCATAGTCGATCTGGGGATAGGAGGAGAAGTAGGAAGGCCCATGGAGCCAATGCTCGGGCAAGCAGGGAGAAGGAGGCTATGGACATAAATAAGCTGCTTCCAAAGGTAGGAGTGGGGATGGTCCCCATTGATGGGTCTGGGCAGGTCGAGCCCATCGAATTGGTTGATATGGAAGACCTAGACATAAATGGTTGATATGGAAGACCTAGACATAAATGGTGATGATGGTAGAAGACTTAGAGAAATAATCATCGAGACTTTGTATCGAGACGGTCCAGAAATAAAGCCCGTGGATGTATTGGAAGAAATTATACTCCATCCCAACTACCCAGAGTAAACAGAGTAAAGAATAAAAATTGGGGGGGGGGGGCAACTCTCCCCAAAAGAAAGGGAGGAGATCATCACAAGTTGGACTGCTCGGGACGTCTCCTTAGTCTATCGAACTCACTGAGTTTGACATCAGATACCAGCCTAGGAAGAAACTCCTAGCACAACCTCTGGTCAATTTTATGGTTGAGACCGCCTTCACAGGTGAGCACGACCCTCCTCCCGTATGCGCAAAAAACCTGCGGGGTAAGAACCAGCCATCGAGCTTCCACATAGCTGCTGGGTCACATACACAAATGGGTCAGCTACCAAGAAAAGAAGCGGAGCGGGAGTAGTACTGGCAAGTCCCAATGGGGAGCACATCATCCAGGACATATTCAAATTCCCCGCTTCTAACAATCAAGCCGAGTATGAAGCACTGATATTTGGCATAGAATTGACATCCTTCTATGGGTTAACTAAGATCGCCGCCTTCTGTGACTCCCAGTTCGTATTCAAACAGATAAAAGGGGAATACAACACTCAACACCCTATTTACGAAGTACAAAGATCTCGTCCTATACTTAGTAAAAAACTGAAAATTTTCGAAATAAGTCAGATAGGCCGGGAAGACAACCAAGTGGCTGACGTTCTATCTAAACTGGCAACTATTGATGTAGCAGATCCTGATTCTAACCCACTCATATTATTTTCCGAAGAACCTGCCTACGAAAGACTACAAATAATGCTCCTAAACGGGGAGGAGAAGTGCTGGATAGATGAGTACATGGACTTCATCGAAAGAGACCAACTACCAGAAGAAGAAGGATGTGCCAGGATCATCAAGAAGAAATCAGTAAGGTTCACAGTATGGAACGAGATCCTTTACAGAAGATCATTCACAAAACCCCTACTGAGGTGTGTCCACCCCAAAGAAATAGTAAATCTTTTGGCAGAAGTCCATAAAGGCATCTGTGGCGGTCACCCGGGGCCCAGAACCTTGGCAGGCAAAATCATCACACTAGGATATTACTGGCCAAATCTGAGTGATGACGCACAAGCCTACGTAAGAAAGTGTGACAAGTGCCAGAGATACGCTGACATTCCCAGAATTCCATCAGTCGAACAAACTCCCATAATTCCTACGTGGCCGTACGACATGTGGGAATCGACATCATCGGACCCTTCCCCCTCGCTTGAGGTAATTGCAAGTATGTGATTGCAGCAGTCGACTACTTCTCCAAATGGATAGAAGCAAAAGCCTTAGCCAAAATTACAGAGGAGAACGCAATCAACTTCGTCCACGACTTCATCTGGTGTCGCTTTGGGGTCCCACACACTATCATCTCAGATCATGGTCTCCAGTTCTCTATAGCTTTTATAGCAGAACCAAACAGACTGGGAGATTGAATTTCTTTATATGATTTAAGTAGCATAAAGAGACAATTGTTATGATCCCCAATTAATGAATCCCTTGTCTCTTTTGAATTCTTTTACTTTACTTGTTTTTAATTCTTGCTTTCTTAGTTTAATAAATTAACCAAACAAAAATCTATTTTTTGTTACTATTGCAATATTAAAATATACTGGTTATCCACGAGTAACTGTGAATTCGACCCTTTTAATTACATATTAATATATTGATAACTAATGAACTAGATAGGTAAATTTAATTCGAGGGGGAAATCTTGTCAGCGATTATAAAATGTCATTCAACAATACTGATTGTTTATCAATTCCAAGAAAGGTGAAGGATTTGCCAAGAGGGCAGTTGATATGGTGCTGTGATTGAGCTTGTAATGTGCCCTTTTAGATTCTATTTATCCTTTTCAAACCATAGATAGATGGAGAAAATAGTCTCTATAAAACAATGTTTTGAGGCAAATTGCTAAAAACCCACTTCATTTGTTGACTCTCTTTTTGTTTGGTTTTTTTCCCATCCCCTATATATGTTATCAATTTTTCTTAGAATTGTATGCACACCTTATTACATATGGCAGAATATTTTACGTGTGCTAAAGCAGCAAGAGGTTAAGTAACAGTTTGGATTTTCTTCATGTTGGCATCACGACTGAGTGAAACATGTACATATGTAAAGTAGCGAAGGCCCAAACCTTGGGCAACCTACTAAGGCCCAAAAGAAACCCAACCCAAGCCCACGCCCCTCTTCTCTTCGGCGACTGATCAAAATTAGGGGCTTCAGTTTACGCCCTAATTACGATCTCCTTGTTTCGTCGCTAGCAGCTGACTTCGCCCTCCCTTGCTGCGATTCCGGTGTTGCTGCTGCTGATTGTTTGGCTCGATAAGGATTCGTCAATCCTTATCTCTTCACCTGTTATCTATTGAAGCCTATAAATACCGTCCCCCTTCTCCCATTCTAGGTACGATTCAGCAATCTCTCTATCTCTCTCTCTCAAACTCTTTCTTCTTCATCCTTGCTCTGTGCGATTCTGTGAGTTGGGTTATCTGTGAAGGGATACACTGGTGTGTGTGTGTGTTTGAGCCGTGTGAGATTACTCTGTGAGAGGGGTTTCGGGTTTGGGTTTGTTGGTAGGCTTAGCCATTGACGAAAATTGAAACCTTGAAACGAACTATTGGTGGGACTGAACAATTATACTCTGTATATAATTGTTGTGTGTGGATCTGAGCCGAATCAAAGCATATGATATTACTCAGACTAACTCAGTATCTGTGGTATTTGCTCTTTATTATTGTTGTTGAACATTTGCTACTTTCGTTGTTTCTTCCTAACGTTGTTTTGCAGCCGTGCTCCTATTCGGTTCTTAACTCCGGTGACATTACACTGGTATCAGAGTCTCGGTTGGATGAACCTAGGAAGTTTCTTCTGCGAGCTACCTTCAATCCAAACTGCAGTTTTGGTTGGTATTTTTGTTAGCATATACCTGTTGTTATTTACTCCCATTGATAATTTTCTGGATACTAGAAATTATTTGCTTGCTTTGTGTTGACTATGTGCTTAAATCTGTGATTTTCATAAACGTTAATTGTATTTTGATAATGTCTACCTTGAATTACAATTTGGAACTGTTTAACGAAAAATCTGATTTTTCTATATGGCAACAAAAGATGAAAGGAATTTTGATTAAAGAAAAAACTTATAAAGCAATAACTTTAAAGTTTCCAAAAGATGCTTCTGAAGAAGATATGCTTGAATGGGATGAATGTGCTTACTCGTCTATTATCTTGAACTTGTCTGAAGCTGTTATTCGAAAATGTGGTAAACAAGCGCATGCTAGAGATCTCTGGACTAAATTGAAATCAATTTATTTTGATAAAAACTTGCCTAATAAAACCTATCTTTTAGAAAAAAAATTTAGTTTCAAGTTAGATTTAAACAAAGATATTGAGGACAACATTGATGAGTTTACCAAATTAATTCAAGATATAAAACAAACGGGTGATGAACACATTGATAACTACACTTCGATTGTCCTTTTAAATGCTATACCTGATTCATACTCTGATGTTAAATATGCTATCAAATATGGTAGAGACCAAGTTAAGCTTGATACGGTGATTAACGGTTTAAAGAGTAAAGAGTCAGATTTAAAGACCAATAAAGGGAAGTCTAGTAGTACAAGTGAAGTTAATATGGTTAGAGGTAGAACCAAACAGAGGCACAATGGAAAACCTCATCAAAATCAAAATCAAAATTCGGACAAAAAGAATGGGAGAAGTCCAAGTAGGTCGAACTCCAAACAAAGGCATAGAACTTGTTACAATTGTAGGGAAGTAGGACACTTTAAGAAAGATTGTCCCAATCCTAAGAAAAATCAAAAACACAACCAACTTGACTGCAACTTAGCTTTGAGTAGTGATGCTTTCGCTGATGTGTTTATGGTGATTGATTCATGTGATAATGTTGTGAATTCTGTGCATTCTGCATGTGCTAGTGAATGGCTTATAGATTCTGGTTGCACATATCATATGACACCATTGAAAACTCTTTTCTCTACTTACCATGAAGTTAATGTTGGCTTCGTTTCCTTAGCAAATGAGAAAAACTGTCAAATAATTGGTATTGGTGATATTGATTTGAAATGTAATTCTGGTTATGTTTTAACTTTGAAAAATGTGAGACATGTGCCCGAATTGTGTAGTAACTTGATTTCTTGTGCTTCTTTGGAGGATGATGGTTTGGAAGGAAAATGGGGAAAGGGTGTTATGAAAATACTAAAGGGATCTTTGGTGATTGCTAAATGTGAAAAAGTCAAAATTTGTATGTTTGCTCAGCTTTGCCTATGTCTCGTTCTGATATTTGTGCTAATATCGTTAAAGAGGATAAAAAAAGTTTAGGGCATAAGAGGCTAGGACACATAAGTAATAAAGGCTTAGAAATTTTGCATAAAACTGGAGTTTTAAAAGAAAATTTTTCTGCTGTGCCTTTTTGTGATACTTGTGTGAAGAGCAAACATCATCATAAGGTGAGTTTTCCTCCCCCTTCCCTTGGTTAGCATTCAAGTAAAAAATTCCTTGACTACCTACATGCTGATGTATGGGGGCCCGCTAGTGTGCCCACTCAAGGTGGAAACCGGTATTTCTTATCTATTATCGATGACTTTTCACGAAAAGTCTGGATTTTCTTAATGAGACATAAATCTGATTTGTTTGAAAAGTTTAAAAATTGGAATTTTTTTATTGAAAATCAAACTGGTAAGAAAATCAAAATGCTCAGGACTGATAATGGATTAGAATTTTGTAATCATGAATTTGATGAATTTTGTGATTTGAATGGTATCGGTAGGCGCAAAACTGTGCCTTACAACCCTCAACAAAATGGCGTTGCCGAGCATATGAATAGAACTCTTTTGGTAAGAGTTAGGGTTATGCTTAAGACCTCGGGTCTCTCCAAACGATTTTGGGGAGAGGCAGTGATGACTGCCGCCTATATCATCAATAGGTCCCCTTCTGTGCCATTGCATGGTAGATGCCCCGAAGCGGTATTTACGGGAAGAGATATTGATATTTCGCACATGAGAGTTTTCGGTTGTGCTGCTTATGCCCATAAAAAACATGACATACTTGAACCTAGAGCTGCTAGGTGTGTTTTCTTGGGGTAACCGGAGGGTGTGAAAGGGAGACTTTGGTTAAAAGAGGAAAATGGTTTTAAAGTCATAATTAGTAGGGATGTTGTTTTTAATGAAACTGAATTTTCATGCTTGATTCCTGCTCAACCTATACCTGCTGAAAATGTTCCCCCTCCCCCGGCTCCAATTATGGTGGAGCGCCCTTATGTGATTGATACTAATGTGCGAACTGAAAATGTGCAAGTTAATCATGAAAATGAGCATGTTGAAATTGAACAAAATGAAGATGTTGAAAATGAACAAGAAAATTTTCAAGAGATAGAAAATTTAGATGATTACCAATTAACTAGGGATCGCCCTAGACGGGGGTAAGGAGACCAACGGGACTTGATGATTTTCACATGACATATTTTGTGTTTAATATGTTTGATTCTCTTGATAACTGTGATGAACCGAAAACTTATAAAGATGCTTTAAATTCTGCTCATTCTGCTAAGTGGTTAAATGCTATGAAAGATGAAATGAACTCTTTGCATGTTAACAAAACATGGACATTGGTCCCTAAACCTGAAAAATGTTCTCTTGTTGATTGCAAATGGTTGTTTAAGGTTAAGTCTGAGAATGAGACTGTTCGATTTAAATCATGGTTAGTTGCTAACGGGTTTACTCAAAAAGAGGGGGTAGATTACACATAAATCTTTGCCCCGGTTGTCAAGTTTACTACGGTAAGGGTGATGCTTGCTTTAGTTGCTCATTTTAATTGGGAATTAAAACAAATGGATGTGAAAACGGCGTTTTTACATGGTGATTTGGATGAAAATTTTTTCATGCGTCAACCTGAAGGTTTGGTTGATAAGATTAATCCCGATTATGTGTGTTTATTGAAAAAATCTTTATATGGCTTGAAACAATCCCCTAGAATGTGGAACAAGAAGTTTGATATGTGCATGTTGTCTTTAAAATTCACTCGTAGTTCGTATGATCATTGTTTGTATTTTAAAGGCAACTCTTCTACTCCTGTGTTCCTATTGATTTACGTTGATGATATGCTTATAATCAGTCCATGCTGTAAATCAATTCAAGATGTGCAAAATTGTCTGTGTGAAACTTTTGAAATGAAAGATTTGGGGGATGCTAAAAAGATTTTGGGAATGAACATTGTTAGGGATAGAAAGAACTCCACTATTTCTCTTAATCAGATTTCTTATGTGCAAAAGATTTTGAGTAAATTTAGAATGGAGAATGCTAAATCTGCAAATGTGCCTTTAGCAGGTCATTTTATCCTTAGTAAGAATCAGTCTCTCCAAACTGATTTTGATAGAAAACAAATGGAGAATGTGCCTTATTCTAATGCAATTGGATTGATAATGTATCTTATGGTTAGCACTAGACCTGATATAGCTTATGCGATAAGCTGCTTGAGTAGATACATGTCCAACCCAGGTAAGCCCCATTGGGAAGCTGTCAAATGGCTGCTTAGATATCTTGGTTATTCTGTGAATTATGGCTTGAAATTCTCTAAATGCAATGAAGGTGTTTAACTGAAAGGTTATGTTAATTCTAACTATTCAAATGATAGAGATAGTAGGAAATCTACTACTTCATATGTGTTCACTTTGTGTGGTTCATGTGTTAGTTGGAAATCTCAATTACAATCCATTGTTGCATTGTCTACTACCGAGTCGAAATATGTTGCAATAACTGAAGCTTTTAAAGAAGCGACTTGGTTGAAAGGATTAATTACTGAAATTGGTTTTTTGAAAGATAAAGTTGTAGTTTATTCTGATAGTCAGTCCGGAATTCAACTTTGCAAAAACCCTGTTTTTCATGATAGGACTAAGCATATTGATGTTCGTTTTCATTACTTGCGAGACTTGATTGAAAGAGGTTTTATTTTACTTGAAAAAATTTCGACTCAGTATAATCCTGTTGATATGGGAACAAAATGCTTGCCTGTGTTAAAACTTCAAACGTGTTTAAAAACTTTGAATTTTGACACCAATGACTAATGGTGTGAGTGTTTTGTTGGGTCCCTGTTTCCTTTCTTTGTGATTGGAAAGTGAGTTTTTCCCTTTACTGTTATCTTTGTGATTTCAGCTTCCTGTTCTTGTTTCCTACTTAGTGTTGGAACAAGTTCGGGATAGGCTATGATGTACCCCTCTCAGTCCGTAAGTTCCTCGTGATTAACCGATACTTGTTCCAAGGTGGAGATTGTAAAGTAGCGAAGGCCCAAAAGAAACCCAGCCCAAGCCCACTCCCCTCTCTTCTCTTCAGCAACTGATCAAAATTAGGGGCTTCAGTTTATGCCCTAATAACGATCTCCCTGTTTCGTCGCTAGCAGCTGACTTCGCCCTCCCTTGCTGCGATTTTGGTTCTGCTGCTGCTGATCGTTTGGCTCGATAAGGATTCGTCAATCCTTGTCTCTTCACCCGTGGTATTTGCTCTTTGTATAATTGTTGTGTGTGGGATCTGAGCCGAATCAAAGCATATGATATTAGTCAGACCAACTCAGTATCTGTGGTATTTGCTCTTTATTATTGTTGTTGAACATTTGCTACTTTCGTTGTTTCTTCCTAACATTGTTTTGCAGCCGTGCTCCTATTCGGTTCATAACTCCGGTGACATTACAACATCTTTCTTTGGTTTGTGTGTCAGTAGGGTACTAGGGTCTGGTAAATATTGAAACTATTCTCTCAAGGCATTTTAGTAATTTGCTCTTCTCAAAATACTGGAATATTTTTTAAGTCATGATGTTGGCAAGGTCCAATTAAAGAAAAAAGAATAGTAGACTTTATGAGGTTGACTTTAAGATAACAACTAACCATATTATTATTCTCAAAATTTCCCAATAATTAAGAAGCTGCATCTGTGAGATATTTACCTTACCGGATGATAGCTAGCTTGTATAATAAATATATTTGCTCAAGTATCCAAAAAGAAAAAGATTGAGATAGAAGAATCATGCCAGAAAGATTTTTTGAAGAAGTTGAGCTACCTCAACTCCAGAAAAAACTCAACGGAGTCGTGTTCCCTGCACTCTTGTTCCCAAATGCCAACAATGGTAATCTGAATCAACTCTCTCACCTGACTGAGGCTATAGAAGCTCATAAGACATGGCTTGAATCTCTCCTTCATAAGAGTGGTGCTATTCTCTTTCGTGGCTTCCCAGCTACATCTCCGTCTGACTTCAATGCTGCTGTCGAAGCTTTCGACTACCCTGAAATGCCTTATATTGGCGGTGGTGGCCTTCGTACCAAAGTTGTTGGTCGAGTTTCCACTGCTAATGAATCCCCATCCCATCAGAAAATTCATTTTCATAATGAAATGGCTTATGTAAGTTGTATTTTACCCTTATTATTCCTTTATAGTATCTGTTATTCAGTTGGTTCTTTCTGATATTTCATTTCATATATGCATATTTTCCAACCTCGACAAGTCATATGCATGACATGATCTCAGGTTGAGGACTTAACTATAGGACTTGACTTTGTTGGATTTAATTTGATCCTTGTATGTTCTCCTGTTTCATTTCGGCTGACTTTATTTATATCACTGGCTAGATTTCCATATTTGGGTATGCTTATTGTGTGCTGAATGAAGTGTTCAAGTTACAGTGGAAGCCTTGGCTGAATTTTCATGATTATAGACCTGGGATCAATCTAATTTTTGTTGTTTCCCTATACTTGAACTAACTCAGTGATTCTGATCTCTTAGGCTTCTGAGTTTCCCACCAAAATATTCTTCTTTTGTGAAGTAGAACCAGGGGGCGGAGGAGAAACTGCCATTGTTCCAGGCCATGTAATATATGATAAGATGAAAGAGAGGCATCCTGAATTCATCCAACAACTGGAAGAGCATGGTCTGATCTATGCAAGGCAAATGCCAGATGAGGATGATCCCTTATCCCTAATTGGCCGTGGTTGGAAGTCAACTTTCTCAACTGACGACAAGAGCATTGCTGAGCAAAGGTTTGTGATTTGACCATCTATTTTCCACTCATAATTATTTTGCACATTATTATATTGTTAGTTGCCAACCCTCGAGGTTTGGACACTTATCACTCCCCCCCCCTCCCCCCCGGTCTGGCTTTGTCTCAGTGCCCCCCTTTTGTTAACTTCATTGATACAAAATGACTATTAACCCCTAAATCTTTAAGGTGCCTTTAGAATACTTTCCCGCCCCACAATAATATGCAAAAAGAGTCTTTTTTTTGGCGTCCCATAATAATCTGCAAAATTTCAAAATGAAAATGAAACTCACTTATTATACTCGCAACAATTACCCACTTATCACACATTCTCTCTCCAACCCAACTTTTGTCACTCACAACACATCACCTTTTCACTTTTCTCCTTAATTCTTGTGCTCATCTCATTCAGCATATTATTGTGAGACTGGGGGAGTATACATTGGGTTGATTTAGGGATAAAATAGTCACTAGAATTTGACAAAAGAGGGCAGTGAGAGAATTGTTTAAACCTCATGGTGATAGTGAAATTAACCCCTTTATCATAAGCCCATGGTGAATCATACTCAATTTGGTCATTCTTTTTTACATAGGGCTGCTAAGATGGGAATGAAGCTAGAGTGGACAGAAAAAGGCGTGTACATTAAAACAGATCCAAAGCAGGCTATCAAATTTGATGAAACGAGTGACCGGAAAACTTGGTTCAATAACCTGGCTGTTGCTTATACAAGTGATGGAGATTCTGAGCATTATGATCCGAATAAGTTAGTCAGATTTGGCGATGGAAAAACTTTGCCTGAAGATGCTGTTCACGAGTGTCTGAAAATCATGGATGAGGAATGTGTTGCTATTCCATGGCAAAAAGGTGACATTCTACTTGTCGATAATTTGACAGTTCTTCATTCTCGGTTACCATTGCTAAGTCCGCCTCGTCGTATACTAGCTTCCCTTTGCAAATGAAAAAAAGGCCTAATGAGGTCGAGGTTGGAAGTTGACTTTCTCAAGATCAACGTTTCCTTACCAACATGGTTTGCGTTATTTCATCCTGCTTCTTATTTTTTCTTTCCCACGTCCTCGGACTCTCACTTTCTTAAGATTATTGTTGCATTTGCGGACAACATCTTGAATTTGGTTTTGTATAGATATCTTTATTAATACATACTATTAAAATTACTTAAAAAATCATATTTTCAATGGAGGGAGCAACTGGGAAGGCGTTGATAGGGAAAGAAAGTGGGAAGTATGCTCAAATAATCCTTTAAATTCATTCAGCTTAACGATGATTTCATTTCATCCCTTATGTTAATATTCATCAGTTGGATTCCTTGATTCTAATTCAAATGAATTAAGTATAAATAAGAATATTTAGTACGGATGAGGCTAAAAACATCAGATCATCTCAAATTCAATGTTTCAGATATTCCTAATAACTTAATAGCTTGAAAAAGATGAATAAACACGTAAGTTAAACCGGAGCGTCACCGGCGAACGCCATCCGACGTAAGAGTAAGTATTGATATTTTATGAGAGCAAATCAATTGACCAATGTTCAGAGTTAAAGAATGCGTTACCAAAATTTCGTGATTCATGCCATGTATTTATAGTGGTCGGAGTCAGTTTCCTGCCTTGGAAAGGAAGTTACGAGAGAATAAGGAGTTGAATCTTACCCATATCCTAATTCCGGGGTTTTCTTGTTTGACTAGCATTAGAACTATGCTCTGTACATATGTCGGGCATTCATGCTTGGTGTTTGGTGGTCTGACATAGTTATTATGTCGGGCATGAGACGAGACCAAAGGTAGGGTAGCCCACTCTATTTGTCATCTTAATTATAGCACCGGAGAGCTTAAACGTGAGAGACACGGCCTTGGTCGACCTAGATTGGCTCCATGACCGTCCTCGTCATAAGACGAGCTTCCGTTATACTTGGCCGATGTTTTGGTCAATTTCTTGTATGTTTTGAAATTGAACTTAAGTGGAATGATTTTGGGCACAAATGGAATATAAGAATGAGAAAATTCAAGATGCTACACCAAGATGTAACGAGGAAAGCCCTTGATCAATTGATCTTCGGCCCAAAACCTCGGGAGGTTTTAGGAAACCTACCTAAAACCAAAGTTGTTTATAAATTTTGTTGAGTGAGTACAAAGTGGAAGTATAGTAAGAGTTACAAAGTTGCTGTCTATGGCGCCTATCCCTAGCTCTCTTTTTATACCCCAAAAATGATAAAGATTGTTTAAACGTGTAACCGTAAATCCCTAAAAATCCGAGTCAGGTTGCTGAAGATAAGGGACCGTTGCCATGATTTGATCTTCCGTTAGAAATGTATTTAAAATATGTGAGACTTGGTCATTGATCCTTGCATAGTAGTTATTCCCTGAAAAATAGGAACGGTTGAATCTGCATCTTCAAGTTGTCAAAACAAGATGATGCAGTGCAGATCCACATGCAACCAAAAAGTAGATGCAGGTCAACAGGCCATTCAAAACAGGCCGAGAAAGCTACAGACCAAGGGGCTGTGATCCAGGCGGGCGCCCCATGGGAGGCCAGGCATGCGCCTCACTTGAAGAAAATCAAGGCCAAGCGTCTGGACGCGAGGCTGGCGCCTCAAACTAGGCGGGGCGGGCGCCTCATTGACGGGGGAAGAGTTGCTGATGTTTGCTGATGTTTTATTGCTGTTGTTTTAAAATCAATTAAGGAGGGTATTTATCTCCTTTCCATTCCAAGACGTTTTTAGGGTTTACTTACGAGTATTTAAACATGTTTTAGAGTTTTAAACAACTTAGTTTTTGATTATGAATTGAATTAAAGAAAAGAACGGCTGCGCCTTCTTGTTTATCGAATCTTGTTGGTTTTCATTCGGTTCAATCTCTTAACCTCTGTTCTTTACATCATTTGGTATCAGTTGTCTATACGAATTGAGGGCCGAACGAGGGCGTGGAGTTCGTGGAGGAAGAGGTGGTCGTGGAAGGGGCCGTGCAGCGGATCCTCCGGAAGACGATCATCACCGCGAGCGTGATCTACGCGATATCGAGATAGACGATCTGAGAAGACAAGTTCAGGTACTTCAACTCCAAGTTCAGAATCGTAGAAATCGTGGGGGGGGGACACCGCCGATTATGGGTTCTGATTCGGACAATTCTTTTGAGGTTGAGGAGTATCATGAGGGAGTCAATCCCTTTGCCAGAAATCGTGGACATCAGAATAGGTATGAGGAAGACTCTTTGAAGGATATCGGTGTCAAGATCGAAATTCCGGAATTCGAAGGTAAGACTCATCCTGACGAGTTCATTGATTGGTTAAATACTGTTGAACGTATTTTTGATTTAAAACCTATGAAAGATGCTACTATGGTGAAAGTGGTAGCAATCAAATTGAAGAAATATGTTTCGATTTGGTGGGAACATGTTAAGAAACAAAGGGTTAGAGAGGGTAAATCCAAGTTTCAATCTTGGGATAAGATGAAGAAATTGTTAAGGCAAAAATTTCTTCCGGAATACTATAGACATGATTCTTTTATTGCTTATCATAGTTTGAGGCAGGGGGATATGTCTGTAGACGAGTTTATCAATGAGTTTGACCGTCTGTGGATGAAGTGTGATGTTGCAGAAGAGGACGAGTAAACAGTAGCCCGTTTTCTTGGGGGATTGCGTACTGATATTTCAGATGTGGTCCACCTGCAACAATACTGAACTTATGATGATGTTTGTAGTCTTGCTTTGAAGGTTGAAAAGCAGTTGCAGCGGAAGAAGAGTGTGAATAATTGGCAACACAAGAATTTTTCTGGTAATCATAGTAGTGGAAGTCCTAGCAAGGTTGAGGGGGTTACACCAACATTTCCAGTAACATTAGTGGCAGAAAAATCTAGTGCAGTTCAGGAAGCTTTAAGGGGTAGCAAGTCAGTCTGGTGCTTCAAATGTCATGGGATTGGTCATTTAAGGGCCGAGTGTGACGCGTCCCGATACGAGGTCCCACTTGGCCCCACGTCCGGGACACGCTCGGAAGACGTCATAATTCCTTTAAAACTTTCGAAATGTCTTTTCTTAAATTTGAATATACAAAACCTGTTTTAACTTGGAAACTTTCTGTGATACTACTTGAAGTCACCACATATTACTTAAAATCCAAACACCACCTTTTACAAACCATTTACAACTTAGGGAACACATTTTCAAAACTTACACTCCTTTCTTATTATATTACAATCACTAGAAGTACCCAAAATAATAACATAAAGTCTAGGTCTCAGGTATACTACCCCATTGGTACTACATTTACATAATGCAACCAACACAAAATACTTCCCCAAGTTACATACCCAACTCGACGTCCTCCTCGTGCTCAACATGGCCTATGCCATGGCTCACCCTGGTCTAAGGAAAACAGTAAAAGGACGGGTGAGATAAATCTCAGTAAGCTATTATATATGTAGCAATATTCTATGCAATCACATTATGAAAGCATATAACATCATACTCGTCATATATATATCACAGTCTTGTTAACACAAAGAAGAATATATACAATAACACATAAGTGCAATAATGTAACACTTAGAAGGATACTAAGCCAAGGTTTAATCCTCAAAAGGATATTGTTGTGGCCAGATTTTCCACATGTTGACATCCTCAGTTGTTCCTGCATGTCAAGATGATTCCCTGTAAGTTACGCATAATTTATTTTTATGTTTAACTAACCACTCTTTATTTACAGCTATTATAGAGATATTTTCGGGATCACTATTATCAGCACGTGAACCTCTTCCATCCACGCCAAGGAGACCAAGTCAAAGGACGTTTGAGAGGATAAGAAGATGTGTCGATATTATAGGGATTTTTGTTATTTTCTTGTTAGTCTTTACTATTAATAGGGGATATGGAGAATCACAAAGACACTCTCACACTCAGATACACATTCTCACACACACACTGAACACACTCTCGTTGTAATCTCCATAGCTCCCCGTCATCTTGTAACCGAGTAATATTTAGTGAATTTCTTGGTAAAGAAGGTGACCTAACCTCCCGAGGTTTTATGCCGGCGAGATCATTTGACTCAAGAGTTTTCCTCGTTATATTGTTGTGTCCTTGATTGTGTTTCTTCATTTTAGCATCCGTTTGTTCCATTTAATCAAATTCCAAAGTCCCCTCCTTATTATTAAATCCACACACTTGTCAAAGTTAAGATTCAACACTATTGTTTTTTCTACCAAAACAATTTGGCGCCCACCGAGGGGCCACTTAGTCTATTGATTATTTGGATCATTTCCGAAAAAATCCATCATGTCAACCAACCCTAATGTTGCCGCCGCTGGCAAAGGTGCCGCCGTCACCCCGTCATTCGGAGACAAGACAACCTCATTGCCACCACATCCTCAATCAAAACCTCCGATGATGCTGCCCTCGCCATCATCCCGCAAGGCAGGATCTTCCATTGTGAACGATGGCATCCGGAGCGCATTGACTATGCGATTCGAGAGGTGGACAACCGGGACGGTAATTCAAAGTTGTTGGCCAATGCTATGATCAAGATGCAACAAGACCAGAAGTTCATTGCGTCGCAGCTCAGTAACATCTCGCCATTGCGCCCAAGGAACATCAGCTTCGAGACCAGTGACACCTTGTTGACACCACCCCCGGCAGGATTCACCTCTTACTGAAAACACCGTTGTTACCTCGACTGTAGATAACACTGGTTTGCTTAATAATCTTTTTAATAATAATGCTTTCAATCATATTCCAGCGGCTGACCCTTTTGTATGTAATCCGTTAGCCAAGCAGATGCAGGACCTTAGAGAGCTGATAATGAATGTACCAGGCGTCCAATCCAGCAAGTCTCGTCGAATTGTTATAATCAATCTCAGTTTGTCCCAGCCATCGCAAATGTTGACATCCCGAAGCGTTTCAGTGTTCCGTCCATGAAGCTCTACGACGGCAGGGGATTTGGGTTGACCTTGGTTGGACCAGCTCTTAAGTGGTTGATTAGGCAGCCTCTAGGCTCATTTGGTTCCTTTGCCCAACTTATCAATATGTTCTATAATCAAGTCTCATGTAGTCGACAATTTGAGAAATTGACAAGTGATCTTTACAATGTGACCCGACAGCCTACTGAGACCCTGAAAGAATATGTCCACCGGTTCAATAGAGAAGTTCTGGAAATTCCCAATCATGACATGTCGACAGCCGTAGAAGCATTCAAGATGGGGCTGAAAAAGGATTCGCAATATTATCAATATTTGATGATGACTCCTTGTAAGGGGTTGGAAGAGGTCAGAAGCAGGGTCCTAAGGTTCATATGGTTGGAGGAAGATAAGTTGCGGAGGTCGAAGTCTTCAAGCAAGATGTCGACATATGGCAACCCGGACAGGAAGACAAAATCATGTCACTGCAGGAGCAACCGATCCAATCCTTACCCAAGAATTGATACTAGCAAAATTAATTCAATAGACGGTGAGGATGAAGATAATGATAATGTGCCTAACATTTCTGATTATTGTTTTTCTGTTGACATTTCGAGGTATACTCAGGCAATGGGCAACCTAGGGGACAAAGCCGGATGGCCAAAGAAGACGGATAAGCCTACGGGATGGCGTGACAAATCAAAATGGTGCGCTTACCATGAAGACTTTGGGCATGTTGCGAAGATTGCATCGCACTAAGAAAGGAGATCGGTTACTTGCTCTCGAAGGGACATCTTAAGGAGTTGCTGGGATCCAGAAAGAAGAAGGCTGAAAGTGCGGAAGCTCCTCATGAAGTCGAGAGACCAGCATCTCCCCCAGCATCAACTAAGGTGATCAATTTCATCAGTGGAGGCTCAGAAATATGTGGCACTTCCTATTCTGCCGCGAAACGACATGCTAAGGAGCCAAAAGAGGAGAGGCCAGAAAGAAAACCAAGAATGTAGACACCCTGCCATGATCCAATCACCTTTGATGAGAGTGATCGAGATAACTTGTTGGAACCCCATCACGACAGCCTAGTTATTTCCTTGCAGATCGCCAATTGTACAATCCGGCGTATCCTGGTTGATGGGGGTAGCTCTGTCAATCTCATTATGTTGAGCACCCTCAAGGAAATGAACATCCCAGAATCGGAGATCATCAAGAAATCCTCAGTATTGGTAGGCTTCAGTGGTGAAGTCAAAGAAATAGTGGGGGAAATAAGCTTCCAATATACTCAAAAGGCCTCAACACCATGGAGCGGTTCTGTGTAATTGATTGTGCAACATCCTACAATGTCATTCTTGGAAGACCATGGATTCATGGGATGAAGGCTGTCCCCTCCACTTACCATCAGTGTGTGAAGTTCCCAACACCTTGGGGTGTCGCCAAAATATACAAAGTGATCGGCGGGTGGCCAAGGAATGTTATAAAACTTCAATGAAGGCGTCGACATCTCCAAAACAAGCATAGCAATTACAGAGGAAAGTACGTGAAGTCCTGGAAGCTAGGGAGAACGATGTAAAAGAAGTATTGCTAGACCCTTCCAACCCGGACATCAAGGTACTTATTGGCAGTGACATCCCATCAAATATAGAAGAGAAGCTTGTGGACTTATTAAAAAGCAGAGTAAAGAGTTTTGCTTGGAGACATGATGATATGACCGGTATCAGCAAAGATGTCATCACTCACAAACTTAACATCGATCCTAGTTTTAAAGCGGTGCACCAGAAACGAAGAAAATTTGCAGAAACAAGAAACCAGATCATCAAGGAAGAGGTAGAGCGCTTACTCAAAGCCAACATTGTGGGCTCCCCGACCAGGAGAGTCCAAACACTTTAAGAAAAACCTGTACTTTTTGAAAACTTATTAACTTAACTTTAACATCTAACATCCAATTCTAACTTGGGTCATCTCCATTTTGGAGGAAAGGGGAATATAACATGAACTAACTTTCAAACCCAAACTTATTTACAAACCTTTACAAAAACTCTATCTACTACCAATTTAACTACTACTTACTTGGTTTCCATATTTACAAAAGTTAAGCCATAACTTACAAATTTACATAACTTTCTCTATTAACAAACTCCAACAAAGGAGTAACACCCCAAAATACAAACCATCTAACCATCAACATACCCGACAAACCAAAATCAAGCACAAACTCCGTACCGGCCTCACTGCCCTGGTCCTCCTGTCTCAGGTCGATCTAAAACATTAAAGGGAGAAGGGTGAGAATAAATCTCAATAAGTTATTATGCATGCATCAATATGCCAAGTAAATGCAACACATATAAGGTGCATATAATCACATTGGAAAAGCCGTAAACACATTCCGTTACCTTTGTTTACCTTTTCCCGTCTGACCAATAAGTCGTACAATATTGGAGGATAACATTACATCACAACCAATAACACATAACGGAGAGAGCTATTATAATAACTCCTCTCTTGTGAACTGCTTAGGCATATTCACATCTTATAAGACCCGTTTTCAGGGAACCATATAAGATAGTAGCAACTCTGTAAGGCTTTTGGCTCAATACAGATGCTATAACCCCAATCTGTGGCCACAGATGGGGACAGTCACAGGTATAACGTAATCCGATCACATTAGGTCACACTTTCCATAATTGATCGTATTCCGTTATACCCCTAAACATCAGCTGATTAACAACAATTCAAGCACATATAAGTTACTTGAAATGAAATCCACACAAAGGGATGAAAGTATATCCACATGGTACAACAATACTAATGTTCAATCCATACTAGAGTGCAACATCTACTTCATGCACTATGTACAATAATGCCAATGCATATAAACTCAAATGAAGTAGGAAAGTATAACAAACTATTCCTACATATTCAATATAATTTAACATATAACCTCTATAAAGGTTCAAGTACCATTTGCCAAGTTGAAGTTACTTTGGCTAAGTATAATTCAATGTTACGCAACAAGTTAGCGACAATATTACAAGTACTTCTACTATTCAATTTTGATCAACTAAAGTATCATTGCGTAGCTAAAAGGTTCTACTTTAATCTAAGTTAAAGAGTGCTCAATTTGGTTCTTGTTTGATTAGGTTTTCAAATCATTAAAGTTGAAGCAACAATTTCAGTTCAGGGCACGACTCGTGCCCTATGGCACGACTCGTGCCTTTTTCCACCATCTACTCAGAACGACTTGGCCCCTGGTTCACGACTCGTGGTCACGGGTGGACAAGATGGCACGACTCGTGCCTCGAGTCACGACTCGTGCCATAGCAGAATACAGACACCAGCAGTTTAACATCAGCAATAACCACAACAACCCAAAACATACCCATTTACTCTGTTTCCCAGGAGTCCAAAACAGAGCTAAAAGGTACCAAAGTCAATACCAAACACATATAACTCATTTTCCCAATAACCCTTCATCAACCCACATCATTTTAGTACCAATCTTCATGTCAATCCACCATGCAACTATACATATCAAGACTTTAACACCCAAAATACTCTATACCATCATCTTTTCAACTTCAACACCCCATTATACCTATAATCAGTTCAAACCCTTACCAAAATTCCTTTTACTTTCAATTATCATGATTTAACAACACCAAATTCATTTTCTTACAACAACATATTTCATATTATCATAAAATGAACAAATAATGAAAAGAAGTCATAATAACTTACCTAAATGATGAAAAATGAAATATTTATTTAAGTAGCTCAAAATGATCCCCTCTCCACCAGGAACTCGAATCCGCAATTTGTTTTGAAAACAGAATGGTATTGAAGGCTAGAGAATTATTTGAAGGAGAAGGTTAGGGTTTGGTAAGCTTTCTCCATGGAAATTGGTTTTTGAGGTGGTGATGACTTATCTGAGCAAATGGAAAGAACAAGAAGGCTTTACTTAATTGATTTTCCATGAAATTCATATTTTCATATAAGCTCCTCCTTCACTTAACCAATTATACTTAAATTTCTAACTATCCCTATTTAACCCAAACATTTTAACACAACTAACATTTTATTATTAATAAGCATTTTAATAGTTTTACCTTTATTATTCATTTATAAGAAGCTTTTATTATTATTCCCTTTAGACCCTAAAACATTATTTTTAATTCATTTTCATCCCAATTTCACTTAAGTTAGTTAATGTTCATTCTAACTTACTTTATCCAACCAACATATAAATAATCATATAAAGTCAAATAAAATCATAAAAATGCACAAAGTGAAATATTTCTACCCGAACCCCACGTGCTTAACAAGTAATTAAATAGTACCTACTACCGGGGTCGTCACAAACATGATCCGAGAGGTAGATTATCCAAGATGGTTAGCAAACGTGGTTGTAGTTGAGAAGAAGAATGGGAAATGGCGAGTCTGTGTTGACTTCACCGACTTAAATAAAGCCTGTCCAAAAGACCCTTTCCCTCTGCCTCACATAGATTCGTTAGTGGATGCCACATCCGGACATGAGCTCCTCACCTTCATGGATGCATCTTCGTGGATTCCAAGAAATCCGAGATGGAACCATCTCGACCAGGAAGACACCGCCTTCATAACGCCAACATGTATCTATTGTTATATTCTTTGTGCCTTTTGGACTAAAAATACAAGTGCAACATACCGAGGCTCGTGAATAAAATGTTCGGAGATCGGATTGGGGACACAATGGAGGTATATATCGACGATATGGTAGTGAAATCCAAGAAAGCCGAAGATCATAAGCCACCTATCTCAAGCCTTCGACATCTTGGATTGTTTCAATATGAAACTTAATCCGACAAAATGCAATTTTGGTATGAAGGCGAGAAATTTTGGGCTATATGGTAACTAAAAGGAATTGAAGCCGCCCTGCACGTATTCGTGCCATTGTCAACTTTTCGTTACCTCAATTCGTCAAAGACGCCCAGAGATTGACAGGGAAGATTGCTGCACTCACCAGGTTCATCTCAAAATCTTCTGATCGATTCAAGCCTTTCTATGACATCCTAAGAAAGAATAAGAAGTTTCAGTGGGAAGATCAGAATGAACAAGCCTTTCAGGAGCTCAAAAGTTATCTGTCGACACCTCCATTATTGGCCAAACCTCAGGAGGGCGAGCATCTTTTCATCTACCTAGCAAAAGGTCGAAAGCGCGCGTAAGTGCGATCTGGTGACAGAGCGAGATGGTATTCAGCAACCCATCTACTATATAAGTAAGACACTTTTAGATGCGGAGACCAGGTATTCTCATTTACAAAAGTTAATTTTGGCTTTGATAACTGCATCTATTAAATTAAGACACTATTTTGAAACACATACTATAATTGTGCGTACTAACTATCCTATTAAGAATGAGAAAACCAGAGATGTCAGGTAGAATGGCTAAGTGATCCGTACAATTAAGCACTTACAACCTCAAATATGAGCCCAGAACAGCAATAAAGTCTCAAGCTCTAGCTGATTTTGTGGCTGACTTTAGTCCAATCATGCAACAAGAAGTAGAGTTGGAGGTTCAGCAACTTCAAGATGATGACATCTCGAAAATGTGGACACTTTACACAGATGGTGCTTCCAACACATGACTTGGAGTTGTACTAAAATCGCCACAAGGGGACATAATACCACAATCCATCAGTTGCAGTTTTAAGGCCACTAATAATGAAGCAGAATATGAGGCATTAATTGCAGGTTTAATAGCGCCCCATGACCTAGATGTCAGGCGCATCCGGGTGTTATCGATTCTTTGCTAATTGTTAACCATTACAACGGATCCTACATAGCAAAAAATGCAAAGATGACGACATATTTGGAAATTGTAAAAATTCTGGCGGCCAAATTCAAAACATTTACTTTGGAGTAGGTTCCACGTGAGGAAAACTCTCAAGCAGATGCCCTGGAAAACTTAGGTTCAGCCTTCAAAAGCATTTCACAGATAAAGTATCCCAATTGTGCATGTCGACATCCCAACAATTGATCGTCTTGAGCTGTTCGTTCTAGATGTCGACATCCCTACAAGTCGAGTAGTAACTTCCTGGACAGCTCCTATTATCAAGTATCTCCAAGATGATACGATCCCAGCTGAAGAGCAAAACGCTCGAGCATTCAGGATAAGATCATCTAAATATTTACTTATTGATAACCTTTTGTTTAGGAAATCTGCTGCAGGTCACTACTTAAGGTGTCTAGAAGCAGATCGAGCCCATCAGGTTTTGAAGGAGATGCATGAAGGGAAGTGCGAAAATCATACCGGGGGCAGAAGCCTGTATACCAAGGCCCTAAGAATGGGCTATTTTTGGCCCACAATGCAAAGAGACGCTGCAGAATATGCAAAGAAATATGACTCCTGTCAGCGACATGGCGACATCCTACATCAACCAGCCGGATTGCTACATCCTATTATGTCGCCATGGCCATTTATGATTTGGGGAATGGACATCGTAGGAAAATTATACAGGGCTCCAGGAGGAAGAGTATTTCTACTAGCCATGACAGACTATTTTTCTAAATGGGTAGAAGCTGAAGCATACGTGCAGGTTCGGGACAAGGAAGTTATCTCATTCATAAAGAGAAACATATTCAGCAGGTTTGGGATACCTTCGGAGATAATATGTAATAACGGCTCCCAGTTCATTAGTAGGAAAATGCAGGATTTCTTGACAAGATGGGGAGTCAAGATGGTGACATCTTCACCTGTTCACCCTCAAGCGAATGGACAAGCAAAATCCAGCAATAAGATTATCATAAGCAATCTAAAAAGGAGACTAGACCAAAAGAAAGGAAGATGGGCAGAAGAATTACCATTGGCCTTATGGGCTGATAGGACGACATCTAAGAAAGGGGGCATATCGATTGTCAACTTTGAATGACCAGATGATCCCAAGAAGCTACAATGCCATTCACCTCAAAAGGTACTTCATTTAAATAATATCTGTCTCCTAATATCCTCACAAACTAGGTATGAATATTCGTTTTTGTTGTCTTTTCATTTCTTCTTGTTTTCTTTCATGATTATTTAAAAACAAAATGTCACTAACACGACCGGCGGAGGGGCGTCAACAAAGTGGATGCCCATCTCTAACATATCTCTGTCTTGTAAGATGTTGACATACAAAAGTGGAGCGCACAATATCTCTTTGGTTGAGGTGTGGGGTGGGCCTATATGAGTAAAATTGTATAGCTTACCCATCTCCACTCAATCGAATGATTGATCTTAAGCATGATTCAATTGGTTATGGCATATTCCTGTCATCTTAAGTACATCCGGTTATGACATTCTCATGTCTTCACTCGAAAACAAAAATATGACATTTTATTGTGTCAACATCCTATGATAATACTTTAGCATCAGGGATCAAAACATGACATGCACAGAAGCTGCTAACAAAAGTTTTTTCTAAACACTAAGATACTAAATACCATTAAGACTACCATAAAACGTTTCCAAATTCAGTTGGCCCGCTCCAACATCCAAACAACATAAAACTAAAAGCAAAGTGTTGAACCAACCCAACACTTGAAATAAATTGTCTTCGATCCTTATGGACCAGGAACATACCAAAATAAAATTTTCTTTGGGACTCAGCCCTCGAAATCATCATCAAACTAATTTGAATTTTTCTTCACTTAGCTTCTACTGCAGGTGTTGCCGAGCGAGTTCTGCCTTCCTCATCCTTCTTCTCTCCTTCTTCTTCAACCGTCGTATCCTTAGGGTTAGATGATGCCTCTCCTTCATCCACTTTTTCATCCAACAAATTCTTCAATTTTGCATACTCGTTCTCAACCTTCCAAACCTTAGATTTTCCATCTTTATGTTCTTCCATCATCTTGATTTTGATCTTCAACATGGCTTTGGCAGCGAAACTTCCGTGATTCCCTTACTTCATTTATTTCTTTCGATAGTCACCCTCAATAAAAGCCGGATTACTAACAACGCCTTCACCGTCTTCTTCTCGTTCCTCTAAACTTCTTCTTCTAACCAAAGAACTTCCTTCTTAGCTTCGAGCCATATCACTCTTAGCGCTCTTTTTGATTTGCTCATTGATCTTAGCTATATCTTCCACTTGGGACTCCAAACATCCCATTGCCTGTAAAGAAAACACCATAAGTTCCAAATTAGCAAATAATAGAGCTATAGAACAGTTAGAACAGTCTAGTGACATCTTACATTGGTTACTAATCCTAGAAGCTTCTTTTTCACCTCTCCTGCCTTCAAACCTTCTAAAATATTCACATCCACAACTTCGATAGCCTCACTCTCTGCAACATTCCTCTTCTTTACCCTTGAATCAATGCCAGCATTTTCACCCGTTTGGACTTGTTTCTTTAGGACAATTGGTGGCCTAACATCAGACTTAGCAGGAGAAGTACCAACAAGAGATTCCAAATCTTCCAGATCAAGGTCTGAGCCTGAAGCAACTGGCTTTGAAACTGAAGAGAAAGTTTAAGCATTGAGGAAAAGGAATATTAACAGGAATCGAAAGACAGGGTAAACTATTCTTACCTGTTGACATTTTGAGAGATGGCGACGGCTTGACTTCTTCATGATTTCCTTCACCACCGAATGCTGTCAAATCATGTCATCCAGTTACTCAGAGTCTGGAAACTTACCTCTTCATATTCCGCAAAAGATAAGTTTGGGGGTAATTGTTGTGGCCAGATTTTCCACATGTTGACATCCTCAGTTGTTCCTGCATGTCAAGATGATTCCCTATAAGTTACGCATAATTTATTTTTATGTTTAACTAACCACTCTTTATTTACAGCTATTATAGAGATATTTTCGGGATCACTATTATCAGCACGTGAACCTCTTCCATCCACGCCAAGGAGACCAAGTCAAAGGACGTTTGAGAGGATAAGAAGATGTGCCGATATTATAGGGATTTTTGTTATTTTCTTGTTAGTCTTTACTATTAATAGGGGATATGGAGAATCACAAAGACACTCTCACACTCAGATACACATTCTCACACGCACACTGAACACACTCTCGTTGTAATCTCCATAGCTCCCCGTCATCTTGTAACCGAGTAATACTTAGTGAATTTCTTGGTAAGGAAGGTGACCTAACCTCCCAAGGTTTTATGCCGGCGAGATCATTTGACTCAAGGGCTTTCCTCGTTATATTGTTGTGTCCTTGATTGTGTTTCTTCATTTTAGCATCCGTTTGTTCCATTTAATCAAATTCCAAAGTCCCCTCCTTATTATTAAATCCACACACTTGTCAAAGTTAAGATTCAACACTATTGTTTTTTCTACCAAAACAGATATCACGATCCGAGCAGCATCAACAGCTGAAGAAGCGGTTATGGAACCCAATCACAATATCAACAAGCGGGCAAAATAACACAAAGTCATAACCCAATGTGCAACTAGACTACAGCCTAAAAAGGGGAGCTAGCCCACTACCCAAACCATGGCCAATGGAAGGGCAAAAAGGGACCCTGTGTATGAATTATAATAAACTTGGCTCGGGTGCCATTATAATCCCTTACCACTGTCCAACAATCAAGTACCAGCTGGACTTTAAACAGAAGCACAGTACTAAATACTTGCTTACAATAACCGATGATTCCAAAGTAGGGAACCATACCAATATATCATATCAAAATGATAGCAAAATGATAACAAGTATCAATCAAAAGTAGCACTAAGGCTAAACCATCCTTGAACCAGTTCAATTCAACTTAGGATTCCAAAGTAGGGAACCCAAATCAAGCACATCATAAAGATGTCAAACAAATCCAAAAGGTGCAACACATAAGGTCTACACACTTATAATAACCATTCAAGGATGTATCATCAATCATATAAGGATATTAAATAAGTTAGGTTCAATGGAAATCAATGGTTCCAACCTACTTTAATCAAATATTTAACCATCTTCCTGTTGTGGGTAAAATTCAGGATTGCTTCATCTTGAGTTGTTATCAGCATGTCGACATCTTCACACTCGAAGGCAAGGTAAAAATTATTTACTTAATTAATTAATTATTTATTTCTGTTATATTTAATTACAGGGATAAATAGAGCGTGGAAAAAACGTGTCCAATAGACTCCTTTCAACGGCTTGGAAGACTAAGTCAAGATGAAGATAACTTGCCGAGATTATAGGGGAGTTTGTTAGGATTTTATTTTTTCCGTTATTTTCTTTTATTTATTTATTTAAGCTCATGGGTTTGGAAGAATAGAAGAGAACACATACACGCACGCATTACACCACACAGCTTAGCTCCCACAAGTACTTTGTAATCCGCCATAGCTTCCTACCTTGTAACTCAGTGATAATACAATTGTTTGGGAAGGCTGGTGCTCATAATCACCTCCCGAGGTTTTGTGCCGGCGAGATAGTTATCTCAAGGGTTTTCCTCGTTACATGATCGTGTCATCCTAATTTCATTATTGTACCAATTATACTCCATTGCACCCTCCTTAGCTTCATTTCAAATTCTTCCATTGTTGACTGTTTTTAGCCAAAACAGTTTGGCGCCCACCATGGGGCCATTGGTTTTTTAATTGGTTCAAAGCTCTTACGTTTCTACCATGTCTATCCAACCTTTGACTTCCGCCGTCACCGAAGCCCTTCCTAGCAGTGTGAATCCTCAAACCAGTAGCCGGTCGGCAATCGAAGGCCAAGAAACATTGCCTCCTCCTCCTCCTGTGAATTCTGGCGAGAAGAAGATGTCGCCATCTCCTAATCTTGAGATCAAGAGCATGCGGATGCAGATGAAAAATCAGCTGGATCGTCAACAGAATAGCACCTCCTTGATAGCCGAAAGCTTGATCAAGGTGCAGAAAGATCAGGAGTTACTCTCCAAAAGAATGGATGATGTCTCTCCTTACCGTCCCAGAGCCCTTGATTTCAACATTGGGGACAGCTCTCAAAATTTCAACGAATTCCTTCCGATGGCTTCATCTGTGAGGATGTCGACATCTTCTCCTCCCATTACTTCTGTGGCGATGTCGACACCCTTGGCTACCAGTTCCTACAGGATGACTTTTCCAGAAGGGCCTATCTTCACTAATAGCACTGTTCTGACGTCCTCTACAGATAATGTTAATCCTTTCATTAATTTCAATACTAGTTCTGCTCTAGATAATACTGCTCGTACCACTAACCCTTTTGCAGGAACCTACATTGCAAATCAGCTTCAGGAATTGAGAGATATGATCATGAATGTGCCAGGTGTCACCCCGCCTATCCAACAAGTCTCCCCAACATGTTACAATCAATCTCGCTTTACTCCAGCAATTGCGCATGTCGACATCCCGAAAGGATTTAGTGTTCCTGCCATGAAATTATATGATGGAAGTTCTGATCCTGAGGAGCATGTCGCCCACTACCAAGAAAAGATGGAGATCGTTCGCATCCCGCTCCAGTTTCGTGAGGCTTGTTTATGTCTAGGGTTTGGTTCGACGTTGGTAGGACCGGCATTGAAGTGGCTGATCCACCAACCTCCTGGTTCCATTGGCTCATTTGCTCAGCTTGTCAACCTCTTCAATAATCAATTTTCTTGCAGACGGCAATTTGAAAAGCTCACCAGCGATCTTTATCGTATCACTCAGCAACCCACACCCACTGAAGCCTTAAAAGACTTTGTTAACAGGTTTAATAAAGAAGTCTTGGAGATCCCCAACCTGGACATGGCAACAGCCGCAGAAGCTTTCAAAATGGGCTTGAAGAAGGATTCCCCTTACTATGAAGATCTGGTGATGAACCCGTGCAAAAAGATGGAAGATATTCAAAATCGGGCCCTAAGATTTATCAGGCTGGAAGAGGACAAGATGCAGCAATCCAAGAATCCTGACAAAGCTTCAACATATGACCATCCTGACAGGAAGATAGATTCATCTCATCAAAAATAGAGTAGATCTAGACCGTACCATAGAAATGACCATAACAAAGTCAATTATGTGGAAGATGATGGAGATGATGATGATATTGAATCTCCTAAAAATTTTGGTTATTGTTTTTCTGTTGATGTTTCAGGTATCCTGTGTGCAATGAGCAATCTTGGAGATAAAGCAAGGTGGCCTCAAAAGACTGACAAGTCATCCGACTGGAAGGATAAATCCAAGTGGTGTGCCTATCACGAAGATTTTGGACATCTTATCGAAGATTGCATCGCCTTGAGGAGAGAGATTAGTTACATGTTATCTAAGGGACATCTTAAAGAGTTCCTTGGGAACCGCAAGACCAAGACGGAGAACAAAGAACCCATTGCAACCAGACCACCTTCTCCCCCACCGGTAACAAAGGTAATCAATGTTATTAGTGGCGGTTCTGATATTTGTGGTACTTCTTATTCTGCAGCTAAGAGATTCGCCAAGCAAGCTAAGGATGAGAAGCCCGAAAGATCATCCAAGATGTCACAGCTCACATCTCAAGATGTCATCTCCTTCGAAGAAAGTGACCGGGACAGTGTTATAGATCCACATCATGATGCCTTGGTTGTTGCACTTCAGATAGCCAACTGCAAGGTCAGACGTATCCTAATAGATGGGGCAGCTCTGTGAATCTTATTATGCTGGATGCTCTGAAGGAAATGAAGATCCCTGAATACAGCATTGTAAAAAGAACCTCGGTGCTCGTGGGTTTCAGTGGAGAAACTAAAAGTACAGTGGGTGAGATTACACTTCCAGTCTATGTCGAAGGTATCAATTCCATGGAGAGATTCTGCGTAATTGATAGTGCAACTTGTTACAATGTAATCTTGGGAAGACCGTGGATCCATGGGATGAAGGCTGTACCATCCACCTATCACCAATGTGTCAAGATGCCGACACCTTGGGGGGTGGTCAAGGTTTACAGTGATCAACAGTCAGCTAAAGAATGTTATATGACTTCCATGAAGGCATCAACAACCCCTAAGATGGCATAGCAATTACAGAGAAAGGCCCGTGAGGTTCTGGAGGCGAAGGAGCATGATTTGAAAGAGATACTCTTAGACCCCTCAAACCCAGATCTCAGGGTGTTGGTTGGCCAAGATGTTCCAGCAGAAATAGAAGAAGACCTTGTTAATCTTTTGAAAAGCAGGATTAGAAGCTTCGCATGGAAACATGAAGATATGACAGGCATCAGTAAAGATGTGATCACCCACAAACTCAACATTGATCTATCCTTTAGACCAATCCACCAAAAGAGAAGGAAGTTCACATAGGAAAGGAACATTATCATTCAAGAAGAAGTGGACAGATTGCTCAAAGCTAAGATGATCAGAGAGGTCGAATACCCAAGATGGCTAGCAAATGTGGTGGTAGTAGAAAGGAAGAACGGAAAATGTAGAGTTTGTGTTGACTTCACAGACTTAAACAAAGCTTGTCCAAAAGATCCTTTCCCCTTGCCACACATTGATACTCTGGTAGATGCTACTTCTGGACATGAAGTGTTGACTTTCCTGGATGCATCTTCAGGATTCCAGCAAATCCAGATGGAACCATCCGACCAAGAGGATACCGCCTTCATTACCCTAACAGGTATTTATTGTTATATTGCAATGCCTTTTAGACTAAGAAATGCAGGTGCTACATACCAGAGGCTAGTCAACATGATGTTCAAAGAGCAGATTGGGGATACCATGGAGGTATACATCGACGATATGGTGATAAAGTCAAAGAAAGCTGAAGATCACGTTCGAGATCTTGCTCAAACATTTGACATCCTAGACAAGTTCAACATGAAGCTGAACCCAGCAAAGTGCAATTTTGGCATGAAGTCCGGGAAATTCTTGGGGTACATGGTGACACAGAGAGGGATAGAAGCAAGCCCAGAACAAATAAAAGCTATCATCAATTTAACGTCACCCAAATCCATAAAAGATGTTCAAAGATTGACAGGGAAGGTGGCAGCATTGAATCGATTCATCTCAAAATCCTCAGACAGATGCAAGCCATTCTATGACATCTTAAATAAGAATTCTAGGTTCGAGTGGACTGATAAGCATGAACAAGCCTTTCAAGATTTGAAGCTGTACCTGTCAACACCTCCCCTGCTCTCAAAGCCTCAAGAAGGTGAGCCATTGTGTGTCTACTTAGCTGTCTCCGAAACCGCAGTTAGTACCGTCCTGGTCCGTGATCAAGATGGCATCCAGCAGCCAATATACTATGTAAGTGTTGGGCCCTACATTTTTCGGTCAACATGTTTACAACTTACACTTAACAACTTGATACTAACAACTTGAATTGTTCCATTTACCACTTGGTTTCCTACAGGTTGGGACCAGTAACGCTATTCCTATTTTATAGGGATCGTGCCAAAGAAAGCGAATACCAGTTCAACCACGTTTCTTCAGCAAACAAATCACTATCTCCTCCTCAAACGAACGAGTGCGGATATATCTCCAAGGATCAACCCTAATTCTGAGTTTATAGGCCCATAATCCTCTTTTTTGTTAATTAGTTTATTTTTGAGGTATAAAAAGGGAACACACACTGTATTTTCACACACGTTCCTCACTAGCTTAAGCTCCCTTTTTCATACGCTCTTAGCATTGTAATCTCAAGAGAATTCTTAGTAAACTTTCGGTCAAGGCAGGAGCCAGATCCTCCCGGGGTTTTGTGCCGGCGAACAAGTTGTTCAAGGGCTTTCCCTAGTCAACAAACATCTTGTATCATTTCTATTCAACTTGATAGTCATTGTACCTAGATTCATATCACTTTAGTCACTTTTCCCATCACAAAAATATAATTGTTGAAATTTGACCAAAACAATTTGGCGCCGTCCGTGGGAAACTTTGATTATTCAAGTAGAAATGGTTAATCCATCTTCCGGCGATCGAGTCGGCCGCTTCCTGTTTCCAATGCCCAAGGCAACCCTCCTCCAAGTGCGAGAAGGCTGTCAATTTGGAGATAATGTCCAACATGGCGGACATGATGAAGAAAATAGGCGATCGGTTGGATGATCGGGAGCGTACGAATACCATGATATTCAATGCCATTGATAGTACTGCGTAAAGGGAAGCAAGCGGAGACTCGAAGTATCCCACTCCGTTTTCACCTTTACTTCCTAGATATTTGTTTGGTGCAGGTACAGGACCGAGCCATGCTGGAGATATCCCGATGTCCAACACCTTGCCAGCGGAAAGCACGATTGTGACATCCATTCCAATCGAGCAACCAGGATTCGGCCTACCAGCTAGCCAACCTGCGCTATCATCTTGATACACTTATGCGACACCCTCAGTGGGGCAAACAGGAAGTTTCTTTAATGCTTTCGATACTTTCTCACCTCAAGTTAATAATGCTCCTCTTTTCGCGAGAGAACCAACTTGTTAAGGAAATGCAAACCATTAAGGAGTTGCTCCGAAGCGTGCACAGAGTCAACTTGCCGTATCACCAAGTCTCTCCAACTTGCTACAACGAGTCTCGTTTTGTGCCGGCAATAGCCGGTGTGGAGATCCCGAAGAAATTCTCGATCCCTCATATGAAGAAGTATGATGGGAGTACCGATCTAGAGCACGTGTTCTTTGTATCGAGTCAATGGATATCATAAGTATCCCTCCTATGTTTAAAGAAGCATGTTTTTGCGGGGGTTTTGGCTCAACCTTGTCGGGACCGGCCTTAAAATGGCTAACGGGGCTTCCTCTAAACTCTATTTCATCTTATGCTCAACTTGTCAATATGTTCATTAATCGGTTTTCATGCAACGGGGCATTTGACAAGTTGACTAGTGATCTTTATAGAATTGTGCAACGGCCTAACGAAAATCTTAAAGAGTATTTGCACGGGTTCAATAAGGAGGCGGTGACTATACCCAACTTGGACGTGTCCACGGCAACGGAGGCATTCCGCATAGGCTTGAAGAAGAGCTCATTGTTTTACAACGAGTTGGTGATGACCCCTGCGAAACAACTTGAAGAAATCGAGAACCGGGGCCTTGCCTTACATCCGATTGGAGGAAGATAGCTTGGCGATGGGGAAATCAGCCCAGGAGGACTCCTACTCCTCTATTTGAACCCTCGACGGACGATCGGACTCCCATCACCCTAAGTCCAACGAGGGCAAACCCCTGTTAAAAGCGGAACCTTCTAGAATTCATGTTGTAGATGATGATCAAGAAGGTGACGATAATGATTATCCACAAATTTACGAATATTGCTTTTACGTGGACATTGCGGGAATTTTGTGCGCCATGGGAAATCTTGGAGAAAAGGCAAGATGGCCCAAGAAGAATGACCAGTCAACAACTTGGAAGGACAAGTCCAAGTGGTGCGCATTTCATGAAGATTTCGGGCACACCACCGAGAACTGTTTCGCCTTGAGGAAGGAGATTGCTCATTTATTATCCAAGGGTCTTCTCAAGGATTTGTTGGGCAAGAAGAGGGTCAGGAGTGAATCCAAAGAACCTGGTTCAGAGGAGCAATCTAGGCCCGAAAAAGTTGCACCTCCTCCAGCCACCAAGGTAGTGAATGTTATCTCAGGTGGGTCTCATATTTGCGGCACAACTTACTCTGCCGCCAAGCGTCATGCCAAAAGCTCTAAGGAAGATCAATCAGAATTGCCTTCAAGGCGTCGTGACTTCACCGATGGTCATGTTATTTCCTTTGAAGATGAAGATAAGGACAACACTTTGGACCCTCATCATGATGGTCTAGTGGTTCAGGTGCAGATTGCTAATTGTGTGGTCAAGCGGATTCTGATCGACGGTGGCAGCTCAGTCAACATCATCTTCACTCATGCTCTTGAAGATATGGGCATCCCTCTGTCCGAAGTGGTGAAGAATTCATCCGTACTGGTAGGGTTCAGTGGTGAGGTGAAGCAAACAGTCGGAGAGATCAAGTTGCCCATCTACCTAGAGGGTATGAATTCCATGGAGAGGTTTTGTGTGATTGAATGCTCCTCCTCGTACAACGTTATATTGGGAAGACCTTGGATCCACAACATGAAGGCTGTACCATCAACTTACCATCAATGCGTCAAGTTTCCAACACCTTGGGGTGTTGCCAAGTTGAAAGGAAACCAACAAGTCTCTAAAGAATGCTACAAGGTCAACATGAAAGCAAGCTCGACCCCTCGGCAAGCATAGCAATTAAAGAAAAAGGCCCAGGACATTCTTGAAGCAGTGGAGCACGATACAAAAAGCGTTCCTGTTGATGCATCAAATCCTGAGGCCCAAGTGCAAGTTGGGATAGACCTACCGTCCGAAATTGAAGAGGAGTTGATCGAGTTCCTGAAAAGCCAGAAATGATGTTTCACTTGGAAACATGAAGACATGACAGGGATAAGCAAGGATATTATTACTCACAAGTTGAACATCGATCCGACCATCCGTCCTGTCCGTCAAAAAAGAAGAAAGTTTGCCCAGGAGCGGAACCAGATCATAAAGGATGAAGTTGAGAGGCTTCTGAAGTCCAGGATGATCAGAGAAGTTCAGTACCCAAGGTGGTTGGCTAACGTTGTAGTGGTGGAGAAGAAGAATGGCAAGTGGCGAGTATGCGTGGAATTCACCGACTTGAACAAGGCCTGTCCAAAGGATCCATTCCCTCTCCCTCATATTGATTCTCTAGTTGATGAGACAGCTGGCCACGACATCTTGACATTCATGGATGCGTCATCCGGGTATCAACAAATTCAAATGGAGCCTTCAAACCAAGAAGATACAGCATTCATGACTACAGAAGGTATATATTGTTATATTTCTATGCCCTTTGGTCTTAAAAATGCAGGGGCAACCTATCAAAGGTTAGTAAACAAAATATTCAAAGACCAACTTGGCAAGACGATGGAGGTCTACGTAGACGATATGGTGGTCAAATCCAAGTACATTGGGGATCATGTGGAGCACCTTGCTGAGGCATTCAACATCTTGAAAGCCTTCAACATGAAGCTCAATCCGGCGAAGTGCAACTTCGGTGTTAGAGCAGGCAAATTCTTGGGATATATGGTGACCAAGAGGGGAATCGAAGCAAGTCCCGAACAAATCAAAGCCATTCTCAACTTGGAATCCCCTAAAAACATCAAGGACGTACAAAGGTTAACAGGTAGAGTAGCAGCTTTGAATAGATTTATATCCAAATCATCTGATAAGTGCGGGTTATTCTCACGAAGTATTAAGAAAAAACAAACTTTTTCAATGGGTGACCAACATGAGGCCGCCTTCAAACAACTTAAAGAATACTTGATGACATCACCCCTACTCGCCAAACCCGAACATGGTGAGCATCTTTATTTATACTTAGGCGTATACGAAAATGCTTTGTTAGTGCGGTATTGGTGAAGGAAACCCAAGGTGAACAACATCCTGTTTACTATGTAAGTAAGTCTTTATTGGATGCTGAAACAAGGTACTCTCATCTTGAAAAATTAATATTAGCCTTAACTACTGCTGCTGCAAATTACGTCATTATTTTGAAACGCATTCCATAAGCTGTTAGAACTAATTATCCTATAAGAAATGTGTTGAGAACGCCGGAGATGTCGGGCGGAGTTGGCCAAGTGGTCGGTCAAGTTGAGCACGTATGACATTTCGTATGAGCCAAGAAACGACCATCAAATCGCAGGCCCTAGCCGATTTCGTAGGCGACTTCGGTCAAGTTTGCGGCTGAGGTAGAAGCTGGAAGTGCAACAACTTGAAGGTAAAACTGTTCCTAGATTTTGGACATTGTATACCGATGGAGCTTCAAATTCCAAAGGGATTGGGTTGGGAATAGTCTTAAAATCCCCTCAAGGTGATATCATACCTCAAGCTGTATCTTGTGAATTCAGTGCAACGAATAATGAAGGTAGTATGAAGCCCTAATCATGGGTTTAACTACAGCTTTGAGTTTGAATATTACACATTTAAATGTATTTGTTGACTCTCAATTGCTAGCTAACCACTTTAATGGCAGTTATATGGCGAAGCATTCCAAGATGACTTTGTACCTCCAACATGTTAAGGCTTTAGCTTCGAGATTTCTGTCATTCTCTTTGGAACAGGTCCCTAGAGAAGAAAACGTAGAAGCAGACGCCTTGGCTAACTTGGGTTCAACTTGCAAATCAATGTTGCATTCTAGTATACCCATTATTTATGTTAAGTACCCAGCAATAGACCAAGTTGAGGAAATTCAAGTGGTTACACCATCTACTGGGGCACAAGATGCTAAACCTTCTTGGACCCAACCTGTAATTGAGTTTCTTCAACTTGGAACTATTCCACCCGATGTTAAGAATGTTAGATCTTTTAAGATTCGTATTTCGACTTTCGTTTTGATAGATAATGTGCTGTTTAAGAAGTCTTTTGCAGGACACTACTTGAGATGTGTCGATAATGATCAAGTTGAAGTGGTGCTTAAAGAAATCCATGAAGGAATATGTGGGAACCATTCTGGAGGAAAGGCATTAGCATCCAAGGCCCTCAAGACGGGATACTATTGGCCAACCATGCGTCGAGATGCCATGAGCTACGTACGAAGTGTGATGCACACAAAGACATAGCAACATCTTGCATCAACCTGCCGAGCCCCTACACCCTATAGTCTCATCTTGGCCTTTCATGCAGTGGGGCATGGATATTGTAGGCAAGTTGCCTAAAGCTCCCGGAGGCAAAGTATTCATGTTGGCTCTAACCGATTATTTCTCGAAATGGATCGAGGCAGAAGCTTATGTACAAGTAAGAGATAAAGAGGTAATTTCATTTTTAAAGAAAAATATCATTAGCGAGGTTTGGTGTACCATCGGAGATTGTATGTGACAACGGGTCACGGTTCATAAGTAAAAAGACCGGGGATTTTTGTGCTCGGGGGCATCAAGTTGATCATGTCTACACTGTCCACCCTCGAAGCCAACGGCCAAGCTGAATCAAGCAACAAGTTGATCATCAACAACTTGAAGAAGCGTCTAGACCGAGAAGAAGGGAAAATGGGTTGAAGAATTACCACTTGTGCTATGGGCAGATAGAACTACTTCTAAAGGAGCCACAGGTAGAACTCCCTATTCTTTAGTATTCGGAGCTGAAGCTGTAATTCCAGTTGAAGCGACAGTCCCCACAGCAAGGTATGGCTTATTGACTCAAGATGAAAATAACCTCTTGCTAACTCAAGATTTAGATACAGTTGATGAGATCAGGGATTTAGCCAAGATAAGGATGGCAGCTTATCAGCAGCGAATTGCTAGGTCTTACAACAAGAATGTCAGAGTCAGAAGGTTCCAGGTCGATGATTTAGTTTTAAGAAAAGTATTTCAAAATACAAGAGAATTGAATGCAGGTAAGCTGGCCCCCAAGTGGGAAGGCCCATATCTCATCGATACTGAAGCTGGCAAAGGTGCATACTGGTTGTCAACCCCAAGCGGAGACAGAATCCCTAGAAGTTGGAACGCTATCCACTTGAAACTTTATTTCATGTAAGTCCAGTTATTTATAATTAAACTCCTCAGGTACGGTTTAAATTTATGTCAAGTTTAATTACGCATTTCAATTTTTCACTCTTATTGAAACATTACTGACTTGAGCGTCGGAGGGGCGTTAGCTATGCTAACGCCCAACCCTAACATGAATTTGTTTTGCAAGGTGTAACTTGAGCAAACAGGGTAGGCTCAACAGGTTGACACGCCAGTACGGCTGATACCTGTTGAGACCTAAGCTGGAACAGGACAGACATGTTGACACGCCGGTGCAGTGATACATGTTTGAGCCTGAGGAGGACAAAGGTGAAGCATGTTGACACGCCAGGATGGCTGATACATGTTTGAACTGAAGAAGAAAATTTCAACATGTTGACACGCCGGATGCGGGTGATACATGTTGGAATTCTAGCTGGAGAGGATAGAACTTGTTGACACGCCGGGACGGGCGATACTTGTTCTATCTCTTCAAACGAATTACCTACGATCAAAGGTACTTATGGTTAAAAGATATTCATCTTTTATAACGAATTAAGGTTTTGACACCTTCGCCTGGGCGCACGTTTTCACACTTCTTCAAGTTGTGAACTATTGGTTGTAACATGTTCATGTTACCTACGGTTTATAACATTTACATGTTATCTAAATAACAAACAAGCGTCTCTCAGAGACATAAGATACTTTGCTAAAAAACCATTAAGTGTTTTCCAAAAGATTTTTTGCAAACTAAAGGACAAGTTGGATAAGCCAACAAGTCCCTAAAAACCTAAAAAGCTTGGAGTACTAGACCAACCTAGTACCCCCAAATAAATTGTCTCGGCTCTTATGAGCCATTACAAACTAAAAAATCTTGTTTTTTGGGGACACTCCCCCCATTTGTTGTACCAGCTGAGGTACACAAAAATTGTTTTTTCATCCAAAAATACCCAAAAGTTTTAAAATGTTTTTCAAACTTCTTGGCCTGCTGCCGCCAGTGTTGTCTTTTCCCCTTGATCATTTGGAGTAACTACTATGGTGTTCAGATCCTTGTTAGCATCATCAACTAGGGCTTCCAGGGCCGCGGAATTCACTTCTTCTCGCATCCGCCGGGCTCCCCAATATGGTCCTCCAAAACTTTTCTCTCGTCCTCCAGATTCCAAGTTGTGGCTTGCCCATTTTTATATTCTTCAATCATCTGAATTCGAGCCTCTAACAAAGTCTTGGTGGCATGAAATTTAAAGTCCCCCTCCGCAGCCGCAAGTTCTTTCATGTGAGCCTTGTTCTCAGCCCTGATGGATTCCACTTCTTTTTCTAAGCGTTCAAAATCCCTCCTCAAACCTTCCATTTCACCAGCATGCTTGTTTGCTTCCTTCTTCCATTTCTCCACTTCCTTGGCATTTTTTGTGGCCTCCTTCTTTGATTCTGCAGCTTCATGACTGAGCCTTGCCGCCTTGATCTTCAATACATCAATGTGGGCCACAATAGGGATCATAATTTCCTGCATAAAAGAAAGCATTAATATTCTATCAAATTCCTTGGAAAAATTCAAAAGTCCCTTCATCTTTACCTTCTCAACAACAGCTCTGAACCTTTCACCTAACTTCCCCATATCCATGTCACCATTCGTATCTGTGGCTTCAGCATCCACTAGCTTTCTCTTCTTCGCATCCCCCTTCTTCTTGGATGCAATTATATCGGAGCTAGCCACAACCGACACGGGAGTAGGAGGCTTCTTGTCTTGCCTTGCTAAACTCTTTGCTCTAGCCGCGACAAGTAGGGGCGGCACTAACGGTGTCCTTAGAGAGGGTGGTGCAAAGGTTGAAAAGTTAGAACAAAATAAAGGAATTAGAACAAGTTGGAGATAGGCAAAGATTTCGGGTATTTAATTAACTTTGTGGACATTGGGGTAGGCTCGGATAAAGTTTCTTCAAGATTTGTTTCTTGGACTTCTTCGGGACCAACTTCCTCGTCTTGATGCAACAAATTGAACTGGTAGTACCTTAAAAGTTCTCACTAACGAGTCCAAATCATAAATCTTGCTCACATTCTCCTCCGTGCTGTCCTTAAAAGGAAAGAGCACATCCAATTTCGCAACTAAGCCAAAGAGAAAATAGGAGAATTAGTTACCTGATTAATTAAGGAGAATTATTAGAATTAGAAAAATTGCCTATACTACCTTGGGACCTCCATTTGAAGTTGGCACCCTCATCCTTCACCAGGGTGCTCTTCTTGGCGAAAAAGAATTTGTTCTTCCACCCTCTATCAGCGGTATCAACATTGTCATTTAGAAAGGACATCCTACCAGTTCTAACCCTAAAGCCATACCTCCCTAAACCAAAACTCCTAATTTCATTTGTGAGAGCGAATTCCTCTAAACCTATTTCCAACTCTGTTTCTGCATTTAACCTTACGAGGGTTTGTAGGCTTCTCCAACCTTGGGGCATAAGTTGGGCATAGTTAAGTTTGGTAGCAGCAAAGAACTTGGTGATTAAGATCGGGAAAGGGAATTTCAAACCAATGGTGAAGGGGTATTCGGGGAAACATACCCATTCAGGGGAATAACATTCTGGGGTTAGGTCAAGGTGGGTAAAAAACTCAGTTTCATATGCCATGGCATGATTCTTCTTGATGATTTCTAAATTAGTAGCAGGGATTCTACACTTCTCTTTTTCAGGGTTCTTCAACATGTTTTGGGTGAGAAAACCCGCGGGCAAACCCTCTCCACTCTCGATTAAAGTTACCACCTTTCTCTTCCCCATTTTTCAAGCTTAAAACAAAAATTCAAAGATGGAATTGAAAAGAAAACAAGTAACTCACCAGAAAGTTCTATTTTGGTTCTCTCTCCGGTCGTCTTCCTTGGGTCTCCCTATAAAACCTCCGTTGAAATTACTGTTCTGATTTGGTGAAAGGGAGAGTTGGAAAAGGAGTATATTTATTTGTGGGGAATTTAAAAGCGGTTGGACTTTAAAACCAACACAATTTTTTGCTTTGGAAAACCACTCAAACTGTCCTATCACGTCTCTTTCCATTTAAAAACCGCCGTTTTCTCACACACCTTTGACAAGCTTTTTGAATTCCTTTGTCCCTTTCTTCTCTCTTAAAAACCGTCATCTTTTTTCCTTATTTGGCAAACTTTTTGAATTCTTTTGTCTCTTTCTATTCCTCATTTTTAAATTCAAAAAGTTTGGGGGCAATTGTTGGGCCCTACATTTTTCGGTCAACATGTTTACAACTTACACTTAACAACTTGATACTAACAACTTGAATTGTTCCATTTACCACTTGGTTTCCTACAGGTTGGGACCAGTAACGCTATTCCTATTTTATAGGGATCGTGCCAAAGAAAGCGAAGACCAGTTCAACCACGTTTCTTCAGCAAACAAATCACTATCTCCTCCTCAAACGAACGAGTGCGGATATATCTCCAAGGATCAACCCTAATTCCGAGTTTATAGGCCCATAATCCTCTTTTTTGTTAATTAGTTTATTTTTGAGGTATAAAAAGGGAACACACACTGTATTTTCACACACGTTCCTCACTAGCTCAAGCTCCCTTTTTCATACGCTCTTAGCATTGTAATCTCAAGAGAATTCTTAGTAAACTTTCGGTCAAGGCAGGAGCCAGATCCTCCCGGGGTTTTGTGCCGGCGAACAAGTTGTTCAAGGGCTTTCCCTAGTCAACAAACATCTTGTATCATTTCTATTCAACTTGATAGTCATTGTACCTAGATTCATATCACTTTAGTCACTTTTTCCATCACAAAAATATAATTGTTGAAATTTGACCAAAACAGTAAGTAAAACATTGCTCGATGTAGAAACTAGGTATTCACACCTTGAAAAGTTAATATTAGCTTTAATTTCTGCTTCAATTAAGTTAAGGCATTATTTTGAAACTCATGTTATTGTCATTCGTACTAACTATCCAATAAAAAGTGTAATGAGAAAACCAGAAATGTCAGGAAGGATGGCCAAGTGGTCCGTTCAGTTAAGCACTTATGACATCAAATATGAGCCTAGAACAGCAATAAAATCACAAGCACTTGTAGATTTTGTGGCAGACTTTAGTCCAAGTATGCAACCAGAAGTAGAACTTGAAGTCCAACAACTCTAAGATGGGGACATCCTGAGGATGTGGACTCTATTCACAGATGGTGCTTCTAATATGAGGGGCACAGGGCTAGGTGTTGTCCTAAATTCACCACAAGGGGACATCATACCCCAGGCCATCAGTTGTGATTTTAAAGCCACCAATAATGAAGCAGAGTACGAAGCCTTAATCGTGGGCCTAACCGTGGCTCTAGACATGAACATTAAAGCAATACAGGTATATAGTGACTCATTATTACTTGTAAATCATTTTAACGGTTCCTATGAAGCAAAAAATGCCAAGATGACAGCTTATTTGGGCATCGTAAAAATTTTGGCAAGCAAATTTCAAATATTCTCTTTCGAACAAATACCCCGAGAAGATAACTCTCAAGCAGATGCATTGGCTAATCTTGGATCAGCTTTCAAAAGCTTATCTCAGACCAAATTCCCAATCATACATGTTGACATCCCTGCTGTGGAAATGTTAGAACTATTTTGCATAGATGACGACATTCCAGATAGTCAGATGGAGATATCTTGGACGAAGCCAATAATCAAATATCTTCAAGATGGTACTATCCCTGATGAGGAAAGAATGCTAGAGCATTCACGTTAAGGATTTCAAGATTTATATTAATAGATAATGTGCTATTTTAGAAATCATTTGCAGGCCCATATTTGAGATGTCTCGAAGACGACCAAGCCAAAGAAGTCCTAAGAGAGTTACATGAAGGACCATGTGGTAACCATTCTGGGGGCAGAAGCTTATATACAAAGGCTCTAAGAATGGGTTATTACTGGCCAACAATGCGCCAAGATGCTGCCATCTTTGCCAAGAAATGTAATTCCTGCCAGAGGCATAGCGACATCTTGCATCAGCCCACATAATTGCTTCATCCAATCCTCTCTCCTTGGCCGTTCATGAGGTGGGTGTGATGATGCCCGATTTTTTTTGTGAAAATCAAAACGGAGTCGCCACGCCATTTTTGTTTTGAGGGCCAAAACTTTGAAAAATGCCCGAGATCAGAAATTTGGGTTCGGAGGTCACGTTACGCGTCGGGAAGGACGTTAGTGTGCACCCGGCGCGCCTCGTAAAACGAGTCTTCCAAGCTGAAAATCATTTGTGTGTGTGTGTGTGTGTGTGTGTGTGTGTTTTGACCAAAATGAGTTGAAACTGAGAAAAACAAAAATGGGGAATTCTTTATAAGACTTTTAACAATCCCCAAGATTTTTGGTATGATTTTTGGGTTGAGTCTTGGCACTCAAAAGATTTTTGGGAGTTGAAAAGCAATTCTGCCATAATGAAAAAGGCAGTTGACCCTTGACTTTGAAATGGACTTAAAGGCTTCAAAACCTCAGAATCTGGGGAAAGTCCGAGAATGAAAGTTGCTTAAAACACCCTAAATAGGGTTTCTGAAAAGGAACTTTCCATTTTTGAAGTAATTTGAGGGGTCAAAACCTTCTGGGAATCTCAGATATGAAATCTGGATTTCCAGAAGGTGATGAACTGGCCTCTAAAAGAAAAATTGAAAAAAGGAGTTTTACTCACCCAAAAAATAAAATAAAAATATGTCTGGAAAGATCTTGGTGTTGGATACAAAAAGTATTTTGTAGTCAACACCCAATTCCAAGTTTATCTGGGTCCAAAAAATTAGACCATGGACTGAGGTCTGAGAAAATTGCTACTGGACAGCAACTTCTCAAGAAAGAAAATATGATTTTAAAGGGGGTTTTGCATCCATGCTTGTCCCCATTTCCCTAGGTTTTGATTAGTGATCACTTGACATTTTAGTGGTGAATCAACTATATCAAACCATCCTTGGGGTACATTAGGACTAAGCACTTCATTTGCTTGGGAAGGGGAATTTTATCCTTTGAAAATGAGATTTGATGTATGAAAATGATTTTTAGGGTTTTGAAAATGTGTTTTTCTTTGCAAGAAAGTAAGAACACTTTGAAAATAATGTAGATCCTTGTAGAAGATCATCCATGGAGATGAACTTCCATGGTGATCTTCTTGGATCTAAAGCAAGAAGATGAATAAACTACATTTTGTAGCTTGAAAATGCATGCATGGATGAATTTTAGGGTAAGGAGAGGGAGGTTATACCTATCTTCCTTGTGTTTTGTGTTTGAAGGCTTGAATGTGAGAGTGTTTAAGGCTTGAATATGAGAGTGTTTGAGGGTGTTTAGGGTTGATGATTTGAGTTGGTTAAAGAGAAAACAAGTAGATAACAATGAAGTCCTCTATGTTTTCTCTCTAATCCTCCTCCTATAGGGTGATTTGAGCTTGGATTGGTGTATGTATGAGAGTATGTATGAGAGTGATTTGAAGTGTTTGTGAGTGAGTGAGATTTGGGAAAGATTGGAGAGAAAATGGTGGCAATCTATGGATTCCCACCGTTTTCTCTCTATATTTCGCCGCAGTTTCGTTCTTTGTGATCAAATTGTCTTGTGTAACCGAGAGAAGAGGGTTCAATTTATAGGCCCCTGTGAGATGCAATCCCATCCGCGCGGAGGGTTCCGTAAACGTGCCTGGTGCATTAAATGCTGCTCCAGGCTTTGAACAGGAAGAATATTATTCAAAATTCCAGCAGTTTTTGTTGTTCAACTTGCCTAATTCAGATTTTTCCAATTTCTTTTGCTTTTTTGATTCCTTTCCATGGTTTATCTTTAAATGGCAATGCCCATTTTACCCTTACTTTGTTAGAAAAGTTAGGAATGTTAGGAATGTTAGTAATGTTATAACTTTCGTTAATTTTCTAACGAAAATGCTAACAAGCTCAAATTGGAGCACTTACAGTAGCCCCTCGGCGACGGCGCTTTCGAAGGAAGCGGGGTCGTCGATAAGAGTAAGGCTCCATATTTTGGCAGGATGATCAAGTGATCGAGTGGCTGAACCTATTTAATAGGCTACCTACGTATCCTTAAGAGGAATCAAGCCAGTCGTAGTTCGGGTCTTTCGACTATCTTTAGTTGTCGACCCTACTGTTTTAGGAAAGTCATCCTAAGATTCGACTATTTTTGGGAAGTCACCCTATGGTCTGACTATTTTTGGGAAGTCGCCCTATGATCTGACTGTTTTTTGGGAAGTCACCCTAAGGTTTTGACTGTTTTGGGGAAGTCGCCCTATGGTTTGACTATTTTTTGGGAAGTCACCCTATGATCTGACTATTTTGGGGAAGTCGCCCTATTACTTGACTATTTTTGGGAAGTCGCCCTACGACTATTTTTGGGAAGTCACCCTATAATCTGACTATTTTTGGGAAGTCACCCTAAGGTTTTGACTGTTTTGGGGAAGTCACCCTAAGGTTTTGACTGTTTTGGGGAAGTCGCCCTATGGTTTGACTATTTTTTGGGAAGTCACCCTATGATCTGACTATTTTGGGGAAGTCGCCCTATTACTTGACTATTTTTGGGAAGTCGACCTACGACTATTTTTGGGAAGTCACCCTATAATCTGACTGTTTTTGGGAAGTCACCCTAAGGTTTTGACTGTTTTGGGGAAGTCACCCTAAGATTTGACTATTTTTGGGAAGTCGCCCTAAGGTTTTGACTGTTTTGGGGAAGTCACCCTAAGATTTGACTATTTTTGGGAAGTCACCCTATGGTCTGACTATTTTTGGAAAGTCGCCCTATTACTTGACTATTTTTGGGAAGTCGCCCTACGACTATTTTTGGGAAGTCACCCTATAATCTGACTGTTTTTGGGAAGTCACCCTAAGGTTTTGACTGTTTTGGGGAAGTCACCCTATGGTTTGACTATTTTTGGGAAGTCACCCTAAGGGATTATTGCGATTTATCGCTTTCCTCGTGTTGTGTGTGATAGCGTTTTAGGTGCCTCAAACCTTAATGATGGCGTCTTAGGTGCCTTGAATCTTGATGATGGCGTCTTAGGTGCCTCGAACCTTGATGATGGCGTCTTAGGTGCCTCGAACATCGATGATGGCGTCTTAGGTGCCTCAACCTCGATTTGAAATGATTTCCTTTGATGGTTTAGGATAGATGGTCCTCTAGTGGACTTCATTTGAAGGGATCGGTTTTACGTCTGCTGCCGAAGGAAAGGATGACCGTGCTGGTCGAGTGGCTGGACCTAATGATAGGCTACCTACGTATCCTTAAGAGGGAATCAAGCCGGTCGTAGTTCGAAAATAGCCGGGATGGTCTTTGATGGTTTGACAAGATTTGAGGTTTGACTATTTTTTGGGAAGTCGCCCTAAGATTTGATGATAATGTTCTTTTAGAAAAGTAGTTGATTAAGATATGCTTTCATACCGTGCCGTGCTTACCTCGTAGCCGAGGCTACGGCCGATGTTGATGAAGAGTTGTTAGGTTGCCGTTCGTGGGACGGTTTCGCCGACGATTTGTCGTCTTTGGAGGCATTTTGACCTGAAGGAGGAGTTTGGTTGAGTCTGCATCTTGCTGGTGATCGTCAAACTTGTAGAGGTTTTTGAGCTTGTCTTCACATTGGGACTTCTTGCTTTTGAGAACTTGGTGTCTCTAATCGCATTGTATTTGAGAACTTGGCGTCCCTGACCGATTTGTATTTGAGAACTTGGCGTCCCTGACCGATTTGTATTGAGAGGCGTCCGACCGGACCGATTGTATTGGAGAACTTGGCGTCCTTGACCGGATTGTATTGGAGAACTTGGCGTCTCTGACCGAATTGTATTGGAGAACTTGGCGTCTCTGACCAATTTGTATTTTGAGACCTTGGCATCCCTGACCGATTTGCATTTTGAGAACTTGGCGTCCCTGACCTATTTGTATTGGAGAACTTGGCGTCTCCGACCGATTTGTATTGGAGAGTTTGGCGTCCCTGACCGATTTGTATTGGAGAGCTTGGCGTCCCTGACCGATTTGTAGACACTGGAGGCGGTCTTCATATGTTTGTGGATGTTGGGGGATGTTTTCATCCATTTGAGGTCGTCTTAGGTGAAGATCATCCTTGCCGAAAAGGGGGATTTGATTTCACGTTTGAATTCCTGCGTTCGTTAGTGAAGAGGAAGATGCATATATGATATTTATGGTGACAGGTGCATGCATAGAGCCAAAAATGATTGTGAGAGTATCACTGCATAAGTTTGCGAGATGATGCATTTATTTGCTTTCGAAGATGCACTTGGCCTAAGCTTTTGGCAGGGAAATTACGATTTATGATTTTCAATCACTTAGGATTTTTCCTATTGATTCAAGTTTTGTGCATGCTACATGAGCCCTGGGGAGATTTTTGTGGGGATGCATGGTGATGAGAGGGGATGTATGTGTTGTTGACTGTTTGGGACAAGCTTTGAGCTGGTGGGGTGATATCCTTTAGTCGCGAACTGAATTGCATGTTATTGATGAGGTCAATTTTGATCTTGGGATAAAGTTGGATTTGAACCCCGGGTCTCGATTGAAATTTCTTTTCGCCCTGACATTTGAAGCCGACGCCGATGTGCTCTAGAATCAAAGCATGTTGACATGAATGAACCCTCTTTGCTTGGGTTAGTTGTGATTTGACGAAATGCCGATATGAGGAGATTCCCAATTCTCAACTTTTGATGATGCAGGAGTTGCCATATGCCAAGTTCTAAAGCCGAAACTCCAAGACAGCTTGTTGAGGTGACCAGACCTTTCTTCCGAAGATAGGTGTGACTTGATAAAGCCCCATTCCATGGAAAAGACATGGCGAAAACCACGGAATCTTTCTCTCGAATGATTTGATGAAGCCCTGTGTTTGACAAAGCGTCGCTACAGAGGTCCAAGCAAAGGTTTGACCGACATACCGATGAAGTACCGAGCCAATCGATCAACGTGAGAGCCTTCAAGGTGAAGTTGTCATGAAGGGAGAAACCCATCTTTGATACCGACTATGAAACTAGAATCCTCTCTTCGAAGAGTGTCTTCCATATGGGAACCGTTAGCCATAGTGGCACTTGGCTTGTTCGTGGCTTCAATCATATTCACCCTACTTTTTTTTTTAGTGGAATGGATTGTTGACCGTATTGGGTCCTCGGGGTCCCCTTTTCGATCAGTTCTCACACCGCCCTTTTTCAGGAGTCGTGTTGGAGGTGGAAGAAACCCAGATCCGTAAAGGTGTGCGACAACTCGCCGCCGATTGTAAGCCCTCTCAAATTTAGCCCCGGAATTGATCATTGCCCGTAGATCCGGATAGGGAAATTGCTAAGTGAGGCCCTCGATGTGGTTTCTGGGCGTGATCGAAAGATGTCTAGTTGTTCCTCTTCAAAAGGAGGAGTTGCCATCTTGCTTGTAAAAGTCCCCGATGTTCTCGTCTGACGCCGCATTGTTGTCTCGCAGTCAAATCTATTTGCTTCCCACTCCAAGTTAGCTAGTAATCTGGTCCCATGTAGCCCCGGCCTCGGATTTTAAGCGGAAGAACCATTTTAGAGCACCGGACTTCAAAGAGAGATCAAATAGTCACCAACCGCCGATTGGCGCCCTTTTGACCTTCATTGCCAAGGTATACGTGTCCGTATGGGTTTTCGGGCATGCAAGGCCATCAAAGAGATCCAAATTAGGCATCACGAATTTGTGGGGAACAAAGGAGTCCGGGTTCGTTGGTCGGAAAGCGTACTTCTTAACAGTCAATTCGAATCTGTGCTTTCATTTCCTTGTGTCGTTCCACGAACCAAGCCAAATGAGGGTCTTGTGGTGGAACCATGGCATTCAAACCAAATGACCGAGCTAGAGAGAGGAGCTACCACCGGCGGCACAGTGGAGGGAACGGCCGATCTGGGACATAGGTGAAATCCCGTCCTGGCCCGAATCACCCCGGGAGCTTGAGTAGGAGCCCGGGCAAAGGGATAGAACCTCGCGGCTTGTTGTTGATTTTCAACCGGCAAAGAGGGCGAAGGCGCCTTGATGTAGCCGGGTAACTCGGATTTTCTGAGTGAGGCCCATAAGTAGGCTTAAGTGCGGGCCGCCGTCCCCGATTGTTGAATTGCATAGTCAAGGTGCATGACCAGGGTGGTACCGCGGTCCCGGTGATTCTCGATGAAACCGGGATGGAGGCTTGGTAACCCATCGAAGCCCGAGCGAGGAATGGATTTGTGAAAGCCGTGGTGAGGAGCGGCCGAGCTAGCGTCATTCTCGAGGAAGGGCTTCGACCGTTGCCCTAGACCGCATCGTGGAAGCATTCCAAACTGCTGCGGAGGCCCCGATAGATTGGTTCCAAACCGAGGTGGGATTCCAATTTTCTGTGGTATTCCGAGGTAACCCCAACCACGAGAAGACATTCCGCACCGATTTTGCCCCCGCCGAGGAGCCGTGAACCGATCGGTCACGTTAGACCGCATGGGTCCAAAGAGTCCGTATTTGGGGTTTGTCCGTCCCGCTGAGACGGTCATGAAGGGATCTTATGAGGCTTGTGCGGTGCCGGGATTGGATATCTTGAACCGGGTCATTGCCAAGGCATTTCAAACCGATGTAACCGAGAAGCTCCTGATCGATTCGTACCGAACCGCCGAGGCATACCAAACCGTCGTGACATACCGAGCCGACTCCCGATCGCTTTGAGGCATACCATACCGCCCAAATCGGATCAAGTCAATTTGTTTCTCCAAACGACTGTCCTGCATCGAATCGCGAATGTATATCAAACCGAGGCCGAAAGGATGGCCGATTCGCGAGTTGAGAAGAGTGTGAGGAAGGTGGTGGTAGTCTGTCTGCCAAGATAGGGATGGGGATCCTTTTCCTCTTCTACCGTGAAAGTTCCATCGGGGTTGAGGGCAATTGTCAAACCAAAATTCCCGACATCTTCCAAGGATGAACATCGAAACCTCATTCGATTGGCACAAGGAGTTTTATGGACTCAGTTCCAATATTAGCCATAGAAATATGATGAATTTCTGGTCTTGGTTAAAATTCCGTCCTCGTCCTTGGACATCAAAGAACCGCACTTGACTAGCCCATGACCAACATGGCGATCAAATCTCATCTTGCTTGGTGGAGCCTTGGTCCGAAGAGATGTATTTGCGAAGTCTTGATTTGGAAGAAGTAACTTGGCAAAGCCTCGGTCTCATGACCGTGAATCCGACACAATTAGAGAGGCTTCAACCTCGGTAGGCACTGTAGACCGATACCGAACAAAGACCCAACCCATCTTGTAGCAGAGTGAAGAACCAACGTTCTTGAATTATCATGTAGCAAAAGAGGCAAACCCATCCTTCCATATTTACTTTATTATTTTCTTTATTCAATTAGTCAACCTAAGAAAATGTAAAAGCAAGACAATTTTAGGAATGTATACCTCAGGGGCATATATTTTTTCGAAAAGTGGGGATGAATCCCCGATTTGTATTATTTGATGGCCTCATTTGACGAAGGCACAAAAGAACTCGCTGGGGTTTGACTCTTTTGAGAGAGCATAAGTTTAGAAAGGTTTGTAAAAGTGTATGGAAGCCCCCGCCGACGTAAAATTAGTGTTTAGCCTCTATTTTTCCTATAATGTAGAAAAAGAAGACTTGTCGAGACATCCGAAAACATGTTTTATTCAAAATGATCACAAGATTGCTTAAAACCCTTTATTAATGTTCGGTTATTCAACCCCTAATCTCGATATGAACAAACATTTTGATTAATCATGAGGAGAAAGTCAACCGATACCAAGAGTCGAAGTTGGCGAATGGTGAAGAGGGATCGTGTATAGGAGAGGCTATTGGTGAGGCCGGATTTTCCGGGATTTGAATGTGTTTATGACCGGACCATTTCTCGGTTGCCTACGTTCCCCTCATTGTGAGGAGCTCAGTCGCCGTAGTTCGGGTCCGAACCGTGTTTGGCTTTAGAAAAGGGGTATGAACATTTGTGGTACTTTTGGTGAAAAGGCTCGGATAGGAAGTTTGGATGATAAGGTGCGGGCCTTGAGGTGATTCCTTGACAAGTCATTTTGAGCGATTCCGTTGCTTCTTGATCGTCGTCCTTCATCTGGGAGAAAGATTTTGGATGCAAACTTAAGGGCTTATGATATGTTTTTGCCGTTGCTTTAACTCAAGCTCCCTTGTTGTCGACAACTTCCGTTCTTCGGGCTTTAATTTTGCCCATATGTCAAACCTTCCGATCGGCGGTGCTAGGTCCTTGGCCTCATTTTTTTGAAGCTTTTGTTTTTTTTTTTTTGAAGCTTTTTTTTTTTTTTTTTTGAAGCTTTTGTTTTTTTTTTGAAGCTTTTTTTTTGAAGCTTTTGTTTTTTTTTTGAAGCTTTTGTTTTTTTTTTGAAGCTTTTGTTTTTTTTTTTTTTTGAAGCTTTTGTTTTTTTTTGAAGCTTTTGTTTTTTTTTTTTGAAGCTTTTGTTTTTTTTTTTTTTTTGAAGCTTTTGTTTTTTTTTTTTTTTTTGAGCACTTGAGGACGAAGGCAAGCTTCTACTTGAACTTTCTTGATGCATGGGGGCGGAGGCAAGCCCTCGTTTTTTTCGATATGGGGTCGATCTCCCGATGCCGAGTGACCTTTTGTTGTCCCTTGATGTTGCCGCCTTCGTCGACTTGATCAAGGTGATGATGGGGATATGTTTTGGAAAGTGTATGGCTTGATGGAGGCCTTTGTGAGGTGAGGAAAGTGTATAGGGAGGGCATTAGTTGACTTTCTCGCACCAATTAATTAAAATCTTAATCATTTCCAGAGATTATTTGTTGAGCGATGCGAGTGATCATTTAAAATAAAACCATTTCATTAAATGTAATGTAGGTGTGCAAATAATGTCTCAAGTTCAGCGAGAAAAGAAAAAGACTCTTTTATAGAAAACTTAAGATTAACTACAATGTCCAAGGAGGACTTGATTGAACGAAGAAAGTACTAGAACCTACGAAGGTTGACTAAAAGACTGTTTTAATATTAAAGGATGGGTAGCCCCTAGTCTAGCTACTCTTTGTTGTTGGACCGCCAAGACGCTGAGCTTTCCATCTTTCTCGTTAACTTCGATTCCATTACCGCAGACCGAGGCGTGATCGCTACGTGCCCATGATACTCGGTGGGAGTGGAGGAGTTTGAGGCCATGGAGCAGCTGGGCGAGCACAAGTTGTCCAAAGAAACGGGTCGGAAAAGTCACGGGACGAACTTTGTCGATCGAGCATATTGATGGAAGGAAGTGAACCCGAGAGGACCTTGAGGGGTATCGGGCTCGTTTGGGAGGATTCAACATGCGCCGGTTGTTTTGAGTGAAAGGGGTGATACTAGCCGATTGTGTCTTCGGGCCTTTCTCAAGCTTGGAACCGGCATTAGACAAGTGTGCTCAAGGGCAGGTTGTCCTATCGGATTCTCTCACTTCGGGCACTTGAATTTTGCGCGACGTAATCATTTCTTTGCCTGGTTCGACATCTTGGGTCAAAGGAGTGCTAGTACTTATCATAAGATCAAGCTTCTCCCGCATTTGTTTCACTTGCTCTATCAATATTGCCACATGGGGATCAACGGGAACATTCGAGTTACCGGAACTCGCAACAAGACTCTTATCGCCAGAGGGAAACACAAACTCGCAGACCGGTGAAACCGACGGGTGAATTCACTAAGTCCGGTAGATGACAACGGAAAACTTGTGGCATCCGGATTTTCTTTAGCAACTCATGATCGCATTCAAAGTGGGTGTAGAGGCTTCGTAACATAGCCACATAGCTCAAACCGATTATGTGAAGCCGGAGCATAAACCGGCAGTGTATTGCCGAAATTGAGGAACAAAGTGTGTGATGGAGCCCAACTCGTTCCGAGGAGCCGAGGGCGATGGAGCCCTAATGGCCTCGAGGTGCCGGAAAGGGCTCAAGAGGAATTGTCCTCGCAAGGGATCATATGTGGATGGAGGGAGGTGTTGGCCGTGGGATGGAGAGTTATAGGATGAAGGGACCGAAATCACTGCTTCAAGTCTCATCTTCGACCATGACCAGTGGAACCATTCGCCTCAACCGTTACCCGAACTCCATGGCGGCGGAGAGCATTGATGAGCGTGGTCACTGCTCTTCATGAATCTTATGGGCGTTTCCAAAGCCAGACTAACTCTTCCTTCCTAATCATCGGATTTCTTGTATCCTTATCGTTTCGCCAAATCTCGCCATCGATCATTATCATCCCATTTAACCTTGGCGTCGCCGTGAACTTATCTGGAGGGCGAGAGTTCAAAGCATTTCACCAAATCCAGCTTTGCCATGGCCACATGCTTGTTGCAGCCAAACCATCCATTCTCAACATTTGTTGCGACTAAATCATCCGGCTTGTCGTAGTCTGTTGAATTCACAGAGTTTGAATCATAAAATTCAATCATGTTTACATTCGCGTTGTTTGGGAAATGATCATTGGCGGGGTTGAGATCACCGAGGCGCTCGAGTTTGCCCTTCTTAATTAATCCCCGAATCGCCTTTCTCAAAGCCGTACAGCTTGTCGGTCGTATGACCGTGGTATCGGTGGAAAGCACAATGCTTAGTGGTGTCAAAAGGGATTTTGGGATCCTTGGGCCGATAGTTTCTCATGGGTTCGAGGAGACCCGCTCTAGCAAGCTATTTAAAACTTTGCTTATGGAACACCCAAATCCCTGGATTCGAGATTTGGTCATTGACTTGGTCACCATTCCGAATGTGGTTTGCCGGTTTTGGTCCATTGGGGCGCTCAAGCTTGCCCGTTTCGATTAACCTTGAACCGCTCTCTTCAAGACTATGCAGCTTGCCTGGCCGTGTGGCCATAATGATCATGGAAGGCGCAAGGCTTACTCATGTCGAGAGGTGCATTTGAGCTCCTTGGATGGTAGTCCTCGAGAGGCTCCAAAAGGCCTACCCTTACTAAGCCCTTGAAAATTAAGCCCACGGGCATCCCAAGATCATCAAAACGTTCTCGTTGCCTTAAAGGACCACCATTTCTTGGTTGCTTTGGGGGCCGTCAATTGTACACAATGCCTTCTTTCCTTTACCGGATGTCGGAGCCGTGTTGGAAGGGTAAGGTTTATAGCGGCGAGACATGTTCGTACTCGTAGTCTTTTCCCGTGCACGAACCCTTTTGATGTAATCATCAATGTAATCGTCGAGATTCGACCTTTGTAAACTTCATTCGTGTCGATACACAAGATTGATATGGTGAGATGGCCCGAGTCGAGCGATCGTCGATACTCGTTGCTAGGCTTTTCTTGTACCTTCTTAATTGGTTCTACCAATAATCCATTGGACGAGTCAATAGGAACATTAGATTGCATGACCCCGCCACAAGATTGGCATTAGCAAACGAAACCACGAGGAAGTACTCGGTGGGAGGAATGACAGCCGAGCATTAAAAGCGTGACCGTAATCTTCCTCATAAGGCCCGGCAATTGCCGAAGATGAAGATATATGGCTCGTAATGGGTGGATACTGTGGAGCAAAGGAGTGCGGATCCGTAAGGCCGCCGAAAACATGAGGTTTGAGGCATCGTAACAAGAGGATTGAATGTGTCTTGACCGCACCGAGGAACATGACCGCAAGGGAAATGTGTATACTGTACTTGATGAGCAGGAGCAGCCTTGCGTAACGGCCGGGTGGAGAATTTGATGAGGAGCATTTGACCTTGTCGGACTTCCCAACCGAGGGGCGGGCAGAGCCCGACGAAGTGGTGATAAAAGCCTCGGTGGCCCACGTGATCTTGCAGCATCATAGGGGCCAGTGTGCTTTGAGAATTGAGGAAGCAAGCCGGCCCCCTCTCGAACCATGGAGCCTCGAGAAACGAACTGTCCCATTCCGAGATGGTGACCCGAGCCGACCGATGCGGTGAAGTAGTAAACCGACCCCTTCCAAGCCGCGGGCGAAAGCCAACCGACTCAATCCCGGTGGTGAGACCCGAGAGGCACCGGGGCAAGCTGACCTAGATCGGACCGTTGAGGAGTATCGAGCGCAGGGCCGAGATGTACCGAACCGACCAATTCCTGCATTGATGGCCCGGCGACCGAGGTTTTGGAGTAGCGAACCCACCCATTCCAAGTCAAGTGAACAGAAATGATCGATTGAAACCCAAATGTGAAAACCGAGAGGTGCCGGGGGAAGTTGACCAAGATCGATACGATGAGGCCGAGAGGCAAAGCCGAGTGATAGGCTTGGGGATGCTTGGCCCATTAGTAGTTCCACACGAAAGGGAACAGGCATTTGATGGTAGTTGGCATGCCCTGAGGGTAATTAGCTCCAATCTTCGCATCAACCGTAAAGGTTCCATTAGGGTGGTGAACAATTGCTAGCCCCGGGTTCTCGATACTTTCCAATAACCGACCGATCCGAGCCTCTTGATTTTGTCTTATCTGTTCCAACATCTCGATTCCACCGTTCGGCATTTTGCGGATTTTCGGGTGTGGAGTTGTACGTCCCCACCGTTCTCCTCTCGAGTTGGTCATTCTCGAAACTTTGAGCCGAAGCGAAGGAGGAAACCGATGAAGTATCTCGACTTCGGAATGACCGAGCCGAACAAACGATGACCCGGGGTCTCGATCCAAACTTTGCTTATCGTGGAAGGCACAAAAGGGTGTGGTTCAGACTCGGAAAGCGAAACAAAGTTGGTGTTTGGGCTTAGTGGCTCATGCAACATGCGCTATTTGTTCTTGTTTACTTAAAACATGTTTTATTAACCTAATCGGTTGGAAAAGATTGCTCTTCTTTTTCACGAACTACTCGATTCCCGGATCGCCGGGCCCCGTCACTACGTCTATAAGCCCTCGTATTCCACCCGTATTTCGACCTCCCAGTGGACGGATGCCCCGGGCGAGGGTCCTATAGGGCAAGCGGGTCCCACCGACCGAAAAGAAAACGATCCTAAAAGTCTCGGGTAATCGAGTCTTAACGAGCATTCGATGTAAATTACGGACAAAGCCGACGTCAAAAGTCAAGATCATATCCGGGCTCGACGAAAAGTCGGCATGATTTGACCGATAAGCGTCCACAATTGATCTTGACTTGTCGTCGCTAAGCCGTAATTAGGCATGGAATAATCATTAATCCTTGATGACTCGGTCACTGCCGGGAGTCAATGTATAATTTGTGCCGCCGTAGCCGAAGTCAAGGCGCCGGTCAATATCTTGGTCAAAGTCCGCGGCGGAAAACCGCGTAACTTCGACCGATTAGGACCCGAAAGATATTGAGTCGGTATGCCGACAAAGGCTTGAAAGGAAAGGTCTATACACGTACAGTGGCATGACACATACCGTACTAAAAACCAACCGGGTCTCTGACAAAGTGTGTCACGGACAAGTGCATGGTCGACACGAGGCTCCATGGGATGTTTGGGTAGTCCCGTGCTCATCCGAGAGGCGTAATAAGACCAAACGGACCGCGACAAGGATTTCCCCCGGGTTAGGGACGTAGTGTGCAAAGTGTAAGGTCACGTGCGCGTAGTGTGCAAGCAGCCTATCTTCTTTTTCTGAGAAAAATAGAAATTTTTTATGTGTCTTAAAAAGGCATGATGCATGATTTTTTTTGAATTTTTTTTTTTGAAATTTTTTTTTGAAAATTTTATGAACACATAAGCACATAAGCACAAAAATTCCGACAGTTAGGGACATTATTCCGACAGTCAAAATTTTGACTTTTCCGAGGCGGCCAAAAACAAACACGAAAACTGTGCAAAAATCAACACACACAAAGCAAAGGATTTTCAAATGTTGAGACGGAAGCTTGACCCTCAAAAAGCTTTTCTTTTTTTTTTGAAAATAATGATACCGGTACGTGGGATTGTTAGACCACAATTTATCCCCGACTCGTGTTAGGAGGCGATAACGGGAAGTTTAATGGTTTCCACCAATATACCAAATATCATTTTTTTTAGAAAAAGCTTATTTTTCCCCAGCGGAGTCGCCACTGTGATGATGCCCGATTTTTTTTGTGAAAATCAAAACGGAGTCGCCACGCCATTTTTGTTTTGAGGGCCAAAACTTTGAAAAATGCCCGAGATCAGAAATTTGGGTTCGGAGGTCACGTTACGCGTCGGGAAGGACGTTAGTGTGCACCCGGCGCGCCTCGTAAACGAGTCTTCCAAACATTTGAAATCATTTTTGTGTGTGTGTGTGTGTGTGTGTGTGTTTTGACCAAAATGAGTTGAAACTGAGAAAAACAAAAATGGGGAATTCTTTATAAGACTTTGAACAATCCCCAAGATTTTTGGTATGATTTTTGGGTTGAGTCTTGGCACTCAAAAGATTTTTGGGAGTTGAAAAGCAATTCTGCCAGAATGAAAAAGGCAGTTGACCCTTGACTTTGAAATGGACTTAAAGGCTTCAAAACCTCATAATCTGGGGAAAGTCCGAGAATGAAAGTTGCTTAAAACACCCTAAATAGGGTTTCTGAAAAGGAACTTTCCATTTTTGAAGTAATTTGAGGGGTCAAAACCTTCTGGGAATCTCAGATATGAAATCTGGATTTCCAGAAGGTGATGAACTGGCCTCTAAAAGAAAAATTGAAAAAAGGAGTTTTACTCACCCAAAAAATAAAATAAAAATATGTCTGGAAAGATCTTGGTGTTGGATACAAAAAGTATTTTGTAGTCAACACCCAATTCCAAGTTTATCTGTGTCCAAAAAATTAGGCCATGGACTGAGGTCTGAGAAAATTGCTACTGGACAGCAACTTCTCAAGAAAGAAAATATGATTTTAAAGGGGGTTTTGCATCCATGCTTGTCCCCATTTCCCTAGGTTTTGATTAGTGATCACTTGACATTTTAGTGGTGAATCAACTATATCAAACCATCCTTGGGGTACATTAGGACTAAGCACTTCATTTGCTTGGGAAGGGGAATTTTATCCTTTGAAAATGAGATTTGATGTATGAAAATGATTTTTAGGGTTTTGAAAATGTGTTTTTCTTTGCAAGAAAGTAAGAACACTTTGAAAATAATGTAGATCCTTGTAGAAGATCATCCATGGAGATGAACTTCCATGGTGATCTTCTTGGATCTAAAGCAAGAAGATGAATAAACTACATTTTGTAGCTTGAAAATGCATGCATGGATGAATTTTAGGGTAAGGAGAGGGAGGTTATACCTATCTTCCTTGTGTTTTGTGTTTGAAGGCTTGAATGTGAGAGTGTTTAAGGCTTGAATATGAGAGTGTTTGAGGGTGTTTAGGGTTGATGATTTGAGTTGGTTAAAGAGAAAACAAGTAGATAACAATGAAGTCCTCTATGTTTTCTCTCTAATCCTCCTCCTATAGGGTGATTTGAGCTTGGATTGGTGTATGTATGAGAGTATGTATGAGAGTGATTTGAAGTGTTTGTGAGTGAGTGAGATTTGGGAAAGATTGGAGAGAAAATGGTGGCAATCTATGGATTCCCACTGTTTTCTCTCTATATTTCGCCAGAGTTTCGTTGCTGTGATCAAATTGTCTTGTGTAAACTGAGAGAGGAGGGTTCAATTTATAGGGCCCTGTGAGATGCAATCCCATCCGCGCGGAGGGTTCCGTAAACGTGCCTGGTGCATTAAATGCTGCTCCAGGCTTTGAACAGGAAGAATATTATTCAAAATTCCAGCAGTTTTTGTTGTTCAACTTGCCTAATTCAGATTTTTCCAATTTCTTTTGCTTTTTTGATTCCTTTCCATGGTTTATCTTTAAATGGCAATGCCCATTTTACCCTTACTTTGTTAGAAAAGTTAGGAATGTTAGGAATGTTAGTAATGTTATAACTTTCGTTAATTTTCTAACGAAAATGCTAACAAGCTCAAATTGGAGCACTTACAGTGGGGAATGGATATAGTGGGAAAATTTCCTAAAGCTCCTGGAGGAAAAGTATTCTTGCTTGCTATGACTGATTATTTCTCTAAATGGGTTGAGGCTGAATCCTATGTGCAAGTTCGCGATAAGGAAGTCATATCCTTCATTAAAAGAAATATATTTAGTAGGTTTGGCATCCCCTTTGAAATAATATGTGACAACGGCTCTCAGTTCATCAGCAAGAAGACGCAAGATTTTCTTGCTAGGTGGGGAGTTAAGATGGTGACATCTTCACCTGTGCATCCTCAAGCTAATGGCCAGGCAGAATCAAGCAACAAAATAATCATCAATAACCTAAAGAAGAGGCTAGATCAAAAGAAAGGAAGATGGGCAGAGGAGCTTCCCTTTGTCCTTTGGGCAGATAGAACCACACCAAATAACGCGACAGGTCAAACCTCCTATTCCTTAGTGTTTGGAGCAGAAGCGGTCATCCCGGCAGAAGTTGTCGTCCCCACTGCCAGATTCAAGATGGTGACACCCGAGCAAAATGATGCCAACCTGAGTCATGATCTGGACACCATTGACGAACTGAGGGACCTTGCTAAGATCAGGATAGCAGCATATCAACAGAAGATTGCAAGATCCTACAACAAGAATGTTAGATTGCAAAAATTCCAAGTTGGTGATCTAGTCCTACGAAAGGTGTTTCAGAATACAAGAGAGCCCAATGCTGGAAAGATGGCTCCCAAATGGGAAGGGCCATACCTAGTAGATGCTAAAGCGGGCAAAGGTTCCTATTGGCTATCGACTCTAGAGGGAGCAAGGATTCTCAGAAGCTGGAATGCCATCCATCTCAAAACCTACTTTATGTAAGTTTACATGATTATTTTACAATGCAAATAAAACCAAGGTACGATCTTTATCATTCTAAATTCAATAAAAGTACTTGTTTCCATTTTTATCTATTTTTTGGAATAATTACTGACTTAAGTATCGGAGGGGCGTTAGCTAAGCTAACGCCCACCCCTAACATGTTTTTGTTTTGCAAGGAAACAAGAAACATTAGAATAAAACTCATTGGTTAACTAAGATGTAAGCATCCTCCCAGGAACTTAACATCTTAAATCAGGTACGGACTATCTCTTACTCTTTGTTTAGAAAGTATTTTTATAGTTCTTTTATCTTCTTTTATCAAATAAAATGTGACATCAGAAAAGATGTCGAAATCTTTCATTAACTTGTTATTTTGCAAGAAGTTGACACCTTAAATTGGAAGTCTCCAAATTCAGTCCAAATCCTCGTGAAAACAACCATTTTGAGACTGGCCATCTCACTTCCGTTTAAGGTACTTAATCCCTTCAAAGGTTTAAAGAAATTGCTTTCTTTCACCTCATTAAGGTTTAAACACCTCGCCTGGAGCGCACGATGTCAACCTTGATTGAGGTGTGTGGTGGGCCCGTATGTTTAATATATACGAATTACCCATCACCACTTAATCAATGTGTTAGACCCTAAGATCTTTACAATTGGTTATGACACATACGTGTCATCTAAGAACAAACGGTTATTGACATTTACATGTCAATCTAAGTAATTGCAAAGGATTTCTACATCCACTCGCAAGTTGTTACCATCTACGAAGAGGTTAACATATCAACCTCCTAAAATCATTTTTCGCAAAGATATTTGGGGAAAATTTTTACCAAAACCCAAGCAAAAGTTTTCCTACATGTTGGGGTATTTTTCAGCATGGTGACATCTTCAGTTGATCCTGCATGTCAAGATGTTATTCCACTGTAAAAATTGTTTTAATATTTACTTATTTGATATTTCCTAATATCTTTATTCTTATTTTCCAGATATTAAGAGAGAAGAATACGGGATATTTTCCTAGCACGTTCAACACATCTTCAATGGCAAAGAATGACTTGGTCTCATGGACGTTGAAAAGGATAAGGATCATCTCCGGGATTGTAGGAACAAACTCTTACCATTTCTTATATTTAAGGGGAGGTGGAGACGGAAATACACACGCATTCTTATATGCACACACTCTACGCACAAGTTAATTGTAATCCTCTCCATCCTCTTCCAAAGTTGTAACTCAATTATCATAGTGAAACTTTTAAGGTTGGAGACCTAACTCCCGGGGTTTTTTCCGAAGAGGTTGTCACCTCCAAGGTTTTCCTCGTTAACAAATCGTGGTGTCATTCATTCTTTTCATGTCATTGTTCCATATAGTCAAATTCCACATTCCCCTCCTTATTGTTTAATCCACACACTTGTCAAAGTTAAGATTCAACTCTATTGTTTTTTCTACCAAAACAATTTGGCGCCCACCGAGGGGCCTTGTGGTTTATCGGTTATTTGGATCATTTCCTAAGCAAATTCATTATGTCTGCACCCTCCAATGTGTCCGCCGCCGGCAAGAGTCCCGTTGTTGCTCCGATATCAAGAGGTAGAACCAGCTTGCTGCCGCCACCTTCTCAGACTGGACCTCAGCAAACACAACCTACGATGACTCCACAAAAGGGAGCGACCTCTTCCAATGTAGATGCTGACATCCGGAGTATCCTCACCAGGTTGAATCAAAGGTTGGACCAGCAAGACAACCAGTCAAAGGTGCTGACCAATTCCATGATTAAGATGCAGAAAGATCAACAACTCATCGCATCTCGGCTTGACAACATATCACCACTGCGTGCAAGGATCCTCAACGTCGACAACACCGAAGGATCCACACTTCAGAGTGAATTTATCCCAATGGGTAGTCCGCCTCAAACTCAACAGTTGTCATCCTTAATGACCTCAATACCTTTGCCTGGGGACACCATATTGACTCCACCTTCCTCAGGATTTACTCAGTTCATCCCATTCATTGACAACACTACTGTCACAACTACTACGGATAACTCTTGTTTGCTAAATAATCTTTTCAATAATAATAATTTCAATCGTATTCCTATGGCTGACCCTTTTGCAGGAAACCCACTAGCCAAGCAGATGCAGGATCTCAGAGAGCTAATAATGAACGTGTCGGGCGTAACTCCTCCAATCCAACCAGTGACTCAGAACTGCTACAATCAATCCCGGTTTGTCCCAGCAATTGCAAATGTTGACATCCTGAAGCGTTTCAGTGTACCATCTATGAAGTTGTATGATGGTACCACGGACCCAGAAGAGCATGTTGCCCACTATCAAGAAAAGATGGACATAATCCATATTCCGCTTCAATTCCGGAGGCCTGCTATGCAGGGGGTTTGATCAACCTTGTCCTGGACCAGCTCTTAAATGGCCGATTAGGCAACCCCTAGGTTCATTTGGTTCATACGCCCTCATCAACATGTTCTATAACCAATTCTCATGCAAATGACAATTTGAGAGGTTGACAAGTGATCTCTACAATGTGACCCAAGAAACTAACGAAACCCCGAAGGATTATGTCCACCGGTTCAATAAGGAAGTGCTAGAAATTCCCAATCTTGACATGTCGACAGCCACGTAAGCATTCAAAATGGGATCAAGAAAGATTCACAATATTATCAAGATTTAGTCATGACTCCATGTAAGCGGTTGGAAGAAGTCAGAGCAGGGCAATGAGATTCATAAGATTGGAGGAAGATGAGCCGCGAAGATCGAAGTCCTCAACCAAGATGTCGACATATGACAATCCCGACGTAAAGACCGAATCGTCCCATCGCAGAACCACCATTCCAATCCTTATCCAAGGATTGATACTAGCAAAATTAATTCAAAAGATGGTGAGGATGAAGATAGCGATAATGTGCCTAACATTTCTGATTATTGTTTTTCTCGTTGACATTTCGTGTATACTGCGCAATGGGCAACCTTGGGGACAAAGCCGATGGCCAAAGAAGACGGATAAGGCCACGGGGTGGCGTGACAAGTCAAAATGGTGCGCTTACCATGAAGACTTTGGACATGTTACTGAAGATGGCATCGCACTAAGAAAGGAGATCGCTTACTTGCTCTCGAAGGGACATCTCAAGGAGTTACCGGGATCCGTAAAGAAGAAGGCCGAAAGTGCGTAAGCTCCTCATGAAGCCGAAAGACCAGCTTTCTCCCCAAAGATCAACAAAGGTGATCAATTTCATTAGTGGAGGTTCGTAAATATGTGGTACATCCTATTCTGCCGCAAAATGACATGCTAAGGAGTCAAAAGAGGAGAAGCCAGAAAGACAGCCCAGGATGTCGACACCCTGCCAGGATCCAATCACCTTTGATGAAAGTGATCGAGATAACTTGCTGGAACCCCACCACGACGGTCTAGTTATTTCCTTGCAGATCGCCAACTGTACAATCTGGCGTATCCTGGTTGATGGGGGTAGCTTTGTCAATCTTATTACGTTGGGTACCCTTAAGGAAATGAACATCCCAAAATCGGAGATCGTTAAGAAGTCTTCAGTGCTCGTAGGCTTCAGTGGTGAGGTCAAAGAAACAGTGGGGGAGATAAAGCTTCCAATATACTCAAAGGGCCTTAACACCATGGAACGGTTCTGCATAATTGATTGTGCAACATCCTACAATGTCATCCTGGGAAGACCGTGGATTCATGGAATGAAGGCTGTACCCTCCACATACCATCAGTGTGTGAAGTTTCCATCACCTTGGGGTGTTCCTAAGATTTACAGTGATCAACAGGTGGCCAAGGAATGTTATAAAACTTCAATGAAGGCGTCGACATCTCTAAAACAAGCATAGCAATTACAGAGGAAAGTACGTGAAGTCCTGGAAGCTAGGGAAGATGATGTGAAAGAAGTATTGCTAGACCCTTCCAACCCGGACATCAAGGTACTTATTGGCACTGACATCCCATCAGATATAGAAGAGAAGCTTGTGGACCTATTAAGAAGCAGAATAAAGAGTTTTGCTTGGAAACATGATGACATGACAGACATCAGCAAAGATGTCATCACTCACAAACTTAACATAGATCCTAGCTTTAAACCAAGACACCGTAAACGTAGGAAGTTTGCGTAAAACCAAACCGCATCATCAAGGAAGAGGTAGAGCGCTTACTCAAAGCCAACATGATACGAGAGGTCGATTACCCAAGATGGTTAGCAAACGTGGTTGTGGTAGAGAAGAGGAACGGGAAATGGCGAGTTTGTGTTGACTTCACCGACTTAAATAAAGCCTGTCCAAAAGACCCTTTCCCTTTGCCACACATAGATTCGTTAGTTGATGCCACCTCCGGACATGAGCTCCTCACATTCATGGATGCATCCTCAGGATTTCAACAAATCCAGATGGAACCATCTGATCAAGAAGACACAGCCTTCATAACGCCCACAGGTATTTATTGTTATATTGCTATGCCTTTTGGACTAAAAAATGCAGGTGCAACATATCAGAGGCTCGTCAACAAAATATTCAAAGATCAGATTGGGGACACAATGGAAGTATACATCGACGACATGGTAGTAAAATCCAAGAAAGCCGAAGATCACATAAACAACCTATCTCAAACCTTTGACATCTTGGATTGTTTCAATATGAAACTTAATCCAGCTAAATGCAACTTTGGAATGAAGGCCGGGAAGTTTTTGGGTTATATGGTTACTAAAAGAGGCATTGAAGCCGCCCTGCAACGTATACGTGCTATTATCAACCTGTCGTCACCTCAATCTGTCAAGGACGTCCAAAGATTGACGGGAAAGATTGCTGCACTCACCAGATTCATCTCAAAATCCTCGAATCGATGCAAACCTTTCTACGATATCTTAAGGAAGAACAAGAAGTTCCAATGGGAGGACCAACATGAAGAAGCCTTTCAGGAGCTCAAAACTTACCTGTCCACACCTCCATTATTGGCCAAATCCCAGGAGGATGAACATCTCTACATCTACCTAGCAAGACGTAAGGCGCCGTAAGTGCAGCCTTGGTGACAGAACGAGATGGTTGTCGCAACCCATCTACTATATAAGTAAGACACTCTTAGATGCGGAGACCAGTACTCTCATTTACAAAAGTTAATTTTAGCTTTGATAATCGCTTCTATTAAATTAAGACACTATTTTGAAACACATACTATAATTGTACGCACTAACTATCCTATTAAGAATGTTATGAGAAAACCAGAGATGTCGTGTCAAATGGCGAAGTGGTCTCGTACAATTAAGCACATACGACATTAAATATGAGCCCGTAACAAGAATTAAATCCCAAGCACTAGCCGATTTTGTGGCCGATTTTAGTCCAACCATGCAACAAGAGGTGGAATTGGAGGTACAAAGAACTTCAAGATGATGACGTCCCCGAAGATATGGACTCTCTACACGTATGGTGCCTCTAACATGAGAGGTACAGGTCTTGGAGTTGTACTCAAATCGCCACAAGGGGACATAATACCACAATCCATCGCCTGCAGCTTCAAAGCCACTAATAATGAAGCGTAATATGAGGCATTAATTGCAGTGTTTAACAAGAGCCCAGACCTAGATGTCAAGCATATCCGGGTGTTTATGGATTCTTTACTAATTGTTAACCATTACAACGGATCCTACATAGCAAAAAATGCTAAGATAACGACATATTTGGAAATCGTAAAAATTCTTTCGGCCAAATTCAAATCCTTTTCCTTGGAACAAATCCCACGAGAAGAAAATTCTCAAGCAGATGCCCTGGCAAACTTGGGTTCACCTTCAAAAGCATTTCACGATAAGTATCCCAATTGTGCATATTGACATCCCAAAGAATTGATCATCTTGAGATGTTCGCTCTAGATGTCGACGTACCCTCCTCTCCAAAGAAGAACCTCGGGATGCTCCTATTATCAAGTATCTCTTAGATGATACGATCCCAGCCGAGGAGAAGAATGCTAGAGCCTTCAGGGTAAGAGTATCTAAGTATTTACTTATTGATAACCAGTGTTCTAAAAGACCCTGCCTAAGGGTGCCTAGGCTCCGCCTAGGCGCTAGGCCCCTCTCCAACGCCTAGTTCTAAGCCCCGCCTAGGTCCTGACTAATTCCGATTAATCCCGACTAGTCCCCGCCTAGGCGCTAGGCCCGGCTCCGCCGCCTAGCATCCGCCTAGCGTTTTTTAGAACCTTGTTGATAACCTCTTGTTTAGAAAATCTGCTACAGGTCACTACTTAAGATGTCTAGAAGCAGATAGAGCCCATCAGGTTCTCAAGGAGCTGCACGAAGGACAATGTGGAAATCATATCGGGGGCAGAAGTCTGTATACCAAGGCTCTTAGAATGGGCTATTTTTGGCCCACAATGAGAAAAGATGCCGTTGACTACGCAAAGAAATGTGATTCCTGTCAACGACATGGGGACATCCTACACCAACCGGCTGAACTACTACATCCTATCCTGTCGCCATGGCCGTTTATGGTTTGGGGAATGGACATCGTAGGAAAATTACCCAGGGCACCAGGTGGAAGAGTATTTCTACTGGCTATGACAGATTACTTTTCTAAATGGGTAGAAGCTGAGGCGTACGTACAAGTTCGTGATCGAGAAGTTATATCTTTTATCAAAAGAAATATATTCAGCCGATTTGGGATACCTTCGGAGATAATTTGTGACAACGGCTCCCAATTCATTAGTAAGAAAACCCAAGATTTCTTGACATCTTGGGGAGTCAAGATGGTGACATCTTCACCTATTCACCCTCAAGCCAATGGACAGGCAGAATCTAGCAACAAAATAATCATAAGCAACTTAAAAAAGAGATCGAACCGTAAGAAAGGACGATGGACGTAAGAGTTACCAATGGTTCTATGGGCCGACGTGAACGACATCTAAGAACACTACCGGTCAAACCCCTATTCACTTGTATTTGGAACATAATCGCTATTCCAAGAAGTACTTGTACCTACGCCGCATACGCTTGTTGACATCCGAACATAATAAGGACATCTTGATACGTGACTTAGATACCGTGGACGAATTAAGGGACATGGCCAAAGTTCGCATGGCAAAGATATCAACAAAGGGTAGCCAGATCTTTACAACAAAAACGTAAGGATTAGAAGGTTTCAAGTAGGAGATTTAGTCCTACGAAAGGCATTCCAAAATACAAAGGAGCCCAATGCAGGCAAGCTCGCCCCAAAATGGGAAGGACCCTACCTAATAGATGCACAGGCAGGGAAAGGAGCATATCGCCTGGCAACCTTGGATGGCCAAATGATACCACGAAGTTGGAACGCCATTCACCTTAAAAGGTATTACATCTGAACGAAACCCCCCTTAAACTCATCTCTTCCCAGGTATGAATAATCTTTTATTTATTGGTAACCTTTTATTTTTCTATGTACTCTTTCATTTACTTCATTGCTAATCAAGATGTCACTAACACACCTTGTGGTGAGACGTCAACCTTAGTTGGCATCCGTTTTTAATATGTTTCTGTCTTATGAGGTGTTGACATATTTACATGGGGACATGTCGAAAGTACGCAAAGAACAACAAATTCTCCTCCGTCAGAGACTGGCCATCTCTTCTTAAGTAAAGGTACACAATCCCTTCTAAGGTTTAAAGAGTTAATTACCTCTTTATTAAGATGTTAGGTTACCACACCTCCGCCTGGAGCGCAAGTTATCTCTTTAATTGAGGTGTGTGGTGGGCCTATATGGGTAAACTCATATAGCTTACCCATTCCCACTCAGTTAAATGATTGATCTTACGTATTATTCTTGTGGTTATGACATATACATGTCATCTTAAGTATCTACAGCTTTGACATACTATCATGTCACCTTACGAGCATAACAAGTAACCATACAAAGAAAGATTTCATCCAAAAGAAAACAAGCCTTGACATGCTTGAAAACTACTAAACCTTAACTAGATTAAAGTTACCATAAAAACATCCAAACTACCAAAGTTAAAGTGCAAAAGTGTTGGACCAACCCAACACGTAAAAGGAATTGTCTTTGGTCCTTATGGACCCATTACATAACCAAATAAAAATTAAAATTTTCTTAAGGGATTCCACCCCAGTAATATCATCCAAAAACTAAAACAGAATTGTTTTACCTTTTTCAAGTGGCATCTGCCGCAGGTGTTGCTTGGGGAGTGACTTCTCTAACCTCTGTTGCATCCTTTACAATCGCTTCATTTGGGTTTGAGGACACCTCACCTTCATCCACTGGTTCTCCTGTCAACCTGGAAAAGTGGGCACATTCCTTATCGAGATCCCAACTCTCAGCCTTCCCTTCTCGAAACTCCCTTATCATCTTGATCTTACACTGGGAAACAGTCTTAGCAGCAGCCAACTTGCAAGAACCTTTAACCTCCGCAATCTCCTTAAGATGATCCTCCTCGCTTTTCGCCAAGCTATTCAGTAAGTCCTTTACTGTTTGCTCCTTCTCTTCCAATGACTTGCCTTGTTGCTCCAGGGTCTTTTCATGCACCTTCACCTTGTTCTCTAATACTGTCTTCTCCTTCCTAACCAAAGAAATGTCAGCTTTTGATTTCTTCTTTAGCATCTCAATTTCTTTTACCAAATCCTCCACATACCCTACAGTCTGAAAAATAATAACTCGACATCACTATATGTTGTAAAAACTTTTTGAGTTAGTCAAGTCCAATTAACAACATCTTACCCCAGTCGCATAACTCATGTATTTCTTCTTGAAATCCCCTACTGGCATTCCATCAAAAGAATCTCCAACTTCAACCACCTCTTCTTGACTGGCCTTTCTCTTCTTCACCCTAGAACCAATACCCGCACTCTCATCTAAAGCCGGAATCTTCTTGGGAGCGGGTGGAGGTTTCATCTCTATCTTCAGAGCAGTGCCTTCGAACATGGCTTCAATATCGTCAAGATCAAAATCCGATCCTGAAATAACTGGTTTGGAAACTGCATTGACATATGAAGATTGTCAAGAAATGTAGTAAATCAGATTGATAAACTAAAGTGAAAAGACAACTGTAGACACCCCATTCTGAACACATCGGATCATACTTATACCACTCTAAGTCTCGCTTTGAGTCAAGAAGTAGAAATCCACCATTTCGTCATGTTTCGTTAAGTTTTGACTAACTACCGTTAGTTTGGGACTAAACTGCATACGAGATAATGAGGAAAGGACAAAACTGTCCACAGGAGCAACATCTCGCCGCGAGATGGCGTGTCTCGCGCGAGATATCTCCCTCTGCAGATTGCAGACGACAGTTCCCTCGTCGATTTCAACCTCTTTTCGGGATAAAACTTTATCTCTCCGGCCAACCAATGGGAGAGGAGGTCTAGAACCATCTGATAGGGTTTTAACTCTCCACTTCTTCATACCCAACCTCTATAAATACTTGGTGACTTCCAAGGGATCGGAGGTCGGAAATCGAAAATCCCAAACCTCGAATTTACACAACACACACATTTTGTCGTTTTCTTTCCCTGAAGGAATCCCTCAAAATCACCCTAAAAACTCACCTCATAGTTTGTTTGTCAACCTTGTTGATAAACAAGCATCAATCTCCAAACCAAGGACCAAGGCGAAGCTCTGTCCGTGTGAAGGGTCGACTCTAAACTTGAGTCGAAACTCTGCCCAAATCACCTCACGCAAGGTAATTCCTAATCTTCCTTCTAATTGATTGTTAGAGTGGTATAAGTCCATAGAATCTAGGATCGGCCTAGAGCCTCTCCAAATCATGGAGACGGTCTCGAAGCAATCGATTCTACATTCCGTTTGACCTCGTCAAATGGACCTTTATTTATAATATTTAGATTCGTTTTTTACTTCTTCTTTTGAAAAACCTCTCTTTTCTTTAGCAAGACCGATCTCCGGATTGGGTGAAATGGATGCCTTCTAAACCTACCCATTTCATAACCTAAGCCCCGAACTCAAATCTCTTTCAAATGGTTTTTCTATGTTTCCAATCAAATAATATAGGTGGCGACTCATAAAAAAAAATAAAAGGAATCAGAATTTCTTTCTCGCAACGTTACAAAGGGCGACTCTGGGGGCTGAAAATTAAGAGGCTTAAACTTGCGTCAAAATTAAAAGAGAGGTTTTCAAAAAAATTGTAAATTCGATTTTGCTCTCGGATGAGGCATATCTCGCACGAGATATCATATCTCGCGCGAGATATCGCCTCGGCATCTGGTTGTTTTCTCGGTTTCTCCTGCTCATCTCATAATCCAAGACGAGAGTCGAACACGCAAGGGGATCCTGAATTCATTATCTCGCAGAAGTTTCGCATCTTAAGGCCTCCCTTAAGGTGTAGAACTCGGACCTTTATTTTCCTTAAATAATTGATTATTATTTATGAACTGCGTGTGATTGGGTTTTATTTAATTAAAGTCCGGTCCATTGGGGATTCGGGAGTTGTAAATTAAATTATTTATCTCTCTTTATCTCTCTTTATGTGGAACTACGACGGCCTGAGTCTTCCTAGATTGGGAGAAACGTAGGCAACCACTTGGTGCGGCCACTATCTGTTTTCTCTTTTGACTTTCAAAAAAAAACTTTCTATTTTACTCTATCACATAGATTGACTATCACACACGCGCACATCATACTATAACTGTCATTGCACCGCATACCCTCTATAAACCCGGACCCACACCAAGGACGGATGACGGTAACCACCTAGTCGCCGGTCTCTCCGGGTTGGACAATCCCACTCCGCGTATTCAATCCACCTAGATTGTCATATCGCGGGAGCCTAGCCTTCCAGCCCTGCATCGCCACATTCTCATGTAGATTGACTTTTTAGGATCACTCCGTGACCGGTCGGTTTTGACTCGGTGATCTTTTCTTGTTTTTGACCAAAACAAAGCCATGCAAAATTGACAATAAAGAAGGATTCGGAAAAGTCCCTTCGAAAAAGTCCTTCTAATGACCCTTTCGGATGTCCCTTCAAGAAAAATGTGCATATAATCCTTCAAAAAAAAACAAAAAACAATCTTACATGGCTTTGTTTTACAAAAATCGGATTGATTGCTTAGTCGTTAGGTTCTGATAAAGGCCTTAGAAACCCCTCAAAACGGACTTTCCGTTCCGACCAAAAATTAGGGCTAAATAAAAATCGACTTTCCGTGTGATTATCTCGCGCGAGATTACTAATCTCGCACGAGATAATGCTTCTGTCTCGCTGAATTTGAGCCTCGAGCCATTTAAGCTCGCTTCCGACTCGTTGGGGCTAGATCCCGATATCTCGCATATCTTCCGTCGCTTCCGAAGCTACTCAACTCCAAGACTCCCAACACAATGTCTCGACATCGACAACATTCCGGGAAATGAGACCCCGTCCGAAAACAAACACAAACTTCTGGAAGAAGCCAATGATCGCCTAGAAGTGCAAGCTTCCCAAATCCACACTCTCGTGGAAGAAATTCAAGAGCTTAGGGCTGCACTAGCCAACAAAGAAAAGAAGAAGAAAAATGACTCTTCCTCCGGAGAAGAGGAGTCATACACTAAAAGGGCCAAGGGTCGCCGCAAAAGCAAAGGCAAGAAAAAGAGGTACGAGTCTAGCTCATCATCTTCCTCATCCGACAATGAAAGCTGCACATCCAAGAAAGAAAGCAAGGGGAAAGCAAGAATGAACCCCTTACCATGGCCATGCTGGAAAAGAAACTTGCATCCCTTGATGTGAGTAAGGGAGCCTCACTCTCTATTGATTACGATACCCTCCGTCAGTCCATGTCAAAACTTCCTAGAAAGTACAAGACACCCGACATTGCAAAATTCAATGGCACCACCTGTCCCAAATCACATTTGGAGACCTACTCTTGGGCTATGCTACCTATGGGTGTTGATAACAATCTGTTAGCCCAATGCTTTCCACAAACTCTCGATGGTGCTGCTAGAGATTGGTATATGACCCTCCCACTCTCAACAAGACTAGACTGGCCACTCGCTAGTTGTACTTTCCAAAAGCAATACGAGGACAACTCCACTTATCGCACCACTAGAAGGGATCTTGAGCAAACCAAGCAGCTTCCAAACGAGTCCTTCACAGATTTTGTTAAAAGGTGGAGAACCAAGCTAACCGAAATTGTTGATAGGCCCAGCCTAGACGAACAAATTCACATCCTCATACAATGCCTTAGAGAGGAATATCAAGACAAGCTAGCCGGAAACTATTTTCCTAGCTTCGCCGAACTTCACAAGTCGGGCATACGGTTAGATGACCTCATCAAACAGAAAAGGGAAGCCAAGAAAGAAAGTGGATTCCGTTACAACAAGAGCTCTTCTTCCTCTTCCAATCCCAAGGATGCATCTGTCAATGCCATTGTTTTCAATCATCCTGGAAATGGTAAATACTCCGCGGTGCCCCCACCACAAAAGAAGAAGAAGGATAGACATTATGACAAGCTTGAAGGAATCACCCAAGAAGAACTCTTCAAGTGCTTGTCAAGAACGGGAAAATCAAACCAAGAGAAGGTGGGCCTCCAAAGAAAGATCTTCCCGCCAACCATGCTCATCACCTCTTCCGCAAGTACCACAAACTTCACCGGTCACGACACCAACTCTTGCTTCCACTTGAAAGACGTCATCCAAGATTTGTTTGACGATAAAGAGATAGGGTTACCAAATGTTTTTACTAATCCTTTGCCAAACAATGAAGTCAATTTAATAGAGATAGAAAGTAGCTTCGAGGACCCTACTCGTCTAGCCACAATTGTGGACGAGAGCCCTCTTGAGTTTAATGAATCTTCTTTACGTTATATGATGTCTTGGGAGGAAATCTTAGAACAAAAGGGAAGGGATCTAAAACAAGCCAACCTACTCACACGATCCGGTCGTGTGATCATCAACAAAGACCCAAGGGATGAAAATCCTCCAAAACAAGCTAAAGCCTCATCGTCAAATGAACCGAGGACCCTCTCTTAACTCAATTGAAAAAGACACAAGCAAATATCTCGGTTTGGGATCTCATAGGAGCATCTCACAAGCACCGTGAGATGTTGAAAAAGGCATTAGCTCAAATGACCATTTCCTCGAAGCAACACCCGAAGAGCTCACTCAAATGATTGGCCAAGTGCGCTTTGGCAACGTCATCACTTTCACTGACTTGGACCTCCCATCCTATGGGAACAATCATCATGAGGCCCTTTACATAATTGCTAAGGTGAATGGGTACCGAATGCCACGCATTTTGGTCGACAATGGTTCTGCAATCAATGTCCTCCCGAAGAAAGCCTTATCATCATTAGGCCTCACCCACAAAGACCTCAAGCCATCCGGGCATACTGTAAGGGGGTACGATTGTACTGCTAGAACCGCTCTGGGATCAGTTGTAATACCTGTAGAAATGGGACAAGTCACTATGAGCATCGAATTTCAAGTCATCGACATCCCGGCATCCTTCAACTTGCTAATTGGTCGCCCTTGGCTACATGACATAGGGGGTGTGCCCTCCTCCTTGCACCAATGCATCAAGTTCAGACACAACAACACGATAGTCACCATACACGGAGAGATGGTCACTGCTAGTCCTATCCTCGAAGTACAACATAGCACTTCTGATTTTCTGTTCAGTGGTTTCGAGATCGAGAAAGAAAGCACTGTGAACGTCATAGACACCTACAACGAGAACGACTACTCAAAGGCACTCAGGTTTTCCGGAAGCCTTCCTGTCTGGAGAATGATGCTAGCAAAAGGGTACTTTCCTGGATTGGGGCTTGGAAAGCACTTACAAGGAATAACGGAACCACCACCAGTCCCCCCGCCTCACACAAAGCATGGACTAGGATACGACATCTCCATCCACGATGAAGATGACATAGAAGAGTGGGGCTTCACTCAAATCAAGTGGGAAGGAACCTCGTACAAAGACTGCAACGACCAAAAGTCCAAGGATTGCAACCTCAAACCATATCGGAGGACACTCAATGGCTACTTTGTTCGAGAAGGGGAAAGAATTCCCTACTTTATCTTTTCAGAACCATGGACTGATGATAAAGGAAAGCGCCAACCGGGCTTTGAAATCTTCAGCGACTGCGATGCTTCTCCAGATGAAACAGAATCCGTCCCACTGATCCCTAATGATTTGTGGGGCACGAAGGCGTAAAATGACAAGCGAATGGGACTTTGTGTTGGGAGAAGACATCTTTGCGACAGTTCCAAGACTGTGCCGGTTAGAAGACGGCCCGGATTCATGCAATATCCAAGGGGGACGCTCCAACTACCGACTACACAAGACTAATACGTAAATGTGATAAGCCAATTCTAAACCGGCACGTCACCGGAGGACCAGCTTGTTGATGAAGACTTCATGATCAAAGAGCTTGGTTGCACTCCCCACCCTCGCAGAAGATAGGCCCTACAACTTTTACATTAGAAGCGTGCTCCACCTCCGATGAACTCACTCAAGAGGAAATCGAGGCGGTGGCCGAACATGTATTCCCTTACTTCCTTAATGAAAACTTTGATCTTTCCGAGTACCCTGAGATTGCTAACATCGTAAATGATGAATTAACTAATAATAATCAATATAACGAACACGTTAATAATGAATCATACGATGAGATAGATCAAGATAGCGAACAAATCTTAAAAGAATTAGCTAAGCAAGTAGGTCGTTGTGGAAAGAATGGCCCCGTTGACGACGAGGAAATGGAAACAGATAATCTTGGGACAACGAAAGACCCCAGAGAAACAAAGATCGGCAGCTTCTTCAAGGGGGAAGACAGAGAAACCTTGACCCAGCCTCCTCGAGAATATGTCGACGTATTCGCTTGGTCCTACAAAGATATGCACCGGTTGAATCGGTCCGCTGTAGAACACAAGATACCACTTTGCTACCCAACGCCAAGCCGCCAAGCGTAAACTACGCGAGAATCAAGCCGGAATGGTCAATGCAAGTGAAAGAAGAAATCATGAAACTCTTGAATGTAGGGTTCATCAAAGTGATTGAATATCCGGAATGGTTAGCAAACACGGTGCAAGTAGCCAAGTCGAACGAGAAAATACGAGTCTGTGTTGATTTCAGAGACTTGAACAAGGCATCCCCCAAAGATGACTTCCCGCTACCAAACATAGACATGTTGGTCGATGCCACAACAGCATACTGTAAGTACCCAAATCTGGCTCATGCCTTCCGGTTAAATTTCCCGGCAATTTCGGTAAGTTTCCCGGTAATTCCCCGGACCTTCCTAAAGGTTCCTCGGAAATGTTCTGGAACAGTCCCAAATTAAATTAAGGGCTGAAGGGAGCCTTCCTAATTAAGAAACACGTTTTTCTTAATTAGGAAGAGGGTTCTAGAATTTGCCACCTTGCATGGTTCTAGAAATGCTGAGTCACAATGGATAATGCCGCACGGCTGCATTAGCTCGCTGTCCCTAGCCGTACGGCTTCATTAGCCTTATCCAGACTGCCTATAAATAGAGCCCTCCTCTACCCATTTCAACACACACAATCCATAGCAAGTCACCCACAAACACTCCAAATACGTGAAGAATACTGCTGGAAGCTCAAGAAGGTGAAGAAGAAGGCCAAGAAGCTCCCTCCCTCCTCCTTGAAGATCCAAGACCAACCTCTCCTCCTAGCTCCGACTGAAGAAGAAGGAAGCCATTGGTAACCTTGCACGCCCTACCTTTGCATCCTAATTGCTTTATAAATTGCTCATTGCATTGTCTTTATATTGCTTGGGACTTGGTAGATTAAAGATCCTATCTTTATATTCCCCCTTCCCCTTTGGCATGCATTAGACATCATTTGTCATAAAAATGTAGTCTTTTCCTATAAAGGTGCATCCTTTGCACCTAAAACCCACATTTTCAAATAAAAATGTCATCTTCATGCATCCTTTGCATATAAAAATCAAATCTTTTTTCAATCAAAATGCATCATTTGCATCCAAAATCCCTTGTTCAAGCATCATTTGCTTTAAAGACCATGTCTTTACCATAAACTAGCATCATATGCTTTTCAAAATGCAATCTTTATGCATCATTTGCATAATGAATGCCAATTTCTTCAACAAAATGCATCATTTGCATAAAAATCAAATCTTTATGCATCATTTGCAATAAAGATTATTTCTTTAAACTAAGTGCATCATTTGCAACCCAAAAATGTCATCTTTTCATTAAAGATTCATTTTTACATACATTTCCCCCATTCCCCCATTAACAACCTAGGAATGGACCGGTGTAAAAGATCCTATCTTTACATCGTTCCTTCCATTAAAGGTTCCATATCTCTTTAGAAAGGGACACCTTGAACCCTATATCTCCGATTATCGCTTAAGAAAGAGTATGAAGCATCTATACGAGCTCGACCGTCTTAAAGCGTAGGATTGATGGGCTAAGGACCCTCCTTTTCTAAAGAACCTCATCTTTGACCAAAAGAGAGTCATTCTCTCGATCACGCAAGTCCCGAGGGTCCCGAGGTTAAAATGCGATGATCACAAGTCATAAGATGAGGACGGGATCATAATCCCAAATACATAAAATTCCAAGGAATCCCGAGCGACAACCAACAAATGGTTTGTACGTCCGGAAGACGACTTGGGACATTCCCTCCTTATTTTCAAACACATGCACACAAGAAAGCACGCAAGCAAGCACGATTAGAAATCTTGGGAGACTTGCTCCGGCAAGGCACTTTGGGTGAACGCCAAACGTTCTTCCCAAGGGTAACTTAACCTCCGAACCCAAGTAAAAACCTTTTTTCAAAGTTTTGAGGTAATCAAAATGGCGTGGCGACTCCGTTTTTCAAATAACTCGGATGTCTTCAAACTCGCGTGAATCCAACAAAATTTGGGCACCACATTCACAGTTTGGCGACTCCGCTGGGGAAATACCCAAAGGAGAAAAGCTTCTATTTTCAAAACAAAAAAATTGATACTCGGTATATAGGTGGAAACCACTTACCCTTCCTGTACACTCCCTGACGTGGGAGTTAGGATAACCGATGGTTTAACAATCCACGTACCAGTATCCCTTTTCGAAAAACAATTTTGAAAAAAATAAAAGAAAGCTTTTCCCTTTGAGCGGGTTAGACTTCCATCGCCGATTTCATTAATCGTGCTTGCTTTCTTTACCATGCATTGCATCATTTGCATCTTGGAATTTGTGCATACTTTGAAACGGGAAACAACCCGAAAAATAGCAAAAGGAGTGGAACCTGGAAAATTGATCCATGCGGTCGTACGGCTCAATCCTCCTTGGATTCGACCGGGCGACCTCGGTGGCAATTCCACCGGGAAAAATCATGGTTAATCTGGCGATCCCTAGCAGCTTGGGGCTACTCGGCTCCATGAGCGGGGGCTCCCGAGAAAATTTACGTGATTACGTGTTGCATTTTCCCCGTCCCGAAAATCATTCCTTTAAAACACATTATGAAAATCTCTGTTTTAACTCAAAAGGAACATTTTTAGGAGACCGCACACTACGCGCACTGATATATCCTGTACACTTTGCACGCACGTCCTTCAAACCCGAGGGTGATTCCAGTGCGATCACGGACGGCCTTACGATGCTCCGGGCGCGCACGGAATCATCCCAACCTCCCCATGGCGGCCGGTGTCGACCAATGCACGGTCCGTGTCACACGTTTCAAAAAACCGTGACTTTTGGTTGGTTTTTGGTCTAGTCCGTGTCATATAGCCCAGGTTGCATACCCACGTAAAGGTCAAGCCTTAGCTCATAACGGAAGCCAAGATTTTCGCTCAAGCGAAATTCTGCCGAAATTCCGATAAGGAAAAATCGGTGGGATCTTGACTCCGACATTGACTATTGACCTTGACCCGCACGGAATGCGTAAGAGTCAAGACCGAGTCTTTGCCAAAAATCAAAAGATCTTTCGCTCAAGCGAAGCTACGCCAAAATTCCGACAAGGAAAAATTGGCAAGATCTTGACCGGCATTGACTTCGATTCCGACCCACGCACCGTGTATGCAACAAAGTTCAATGTGACACCGTGTCATCCGGCTTTTTACCGCCCGACCCATGCCTATTATTCTCTCGGACATTACCGAAAGTCAAAAACCGTCATTCGCTCAAGCGAAACTCGCCAAAGATCCGTCGAGGCGAGAGACGAGACTTTCCGGTATTGCCTTGACTATAATCCGCATCGCTCGTGCGTTGAAAGGTCCTATGACCCGCTAGACCCGATAGGAGCGTTCTTTACTCTCGGTCGGTGGGATCCGCGTGCCCTATAGGACCCTCGCCGGCTGTCCACCACTGGGAGGTCGAAATACGGGTGGAATACGAGGGGCTTATAGACGTAGTGACGGAACCCACCTGATCCGGGATCTAGAGTAGTTGTGAAAAAGAAGGGCAAAATCCCTTTTCCAACCAAATAGATATTAATAAAAGACAACATTTTAAGTAAACTTGAAGATTCTAATTTGCATATTGCTCGAGCCTTCACCTAAATACCTACCCCGAGTCTAAACCTTTCCTATCCCTTTCCCGCGGCGAGAAAGAAGTGGGTGAGAACAGGGTCGGCGACTTGTTAGCACGGAATCCTCGGAACAGTTCGCGAGAATCCTCGGTTTCGAGAGTCGAGAATGGCCGATTTGACGAGAGAACAGTCTTGGTTTGGGTAACGAGATGACTAGGGAAGAAGAGCTAGCCTATAACCAATGCCCTCCCCCATCTTCATATAACCCATTGCCAAAGACCGTCCCTTCTCGAGTCTTCTCCAATACCCCAAGTTGTTAGGGTCCCGACACCCTCGCTTCCTCTGCGTCCCCCAGGACCTTTTTCCTCCTTTCGGCTGAGCCTACTTTGGAATCCCGGTGCCAATTTGACCTTTCCAATTTTGTCAACGCACGTGAATTTGCCTACCTCTCGGACGGCTACGGTGAAGAGTCGATCGGAAACGAGAATAGGAATGGATGGATTTACTGGCCGATGATGACGGTTCGGTAAAAGGAATGGACTTGGAGCCAACGGAAGTGAAACCCGAAGGGCAAGATGAGGTAGAAAGCCACGGACTGGAATAGGGGATGAAATCACTTCAAAGTGTGTACGGCCTATGCAAAGGCTCGGAGAAGGATGCTAGCTTAGATGAGGTAGTGTATGAGTCCTATATCCTAGAGTTCAATACTCCGTACAAGGACTTGGTAGGTGAATGGAGGAACTTGATCGAAGCTTTAGCCAAAAGAGGGAAGTGGGCTCCGCCCACCGATCTGGAACATGTAAGCGTCGCCGAAACCAAACTCTCATCAGGAAGGGTAGACTCTATCACAGTGTTAGTAGTCACTCCTGAAACTTGGTACGAAGAAGAATGTATGGATGCCTTGGAAAGAGTCACGAGTTTAGAGGCGACCCCGAGTCCCCTTTATGTCCTACGATGATAATGATGTTTTCTGGTAATCCCTAAGCCCAAGGAAGAATACGAGATACCCCTCATATGGCGTCAAGTATCCCGACACTGCTTTTGCCCTCATTGGTCATAAGAGCCAAGGCGAAAGTTCCCACGAGCTACTTGTAGTGACAGCGATGAAGACACGGTCGAAGTGCCGGAAGGGACAATAGAGGAGTGGTTAGCCCGAAGCCAAAAGCCCGAGAAAATCTCTCGACGGTAAGGAAAAGGAACCCGCCATGAGGTTTGACCCCGCGTAAATCCTTATTGATGATGGAATTTCCCACTTCGAGAAAATGTTTGGCCAACGTCAAAGATGCCGTCGAAGGTTGACCCCAGGGAAAGAAAAGACATGCTTGACGGTGATGAGGAATGTGATCCTACTCTGTTAAAGAAGTTGCTAGGTTCGGATGAGAAAGCCATTTGCCAAGCTCCAAACTCCGGAAGTGATAATTCTTGTTGCATGCGACTTTGAAAAGTTTGAATGAGGCTGTGAAAGCTTTAAACGGAGAATGTGAAGTTGAAATCAGCCGGTCAAACTCGAGAAAAGGTCAAAAGCCGGTAACACAGGACCAGTTCGGGAAGCCGCCTATGCTTCGCGGCACCGTCAATCGGATCAATCGGCGAGAATTGGCCGTACGCCGGTAAGAATCCGCCTCGACTTTGAAAGAATTGTGAGAATCCTCCGGTAGGAATAATGACCAAGGAAAATCCAATGTCTATGTGATGACTCGATGCAGGCGGATGAATGTTGAGCGGCCTAAGGGTGACAAAAGAAGCACCGTCTACGAGCCAAAAACAAATAAAAGACCTTATAAGCCGGAAGCGTAAAAGCCTCGACTCGATAAGGAGGATCCGAGTCCTAACTCGGTTGAAGTGTACCCAAGCCAATATCTCCTTATGGTCCCTGTTGACCTCTTCATACCCTCATAAGTTGAAGCTAGAAGAAAGTTTGGCCAAGACCATGGTGCCCATAGATGTCACCCCGAGATGAGGTCGTCCAAATGATTGGAAATATCCACTACGGAAACATCATTACCTTCACCGACTTAGACACACGCCAAAGTATGGGGCTAGTCATAACGAACCTCTTTACATCACGGTCCGGTTAGAAGAGCGTCGATTGCCACGAGTATTAGTCGATGGAGGGTGCAATGAATGTCTTGCCGGCTAAAATGATGGATTTATTGGATCAAGCCAACGGACTTAAAGCCTTCTAGTCGGACTATTAAGGCCTATGACTCCCTTTGCACGATCGGTTTTGGGGATCGCCACTCTCAAGATGTGGTTCGGAAAAAAGGTCATGGACGTTGACTTTCAAGTTATTGATATTCCGATTTCATTTCTTGCCTTCTTTGGGACGGCCTTGGATCCACCGGATAAACGGGGTAGCCTCTACTTTGCATCGGTGCGTCAAATTTCGGTCGAGTGATGGAACTATCACCACCATTTATGGAGACATTAAGTGTCATGGTAGAAGGAACCAAAGACTGGGATATCCCGATATTGGAGATCAAGCACGATGATGAAGGGTTAGCATTGACCGGATTCTCCGTAGCTTCTTCCAAGGCACAAGTGTGTTGCACGACCTCACCACTACTTCCGATAAAATCCCTCACCTTGCCATGAGAATGATGCGAAAAATGAGTTATCTTAGGGACTTGGATTGGGTAGAAGACTTCAAGGTCGTAACACCATCATTGATGTGAAGGAACAGACTACCGAGATATGGCTTGGGGTACAAACCGAACTCTCGGGATGCCGGAAAAGCTAAAGGCACGAAAGGTGAAGGGGTCCGGCTCCATCCTTACGGTCTGTCTCGACCCATTACTTTACAAAAGGAGGGACACAATATGATGAAAGTGATCGCGGATCTCCTTGCGAAAACCCTTCTAGAGAACCTTGAGAAAGTTAGGGAAAGCCAACCAATCCCGTTCGAAGAATGTTCCTTGATTTGCCAAATATCCACAGGGCTACCACTACCGTTCGAGAATGAGTACGTCTTCAAAGGAAATCCGGCCAAAGTGTCAAAGAGTCAAGCATCCGGGACAATGGACTTCTCCACCTTTGAGTTAGCTCTTCCAAAGATCAGCCAGATAGAAGGCGCCGGCCGGTGAAGACGATCGGTGGGGTTTGCAAGAGTTGTTTGACGAAGAAGCACAAATCCCGAGACTTGATTGACTTGATTCGAGACGATGAGATAGTTGCCATTATTGAGACGATGGTGAAAGTCATTTTGATCCTCGCACTTTGGTGACTAAGACGAAATGCCATTGAAGAATTGGGAGACATTCTCGGGGCCGATAGCCGATCGACGGCAAATGATCACGGAGCTTGGATTGGTACCCCGTCCTTCTCAACCCGGTCGTGTCAAACACCTGTTGTCTATTCGGTCGAGTCAGAATCTTTGAATTCCGAGTCCTCGAAGTCATCCGAAGGCCTCACGCCTGAGGATTATGAAAATGTAATCGATGTCATCTTTCCCTTATTTTGAATGAAATGACAAATCTTTCGATTATCCTCTTATTGCCAACTTAACAAATGATAAATTAACTCAAAACTTAACAATAGTTAATAATGAATCATTTGAACAAGATGCAAACACACTAAACGAACAATACATTAAAGAAATCTTTAGCGGGTTTCGAGAAAAAAGAGGAAAACCGGGCCCAAGTGCTGAGGAGGTTTTGATAAGTGTGAACTTGGGTACTATTGAGGAACCTAAAGAGACACGAGATTGGAAGCTTCTTCCGGGGTTGAAAGGACAGATTGATCGAGCTGCTCGAGAGAATACGTCGACGTGTTTGCATGGTCATACAAGGATATGCCGGGGCTAGACGGTTCGATAGTAGAGCACAGTAATCCCTCTAGCACCGAGATGCTAAGCCGATAAAGCGGCGAGAAAGATCAAGCCGGAATGGTCTCTACGGGTCAAAGAAGAAATTGAGAAGCTCTTGCGGGTAGGATTCATCGAGTCATTGAATATCCGACATGGTTGTCCAACATCGTGGCCGTAACCAAGGCCAATGGGAAGGTGCTTGCCTGTGTGGATTTCCGAGATCCGAACAAGGCCAGCCCCAAAGACGACTACCCTCTGCCCTTGAAACATAGACATCCCGGTGTACTCCACCGCCCACTACGAAGTCAAATCCTTCGTTGATGGTTTTGCGAGCTACAACCGGATCAAGATGGCCGAGGAAGACCAAGAAAAGACAAACTCCTTCACCACACCATGGGAACCTACTGTTATACGGTAATGCCATTCGGGCTCAAGAATGCGGGGCTACTTACCAAAGGGCGGCGGACCGCGCTTTTTCATGACATGATCCACAAGGAGATTGAGGTCTACGTAGATGATATGATAATCCACTCCAAAGGAGAGGGTGGGCGGCACTTTGTTGACCTACGAAAATTCTTTGAGAGGTTGAGACGGCATTCCATGAGACTAAACCACACTTGCCAAATGCACCTTCGGAGTGACAAGGGGAAAAGTGCTTGGGTATATGGTCACGGAAGCGAGGTATAGAAGTTGACCCCGAAAGATCAAAGCCATCATGGATATGAGGCCACCTCAAACCAGACGAAGTCAAGAGCTTCATGGGTAAATTGCGGTACATCGGCCGTTTCGTCAATCGGTTGACCACTATGTGCAAGCCCATCTTCAAGCTCATGAAGAAGAATGTGGACACGAGAATGGACCGAAGAATGCCAAGATGTCTTTGACCGGATCAAGGCATACTTAGTACATCCCCGGTACTATGCCCCCACATAGACGTAAGCCTCTTACGCTCTATCTCACTTATCCACCAGAACACGGCGGTTGGGGCTATGCTTGCTCGGGAAAAAGAAAGACTCTCGGGTAGAAAACGCCATTTACTTTGTCGGTAGGAAGCTACAAGGAGTGAGCTCAATTACTCGGCATGTGAAAAGACACATGCGGGGCGGGTGCAGGTAGTCGGCAAATTGAAGCATTATATGCAAGCCCACCCTGTGAATTTGGTCTCGAAAATGGACCCCATCAAGTACATCTTTGACAAGCCTTCCTCTCGATGCGTTTAGCGAAGTGGTCCTTCTTCTTGGCAGAATACGACATCAACTATGTGACCGAGAAAGGCCATCAAGGGTCAAGCATTGTCGGATCACTGGCGAACTTCCCGATAATGAAGACAGAGGGCTGAACCCCAATTCCCGAGATGAAGGGATCTTTGCGGTTGAGCACGAGAATAGATGGCAATTGTTCTTTGACGGAGCCGCTAACAAAAGAGGAAATGGTGTAGGAATTCTATTGGTCGATCCGAAAGATGAGCATACCCCATAGCCCTCAAGTTGAACTTTCTGCCACGAACAATGTCGCCGAGTATGAAGCCCGCATTACTTTGGTTTGGAGGCCGCCTTAGAAAGAAATGTCAAGGAGCTCGAAGTTTACGGAGACTCGACACTGATCATCAACCAAGTCTCCAACAAGTGGAAGACTGTGGACCCTAATCTGCAACGGTATCATGCCCGTATGGAGGAGTTGGATCGGACGGTTCGGAGAAGTGACTTTCCACTACTTGCCGAGGGAAAAGAACAGTTCGCAGATGCCCTAGCTACTCTAGCCTCATTGGTAGAGATCCCCGAGGGAAAAGCCATAAAGCCCTTCAGAGTGGGTAGAAGAGAAGCCCCGACCTTACATTGTGAAGTGGACACAGGACCCGAGCCTATAAAGGAACCTTGGTACAATCAGTTACCAATTCCTCAAAGACGGAGAGTCGGCTTTCGGAGACGAAGAAGGTAGACCAAAAGAAGGTGTCGAGCCAAAAGCTTGCGAGCCCCGAAAAGGTTGGCCTCCCATTATGTCATCCTAGGAGGCAACTCCGTACAAGAAACGCTATCAAGGACCACTCCTCTTATGTGTCACTCAAGAAAGAGCCGGAGAGTTGATGACCGAAGTCCACAATGGTCCTTGCGGTCCTCACATGAATGCGTAGCCACGATGCAAGTGATCCTCGAATGGGTTACTCTTGGATCTCCATGGAGACAGGCTGCGTCCGGCACGTCCGAGCTGCGACAAGTGCCGGCGGTTTGCCAACCTCAACCATCTCCCACCTCATGACACATCTTGCATGACGACTCCTTGGCCGTTTGCAACTTGGGGCATTGACGTGATAGGGAAAATAGCCCCGACAGAAGCAATGGGCACGAGTTCGTGTTGGTAGCCATCGACTACTTCACCAAGTGGGTAGAGGCCAAGTCCTACAAGGTCCTCACTTCCTTAAAAGTGGCCCAGTTCATCAAAGAAAACATAATGTGCAGATATGGGGTGCCCAACGAGATCATTTCGACAATGGGTCACACTTCGAAGGAAGACTGCGATAGGCTAGCTGTCGAGAATTCAGAGTTACTCGCCACAAGTCGTCCCCGTACGCACCTCGGACCAATGGAGCGTGGAAGCTGCTAATAAGACACTCGAGCGGATCATCAGGAAGATGGCCACCCGTGGTCGTGATTGGCCCGAAAAGCCGCACCTAGCACTGGGAAAACAAAGTGTCAACGAAGTAGAATGGCTACGAAGCCGGCATGATGAATTGGCCTTGCTCGATGAGAGAAGGCTCAAAGCCATGGAGCACACCCGAGCCTACCGAGGCGAATGGCCGGAGCGTTTGATAAGAAAGTCAAAGCCGAAACATCAAAGAGGGTGACTTAGTCTTTGAAAGTAAAGCCCCCTACCGCAGACAACCCCACAGGAAAATGGGAACCCGTTTGGATCGGCCCTTATGTAGTGCGAAGATACCGGGAGGAGAAATGAAGCTTGCGAGACTTGGATGGCAATCCCTTTGTCCACCCAAACAACGGTGATAAACTCCCAAGATACTATGTCTAAATAATAAAAAAAAAGAGAAAAATCTTAGTGCAAAAGAGTAATACCCGGCTATGCCGAAAAACCCCAAAAAGGGCGGTCTAGGCAAAAACAAATGGTTGCACGAAAAAAAAAAAAAAAAAAAAATAAAAAAAAAATATATAAAAAGAAAAAAATCTTAGTGCAAAAAGAGTAATACCCCAATATTTGAAAAACCCCAAAAAGGGCGGTCTAGGCAAAAACAGGATTGCACAGAAAAAAAAAACAAAAAAAAGAGACTTAGTTTTGTTAGTTCACCAGAATGAACTACGAAGACCTGAGCCCCTTAGCCTTTCTTGTAAAAGGGGAACGTAGGCAGCCATATATGGTTCGGTCTAAACAATAAAAAAAAGGGCAATAAAGCTTCCATAAAGTGCGTCCTTAGCAATAAATAAAAGGGTATTTCAGTTTTCATAAAACGGGTCCCAAGTAATAAGACATTTGAATTTCCATGAAACATGTCTTGATTAATTTCTAAAATAATATTTCTTGTTCATTACAAGTCAAAAATTTCTATCGACAACCCCACTCGCCTTGCAAGTGACGTTGCCGAGGGGCTTCTGTAAGTACCCAAATCTGGCTCATGCCTTCCGGTTAAATTTCCCGGCAATTTCGGTAAGTTTCCCGGTAATTCCCCGGACCTTCCTAGTGTTCTGGAAATGTTCTGGAACAGTCCCAAATTAAATTAAGGGCTGAAGGGAGCCTTCCTAATTAAGAAACACGTTTTTCTTAATTAGGAAGAGGGTTCTAGAATTTGCCACCTTGCATGGTTCTAGAAATGCTGAGTCACAATGGATAATGCCGCACGGCTGCATTAGCTCGCTGTCCCTAGCCGCACGGCTTCATTAGCCTTATCCAGACTGCCTATAAATAGAGCCCTCCTCTACCCATTTCAACACACACAATCCATAGCAAGTCACCCACAAACACTCCAAATACGTGAAGAATATCATGGAAGCTCAAGAAGGTGAAGAAGAAGGCCAAGAAGCTCCCTCCCTCCTCCTTGAAGATCCAAGACCAACCTCTCCTCCTAGCTCCGATCAAGAAGAAGGAAGCCATTGGTAACCTTGCACGCCCTACCTTTGCATCCTAATTGCTTTATAAATTGCTCATTGCATTGTCTTTATATTGCTTGGGACTTGGTAGATTAAAGATCCTATCTTTATATTCCCCCTTCCCCTTTGGCATGCATTAGACATCATTTGTCATAAAAATGTAGTCTTTTCCTATAAAGGTGCATCCTTTGCACCTAAAACCCCCATTTTCAAATAAAAATGTCATCTTCATGCATCCTTTGCATATAAAAATCAAATCTTTTTCAATCAAAATGCATCATTTGCATCCAAAATCCCTTGTTCAAGCATCATTTGCTTTAAAGACCATGTCTTTACCATAAACTAGCATCATATGCTTTTCAAAATGCAATCTTTATGCATCATTTGCATAATGAATGCCAATTTCTTCAACAAAATGCATCATTTACATAAAAATCAAATCTTTATGCATCATTTGCAATAAAGATTATTTCTTTAAACTAAGTGCATCATTTGCAACCCAAAAATGTCATCTTTTCATTAAAGATTCATTTTTACATACATTTCCCCCATTCCCCCATTAACAACCTAGGAATGGACCGGTGTAAAAGATCCTATCTTTACATCGTTCCTTCCATTAAAGGTTCCATATCTCTTTAGAAAGGGACACCTTGAACCCTATATCTCCGATTATCGCTTAAGAAAGAGTATGAAGCATCTATACGAGCTTGACCGTCTTAAAGCGTAGGATTGATGGGCTAAGGACCCTCCTTTTCTAAAGAACCTCATCTTTGACCAAAAGAGAGTCATTCTCTCGATCACGCAAGTCCCGAGGGTCCCGAGGTTAAAATGCGATGATCACAAGTCATAAGATGAGGACGGGATCATAATCCCAAATACATAAAATTCCAAGGAATCCCGAGCGACAACCAACAAATGGTTTGTACGTCCGGAAGACGACTTGGGACATTCCCTCCTTATTTTCAAACACATGCACACAAGAAAGCACGCAAGCAAGCACGATTACTGAAATCTTGGGAGACTTGCTCCGGCAAGGCACTTTGGGTGAACGCCAAACGTTCTTCCCAAGGGGTAACTTAACCTCCGAACCCAAGTAAAAACCTTTTTTTCAAAGTTTTGAGGTAATCAAAATGGCGTGGCGACTCCGTTTTTCAAATAACTCGGATGTCTTCAAACTCGCGTGAATCCAACAAAATTTGGGCACCACATTCACACATACGAGGTCCGCTCATTCGTCGACGGGTTCGCAGGGTATAACCAAATCCTCATGGCAGAAGAGGACCAGCACAAAACAGCATTCACCACACCTTGGGGAACGTTCTGCTACACGGTCGTGCCGTTTGGTCTCAAGAACGCCAGGGCTACCTATCGAGAGCGATCCACGACACTATTCCACGACATGATCCATAAAGAAATAGAGGTGTACGTGGACGACATGATTATCCACTCGAAGGGGACAGATGGCCAACACTTCGTAGATCTCGAAAATTCTTCAATCGACCGAGACAAAGACAAAATGAGACTCAACCCCGCCAAATGCTCATTCGGAGTAGTCAAAGGGAAAGTCTTGGGATACATGGTCACGTAACGCGGCATAGAAGCGAGATCCCGCCAAGATAAAGGCCATCACGTACATGCCTCCACCCGGGACACGTAAAGAAGTAAAGGGATTCATGGGCAAACTCAATATATCGGTCGATTCATTAATCAACTGACTACAATGTGCGACCCCATCTTTAAGCTGCTTAAGAAAAACGCACCTCAAGAATGGACCGAAGAATGTCAAGAAGCATTCGAGAAAGTTAAGCACTACTTGACTTCCCCACCTATCCTGGTTCCACCACACAAGGAGAAACCCTTGAAGTTGTACCTCACGATCACAGACAACGCATTAGGGGCTATGCTTGCTCAAGAACAGCCAGCTTCGCACACGTAAAATGCCATCTACTTTGTCAGCCGCAGATTCCAAGGCAGTGAAATCAACTACTCTCCACTCGACAAGTCATGCGCTGCTCTCGTCTGGGTATCACAAAGGCTAAAGCACTATATGGAAGCCTTTCCAGTCCGTCTCATCGCAAAGATGGATCCACTGAAATATATCCTAGACAAATCAAATTTGTCTTCGAGACTAGCCAAATGGTACTTCATACTCGCGGGGTATGATATCACTTACGTCACTCAGAAATCCGTCAGAGGGAGTGAATTCGCAGATCAGTTGGCCGAATTTCCTTGCGACGAAGTGAAGGGGGAAGACCCGCGATTCCCTGATGAGGACATCCTAAGCATAGAAGAAAATAAGTGGCAATTATTTTTCGATGGCGCGGCCCGAGAAGAGAGGGTTTAGCATCGGAATGTTATTGGTGGACCCTAACGACATCTACACTCCACTAGCACACGTCTTGACTTTGACGCCACCAACAATACCGCAGAATACGAGGCTTGCATAGCGGGGCTGGAGGCAGCCCTAGAACGCAACGTGACTGAACTCGAGGTATTCGGGGATTCCCAATTGATCATCAATCGGACATTAAAGAAGTGGAGGGTCCAAGATCCAACCCTTCAAAGATACAAGACCCACCTCCAAGAACCGGCGCATCAATTTCAAGATGTCTCATTCCACTATCTCCCCAGAGACAAAAAACGGTTTGCGGACGCACTAGCCACACTTGCTTCTTTGGTTGAAATCCCTAAAGGAAAAGCAGTTAAACCCTTCAAAATTACACGGCGTGCAACTCCCGCATCTTTGCGCCGTTATAGATCTTCACGATCGCAAAGACAAATGGTTATCCAAAGGTGCCGCTGTTGAAAACTCCGAAGCGAAACCATGGTACCATGACATTTGGTATTTCATCCTAGATGGAACCATACCACCTGAGATAGACCTGAAGACTCAGATTGCCCTTAAGAGGTTGGCTGCCAATTACGTCATCACTGCTGGCCGTTTATTCAAGAAACATTCCCAAGGAAACCTCCTTTGCGCCACCGAGGAAGAGGCCCAGGAAATAATGGACCATGTTCATCAAGGCATATGTGGAACCCACATGAGCGGAAACATGCTCGCCAAAAAGATCATCAGACAAGGGTACTTTTGGCTGACCATGGAAGCCGACTGTACCAAAATGGTCAAGAAGTGTCACAAATGTCAGATACACGCCAATCTTCAGCATGCACCGCCTTCATTGCTGTACCCAATGACTTCACCTTGGCCGTTCTCTACATGGGGAATAGACGTGATTGGAAAGATCACACCCGCAGGAGCCAACGGACACTGTTTCGTCCTAGTAGCCATCGACTATTTCACTAAATGGGTCGAGGCCGCCTCCTACAAAGTTCGAATGCCGAGGAAAGGTTGCAGAATTCATCAAGCACAACATCATCTGCCGATATGGGGTTCCACAAGAGATGATATCCGATAATGGGTCACACTTCGAGAAGGAAACCGATCGCCTACTAACCGAGTACAAAATCACGAGACACAAGTCATCTCCTTATAGACCTCAAACAAACGGAGCAGTTGAAGCCGCGAACAAAACAATCGAGACTATCATCGAGAAAAATGGCAAGCCACTGGAAAAAGACCGGCCCGACAAGCTACCATTCGCACTATGGGGTACCGCACTTCATCCAGAACAGGCTACGGAAACTCCCTACGCCCTCACATTCGGGATGGAGGCCGTCTTACCAATAGAATTGGAAATACCATCACTAAGGGTTCTCCTAGAAAACCAAGTGAATGAAGTCGATGGCTAGAAAGCGAGATACGAAGAGCTAGCCCTGTTAGACGAAAGAAGGTTGAAAGCAAATTAACACACTCAAGCTTACCAAAGAAGAATGGCAAGAGCTTTCAACAAAAAGGTCAAGACAAGGAACATCGAGTAGGCGACTGGTGCTCCGTGAGCATCGTCCTGACCTTTCAACCCATTAGGCAAGTGGGGACCAAGGTGGATAGGACCCTACATTGTGAAGAAGATATTCTCTGGGAGCCCTTCGGTGGTAGACTTAGACGGAGATCAACTACCGAAGCCGGTCAACATGGACAAGCTCAAGAAGTACTTCGCGTGACTTGGCCCCCTAAGAATAAATCGCTCGCTGGGTTGAAAATCCCGGAAAGGACAACTAAGGCAAAAATTAGAGCTAGCACAAGAAAAGAAGCCCATTGGATCGAAAACCCGAAGGGCGGTCTAGGCAAAAGAAAGGGTGTGCATAAAAAAAAAAAAAAAAAAAAAAAAAAAAAAAAGGGGGCCTTATCTCGCGCGAGATTACTCTACGGCCTAGAGCCATATTTTGTCCTTTTCTCAAAAATGAACTACGTTGGACCTGAGCCTCTTGTTTAATTGCTGTAAAAGAGGAACGTAGGCAGCCTTCGGGTTCGGTCTAATCAAATAAATAAATCAAAGTTGTCCCTTTTATTGATCGAATGCGTTTCATTAATGACAATAGGGAAATCCTAACCACAACGACTAATTTGCTAAGCTAACAAACTTGAAAAATAATACTAATAAAGCGTAAAACAATTGATCTATCAAAGCAATCTCTTGGTACTCCTAAAGATCTAGCCTTTCATTGACTTGGTTGGCCGGCGGACATGGTCTCCCCCATCGTCGTCACCCTCCTTGCGCTTTGAGCCTCTCAAAGCGTAACATCCTCAAGACGATCAAAGACGGATTCCGACAATCTCTTGAAGACATGAGGCCTATCCAAAGCTTGCGTCTTTCCGTGCATTCCCTTGCCTCGCCTCTCGTACCAATCCCCATCAAGAAAATCCTGAGTAGGATCGGTTCGCACATTAGCGAGGATCGGGCGAGCCTCGCTCCTTTGCAAGATACCGCTAGCTACAAAAGAATCTCTTAGCGGTGAAAGCCGCAAGTCATCAATCTTCTCTCGCACTAGGATGACCGGTATGGAGGAACCAATCCAAATATTTGTCGAACGGGGAAGATGCTTGCATTAAAAGTCCGAAGGTTCGACCAACGGTCCCGATTAGTTCCTACACCCCATGCTTGAGCTAGCACTGCGCAAACTCTACACCAATATAAGACACTACACAAGAAGCTCCTTCGAAAAGATAAGTGTCCTGGCTGCGACCAAATCGACGGAGTACCCGCTTGGGGAAGTAAAAGGAGGAATCTCGCAAACCCGGAAGAACAACCCTGTCAAAACCCTTGGTATTGGCAACATACTTGTTCAACCTCCAATAAGGTGGACACCAGAGAATGTCGGCAGTTTCGGCCTTCGCAATCAACTCAGCCCATTCATCCGCTGAAAGATCTTTGATCAACAACTTTCGTGTATGATATGTAAAAGGAGAATATTCCAATGGGGGACCTATCAACTTGAGATGCTCCCTAAGCCAAATAGTCAACAGGAGGGGACTCCCTTGAGTCATGACGCCAGTCCTATACATCTCATCAAGACCATGAAGGGTCTCACCCAAGATTAGCGGAATAATGTTCCTAGAACGTTTCCTAGCCTGCAGAACAACTTCCACCAGTTGGGAATCGACCAAGCCGTCCCTGCAAGTAAACAAAACATCTCCGAAAAGAGAAAGAGCCAGAAAGTTCCGCTTATGGACATGAAAAGCATCATCATCAGAATCACCGCTGAAGCGTCCCGGAAAAGAAGAGCAATCAACCCACTTGCGGTGAACCAACTCATAGCAAGTATCAAGGGGGATCCCTAACAATTCGTTCAAAGCTTCCGAATGATTCCTATGATACTTAGGAACAACAATCTCACCAGTCAAAGGCATATCCAAGATAATGGCGAATTCCTCCACGGTAGGTGTTGTGGGCATTTTTTGACATGACGACATCTTCAGTTGATCCTGCATAACGAGATGTCATTACACTGTAAGTATTGTTTTAAATATTTACTTGTCCAATATTTCCTAATATTATTATTCTTATTTTCCAGTAATTAAGAGAGGAATGCGGAAACAACCTTCAAGCACGTTCAACAGACCTTCAAACGGCTAGGGCGACTTGGTCTCACGGAGGTTGAAAAGATAAACCACAATGCCGAGATTGTAGGAACCATATTTGACTCTTTCTTAGTTACTTGTATTTAAGGGGAAATGGAGACGGAAAATGACACTCATGCTCATACACACACACTTTACACACAAACTCTTGTAATCCTCTCCATTATCTTCCGAAGTTGTAATTGTGATCATTGTAGTGGAACCTTTAAGGTTGGAGACCTAACTCCCGGGGTTTTTTCCAAAGAGGTTATCACCTCCAAGGTTTTCCTCGTTAACAAATCGCGTTGTCATTGTCTCGTTTTTCATTTTCTTGTTCCATATAATCGAATTCCATAGTTCCCTCCTTATTATTCAATCCACACACTAAACATAGTTAAGATTCTACTCTATTGTTTTTTCTACCAAAACAATTTGGCGCCCACCGAGGGGCCTCGTGGTTTATCGGTTATTTGAAACATTTCCTACTCGAATTCACTATGTCTGCACCCACCAATGTGTCCACCGCCGGCAAAGGTCCCACCGTTGTTCCCACATCAGAGGTAGAACCGGCTTGTTACCACCGCCTCCTCGGACCGGATCTCGGCCCAACTCAACCTACGAAGACTCCACAAAAGGGGGCGACCTCTTCCAATGCAGATGCCGACATCCGGAGTATCCTAACCGGAGTTGAATCAAAGGTTGGACCAGCAAGATAACAATTCGAAGGTGTTGACCAATTCCATGATTAAGATGCGAAAAGACCAACAACTCATAGCATCTCGGCTTGAAAACATATCACCACGGCGCGCAAGGGTTCTCAACTTTGACCACTCAGGAGGATCTACATTTCGTAATGAATTCATTCCAATGGGCAATCCTCCTCCGCCGACATCTTTCATGATGTCAACATCTTTGCCGGGGACACCCCTTTGACACCATCTTCTGCAGATTCACTCCATTCATCCCATTTATAGACAGATAGCTGTCACGACTACTACGGACAACTCTGGTTTGCTTAATAATCTTTTCAATAATAATAATTTCAATCGTATTCCTATGGTGACCACTTTTGCAGAAACCCACTAGCTAAACAGATGCGGGATCTCGAGAGAATTAGTAATGAACGTTCAGGTGTGACTCCTCCAATTCAACCAACGCAAAAGCTGCTACAATCGGTCTCGGTTTGTCCCGGCAATTGCAAATGTCGACATACCGAAGCGCTTGATGTACCATCTATGAAGTTGTACGACGGCACCACGGACCCCGCAGGAGCACGTGGCACACTATCAAGAAAAGATGGACATAATCCATATTCCACTTCAATTCCGGGAGGCTTGATTATGCAGTGGGATTTGGATCCACCTTATCTGGACCGGCTCTCAAATGGTTGATTAGGCAACCCCTAGGTTCAATTGGTTCATACGCCCGGCTCATCAACATGTTCTATAACCAATTCTCATGCAATCGACAATTTGAAAGGTTGACAAGTGACCTTTACAATGTAACTCGGCCTAATGAAACCCTAAAGGATTACGTCCACCGGTTCAATAAAGAGGTCTTGGAAATTCCCAATCTTGACATGTCGACACCACGTAAGCATTCAAAATGGGGTTGAAGAAAGATTCGCAGTATTACCAAGATTTGGTAATGACTCCTTGTAAGCGAGTTTGGAGGAAGTCGGGAGCGGGGCATTGAGATTCATAAGGCGGAGGAAGATGAGGCTGCGAAGATCAAAGTCATCATCCAAGACGTCGACATATGACCATCCCGATAGAAAGACCGAATCGTCCCATCGCAGAAACAACCGTCCCAATCCTTATCCGAGAATTGACACTAGCAAAATTAATTCAATAGACGGTGAGGATGAAGATAATGATAATGTGCCTAACATTTCGATTATTGTTTTTCGTTGATATTTCGGGTGTACTTTGCGCAATGGGCAACCCGGGAGACAAAGCCGGATGGCCAAAGAAAACGGACAAAACCACGGGATGGCGTGACAAATCAAAATGGTGTGCTTACCATGAAGACTTTGGGCATGTTGCCATCAAGATCGCATCGCGTTAAGAAAGGAGATCGAGTTACTTGCTCTCGAAAGGACATCTTAAGGAGCCGCTGTTGGGATCCGAGAAAGAAGAAAGGCCGAAAGTACGAAGCTCCTCATGAAGGCCGAAAGACCGTTTCTCCCCCAAAGATCAACAAAGGTGATCAACTTCATTAGTGGAGGCTCGTAAATATGTGGAACATCCTATTCTCGCCGCAAAACGACATGCTAAGGAGTCAAAAGATGAAAAGCCGCAGAGACGGCCCGGGATGTCGATACCTTGCCCGCACTCCAATTGTCTTTGATGAAAGTGATCGTGATAACTTGCTTTGGAACCCCATCATGACGGTCTGGTCATTTCCTTGCGGATCGCCAACCTGTACCATACGACGTATTCTGGTAGATGGGGGCAGCTCCGTCAATCTTATTATGTTGGGTACCCTTAAAGAAATGAACATCCCGGAATCGGAGATTGTCAAAAATCTTCAAGGTGGTAGGCTTCGGTGGCGAAGTCAAAGAAACAGTGGGGGAGATAAAGCTTCCAATATACTCAAAGGGCCTCAACACCGTGGAACGGTTTTTGTGTAATTGATTGCGCAACATCTTACAATGTAATTCTTGGAAGACCGTGGATTCATGGAATGAAGGCCGTACCCTCCACTTACCATCAATGTGTGAAGTTTCCAACACCTTGGGGTGTCGCTAAGATTTACAAAGTTGATCAACAGTGGCCAAGGAATGTTACATAACTTCAATGAAGGCGTCTACATCTCCAAAACAAGCATAGCAATTACCGAAGAAAGTACGTGAAGTCCTGGAAGCTAAGGAGGATGATGTGAAAGAAGTATTGTTAGATCCTTCCAACCCGACATCAAAGTACTTATTGGCACCGACATATCGTCGATATAGAGGAGAAGCTTGTGAACCTATTAAGAAGCGAGAATAAAAGTTTCGCTTGGAAACATGATGACATGACCGGCATTAGCAAAGATGTCATCACTCACAAACTTAACATAGATCCCGCCTTCAAACCAAAGGCACCGTAAACGTAGAAAGTTTGCGTAAAACCGTAAATCGATCATCAAGGAGGAGGTAGAGCGCTTACTCAAAGCCAACATGATACGAGAGGTCGATTATCCAAGATGGTTGGCAAATGTGGTTGTGGTAGAGAAGAGAAACGGGAAATGGCGAGTTTGCGTCGACTTCACCGACTTAAATAAGGCTCGCCCAAAAGATCCTTTCCCTTTGCCGCACATAGATTCATTAGTTGATGCCACCTCGTGTCACGAACTCCTCACATTCATGGACGCGTCCTCGGGATTTCAACAAATTCGATGGAACCATCCGACCAAGAAGACACTCGCCTTCATAACCCCCTCGTGTATTTATTGTTATATTGCCATGCCTTTTGGACTAAAAAATGCAGTGCAACGTATCAAAGGCTCGTCAACAAGATGTTTAAGGATCGATTGGGGACACAATGGAGGTATACATCGACGACATGGTTGTTAAGTCTAAGAAGGCCGAGGACCACATTAGCAATCTCTCTCAAGCCTTTGACATCTTGGATTGTTTCAATATGAAACTTAATCCAGCCTAAATGCAACTTCGAATGAAAGCCGGCAAGTTTTTGGGCTATATGGTCACTAAAAGAGGCATTGAAGCCGCCCCGAACAAATACGCGCCATTCTCAACCCGTCATCACCTCAATCTGTCAAGGACGTCCAAAGACTAACAGGAAAAATTGCCGCACTCACTAGATTCATTTCAAAATCCTCAGCACCGATGCAAACCTTTCTACGACATCTTAAGAAAGAACAAAAAGTTTCAATGGGAGGACCAACATGAAAAAGCTTTTCAGAACTCAAAACTTACTTGTCGACACCTCCCTTATTGGCCAAACCTCGGCATAGAAGAACATCTTTACATCTACCTAGCAAGATCCGAAGGCGCCTGTAAGTGCGCCTTGATAATGTAACGAGATGGCAATCAAGCAACCCATCTACTATATAAGTAAGACACTCTTAGATGCTTTGAGACCAGGTATTCTCATTTACAAAAATTAATTTTAGCTTTGATAACGCTTTCGTTAAATTAAGGCACTATTTTGAAACACATACTATTATTGTACGCACTAACTATCCTATTAAGAATGTCATGAGAAAACCAGAGATGTCGTGTCGAATGGCGAAATGGTCTGTACGCTTAAGCACATACGACATCAAGTACGAGCCTAGAACCGCAATAAAATCTCAAGCCCCGGCGCATTTTGTGGCCGATTTCACCCAACCCTACAACAAGAGGTGGAATTGGAAGTACAAAGAACTTCAAGATGATGACATTCTAAAAATTTGGACTCTCTACACGGACGGTGCTTCCAACATGAGAGGTACAGGTCTTGGAGTTGTACTAAAATCGCCACAAGGGGACATAATACCACAATCTATCGGTTGCGGCTTCAAGGCTACCAACAATGAAGCAGTAGTACGAGGCACTTATCGCAGTTTAACAAATACAGACCTCAAGACTTAGATGTCAAGCATAACCGGGTGTTCATGGATTCATTACTAATTGTTAATCAATACAATGGGTCCTACGTCGCGAAAAATGCTAAAATGACGACATATTTGGAAATTGTAAAAATTATTTCGGCCAAATTCAAAACATTTTCCTTGGAACAAATCCCGCGAGAAGAAAATTCTCAAGCCGATGCTTTGGCAAATTTGGGTTCGGCCTTCAAAAGCTTCTCACAAACCAATATCCCAATCGTGCATGTTGACATCCCAAAGAATTGACAATCTCGAGATGTTCGTCCTAGATGTTGACATACCTTCCTCTCCCGCATCAACCTCTTGGGATGCCCCTATTATCAAGTATCTCTTAGATGATACGATCCTACTGAGGAGAAGAATGCGAGAGCCTTCGTGGTAAGAGTATCTAAATATGTACTTATTGATAATCTCTTGTTTAGAAAATCTGCCGCAGTCACTACTTAAGGTGTCTAGAAGCAGATAGAGCCCATCGTTCTCAAGGAGCCGCATGAAGGAGATTGTGGAAATCATACCGGGGCGTAAGTTTACATACTAAAGCTCTAAGGTTGGGCTATTTCTGGCCCACAATGAGAAAAGACGCCATTGACTACGCAAAGAAATGCGATTCTTGTCGCCGACATGGGGACATCCCGCACCACCACCGAATTGCTACATCCTATCCCGTCACCTTGGCCGTTTATGGTTTGGGAATGGACATTGTAGGAAAACTTCCCGAGCACCAGGGGACGAGTATTTCTTTTGGCCATGACAGACTACTTTTCTAAGTGGGTAGAGGCCGAGGCATATGTGCAAGTTCGTGATAAAGAAGTAATATCTTTTATCAAAAGGAACATATTTAGCCGATTTGGAATTCCATCGAAATAATTTGTGACAACGGCTCTCGGCTCATCAAAGAAGAGGACCCAAGATTTCTTGACGGCTTGGGGTGTTAAGATGGTAACGTCTTCGCCTGTTCACCCTCAAGCCAATGGACAGCAGAGTCTAGCAACAAAATAATAATCAAGCAACTTAAAAGAGACTAAACCGTAAAAGGACGTTGGGCGTAAGAATTACCAATGGTCCTATGGGCCGACAGACGACATCTAAGAATGCTACCGGTCAAACCCCTATTCACTTGTATTTGGAACCGAGATCTCGTTATTCCAGCCAGAAGTCCTTGTACCTACGGCAAGATACAAACTTGCCGACATCTCGAAAATAATAAAGACATCTTGATACATTCCCTGGATACTACCGTGGACGAGCTAAGGGATATGGCCAAAGTTCGCATGGCAAAGATATCAAAGAAAGGGTAGCCCGATCATACAATAAAAACGTCGTGGTCGAAGGTTTCAAGTAGGAGACTTAGTCCTACGAAAGGCATTCCAAAATACCAAGGAGTCCAATGCAGCAAGCTCGCCCCAAAATGGGAGGGACCCTACTTGATAGATGCACAAGCCGGAAAAGGAGCATATCGCCTTGCAACCTTGGATGGCCAAATGATACCCCGAAGTTGGAACGCCATTCATCTCAAAAGGTATTACATTTAAATATGACTTCCCATGAACTCATCTTTCCAGTATGAATCGTATTTTAATTCTTTTCTCCTATGTATCTTTTTAATTATTTACATGATAAGATGTCTCTAACATGCTTTGTGAGAGACGTCAACCTTAGTTGGCGTCCGTTTTAACGTGTTTCTATCTTATGAGGTATTGACACATTTACATGGGGACATATCGAAAGCATGCAAAGAACAACGATTCCTCCTCCGTTAGAGACCGGCCATCTCTTCTCAAGTAAAGGTACACAATCCCTTCTAAGGTTTAAAGAGTTAATTACCTCTTTCTAAAGAAGTTAGGTTACCACACCTTCGCCCGGAGCGCAAGTTATCTCACTAATTGAGGTGTGGGGTGGGCCTATATGGGTAAACTCATATAGCTTACCCATTCCCACTCGCTAGATGATTGATCTTAAGCATTATTCTTATGGTTATGGCATATTCGTGTCATCTAAGTATCTACGGTTTATGGCATATACGTGTCATCTAAGTATCTACGGTTTATGACATCTACATGTCATCCTAAATACCTATTATTCCGACATAGTATCATGTCACCATATGTGAAAAACATACGAAAAATTATCCAAAAAAGAAACAAGCCTTGACGTGCTTGAAAACCATTAGACCATAACTAAACTAAAATAACCATAATGTATCCAAACCACCAAAGTAAAAGTGCGAAAGTGTTGAACCAACCCAACACTTAAAAAGATTGTCTTTGGCCCTTAAGGACCTATTACAAACCAAACCAAAATAAAAATTGTCTTAAGGGACTCCGCCCCAAGTAATCATCAACAAAATACCAAAGAACCAAATTGTTTTTACCTTCTTTTTGTTTAGGTGGCTTCGCCGCAGGTGTTGTACCGGGTGTCACTTCTCCAACCGTTGGTGCATCCTGGACAATTGTTTCATATGGACTTGATGACACCTCGCCCTCGTCCCCCACCTCACCGTTAACTTGGATAGATAGGCACATTCCCGTGAATATCCCGTGCACCCCTTTCCTTCTTGGTATTCCTTCATCATTTTCACCTTGCATTGAGAAACAGTCTTCACTGCAGCCGGTTTACAAGAATTCCTCACCTCTCGCTATCTCCTTGTTGTGATCATCTTCACTTTTCGCCAAACTATTCAACAAGTCCTTAGCTATCTCGCTCTTGTTCTCCCAAATGATTTGCTTAGTTGCTCTATTATCTTCTCACATTCCTTCACTTTATTATCGCCTACCAACTTCTCCTTCTTGACCAAAGCAATATCCGCTTTGGATTTCTTCTTCACCAATTCAACTTCTTTTGCCAACTCCTCCACGTATCCTACAGCCCGAAAAATAACATCCCGATATTACTAAAAGTTATCACAACCTTTGAAACTATTAAATATTCAATTAATGATGTCTCACCCTGCATGCCGTGCTCATAAATCTCTTCTTGAACTCCCCGCCGACACCCATCAAAAGAGTCTCCAACCTCGATCACTTCCTCTTGGCCGCCTTTTCTTTTCCTCACCCTAGAACCAATCCCACGCTTTCATCAAGAATAGGACTCTTCTTAGGAGCGGGTGGAGGTTTCTTTTCGCCTTGACAATGGGCTCGAAGCAAGGCCTCGATATCCTCCGGATCAAAGTCGACCACAGAAGCTATCGGTTTGGAGACTGCATGGACATAGAGATATTGTCAATAACAAATAACACATCAAATTAATGACAGCTTATCAAAGGTAACAGGATGCCAAGCTTACCAAAGAGACATTATTACGTAAGTTGAAGCCTTTATATCCTCCGGGGACAATGACGAAACTTCCAAAGAAACCTTTGGGAGATCTCTTATCGAGAAGGAGATTGAAAAACTCTTCGGTTTTTGCTAAAGTATCTTTTGCAGGCGGAAATAACTCTCCCCAATCAATATCTACATGAAAGCAAAAACAATTACAATTCAGTTTGTCTCAAGAACAGGAAATCACAAGAGTAAGAATTTAAGTACCTCCCTGGTTCCATTGCTTCGACATCTCATCCTTCTCACCGATTGACGTCCTATCAACAAAGAAAAACCTATTCTTCCATCCCCTATCACCGGAGGATGTGCCGGTCATCAAAGGATTTCTACCGACTTCTTTCTAAATAGGTACCGTTTGGAACCAAAAAGTTGAAGATCATAGGAATGGGCAATTTCAGGGAGCCCTAAGTCTAGTCCGTTTTCTCGATTTACTTTAAGAACAAAAGCAAATACTCGCCAAGCCATTGGCATAAGTTGAGCATAAGCCAATTGAGTTTTTAGAAAGAACTCAGTAACCAACCGTGGGAAAGGGTAGCTAAACCCTAGCAAGAAGGGATATTCGAAGAAGCAGATCCATTTGGGAGAAACATGGTCAGACCTAAGTTTTATGGAAAAAGGATGAAAAATTACACCACTTGGGAAACAACATTGTTGTTTTATGGTCTCCATTTGAGAATCATTAAACAAACAAGTTTCTTCAGCAGGTTTAGTGAGAAGATTTGCGCAAACAAAGTCGTCGAGATTAATCTCTACGGGACCTTGTGGGGTTGACGCTTTCTTGGGTTTGGAAGCGTACATCCCGGTTTTACCCATGGTTGACAAAGCAAAAAGAGAAGAATAAACAAAGGAAGAAGGTCGGTAGATGGAGTGATTTTACCTTGAAAGCGAACGGCGCCGTGGGCCAAAGGAGGTGAAAAGAAGATTTGAGAAGATAAGTTTTCTCAAGCGGTTAATAAAAAGGAAAAAAGAATCCCTTTTCAAAATTAACTCTCTCCCCAACCGTTCATTTCATCGCCACGTCTCCCAAGAACGTCCCATCGTGCAGAGTAACAATTGGGTCATTAATTCAAAAGGAAAACATTTTGCCTCTTCGCTGCCTACATAGTCAAATGTTTTTGGGGACAAATTGTTGTGGGCATTTTTTGACATGACGACATCTTCGCTGATCCCGCATAACGAGATGTCATTACACTGTAAGTATTGTTTTAAATATTTACTTGTCCAATATTTCCTAATATTATTATTCTTATTTTCCAGTAATTAAGAGAGGAATGCGGAAACAACCTTCAAGCACGTTCAACAGACCTTCAAACGGCTAGGGCGACTTGGTCTCACGGAGGTTGAAAAGATAAACCACAATGCCGAGATTGTAGGAACCATATTTGACTCTTTCTTAGTTACTTGTATTTAAGGGGAAATGGAGACGGAAAATGACACTCATGCTCATACACACACACTTTACACACAAACTCTTGTAATCCTCTCCATTATCTTCCGAAGTTGTAATTGTGATCATTGTAGTGGAACCTTTAAGGTTGGAGACCTAACTCCCGGGGTTTTTTCCAAAGAGGTTATCACCTCCAAGGTTTTCCTCGTTAACAAATCGCGTTGTCATTGTCTCGTTTTTCATTTTCTTGTTCCATATAATCGAATTCCATAGTTCCCTCCTTATTATTCAATCCACACACTAAACTTAGTTAAGATTCTACTCTATTGTTTTTTCTACCAAAACAGTAGGCACCATCTCATTCAAAGAAAAATTGAAAAGATGGATAGAGGGATCCCAAAACCGAGCAGCACCCTGCAATAACTTCCAATCCGGTTGGAGGTTCTTCAAAGTGAAAAGAATTCTAAATCTGAATTCTGCGATAAACTTATTGCGAGACCGGTTGCGAAACGACCTTACAAAATCCCTTGATGCTTTCTTGAAAGAGGCAATCACTTCAGAGGACAAAGAAAAATCATCGACAATCATGGACGTTGGGGCAATCTCCTTGGAAGCCATGGATCACAGGGTTGAAAAAGAAGACAAGAGTTTCACCCTAACAGGATATCTCTAGAGTTTGAAAAGCTAGAATGAGTTATCTGGCCGGACTACAGGGTGACTTTATAGGGAAAACTGTCAAAATCCTGTTCGAAAAAGGAAGAGATTTCTGCCTGGGTAGCGTGTCTCGTGCGAGACACCTTATCTCGCGCGAGATATACCTACGGCAAAGCAATAGCAGTTCTGCTCAAACAGCAATCCAGCCCCGACTTGACGAAGCAAGTCTCGAAAAACCTGCGTGTACAATTCATAACATGCAATAAAAAACCATACTCAGGCTCAAAATTGCGGCCTAACGGTCATTCCATTTCCGAAATCATGGAAAGTCGAGAAAGTTAATTAACTAACTAATTAGACCTAGGATTAGGGATTAAGAAAAACCATTGTTTGTGCTACCTATGTGTTCCTAACAGGTACCAGAAAAGAAAAAAAATTGTCTGGGCCCACACGGCCAATATGTACAGATCATCAGATAAAGAGAAAAAGGGGAGGGGATCACGCCATCAAGTCGCTCGAGCCGCCGGCACCTCCGCCATCACCACCATGGGGGCTACCATCCCTCCTCGATCTCTTGGCTCCGCAAGTAGGGGTCATCGCCGAGGCCACTGTCGAGGCCGCCGAAGAAGCCTTCTGGAACAGCCTCTCAGACAGGTCCGACACCAGGGCCATCAATCCAGCCATCTTGGTCGCTCCACGGTTGTAATCGGCCGCGGATATGGTGACCTGACAACAAAAGGAAAAGAAAATACTCAGAAAAGTCGGACATATACACTTATATGGACGAATACGAGAAACAGTACAAACAGAAACATACCGAAGAGACATCAGCCGGGAGGCGGTAACCCTCGGGAACCTGATCAGGAGACGGGATGTGCCCCATCATCGGCATGCTCCCCATCATATACGTATAGCTCAGAGGGCCGTAGTCTGGGGCAAAAGGCAGAGAACCGGTAGCCTGGGAGGAAGTGCTAGGGGCTGATGAACCTGAAGCAGAAGCAGAGGTGGAGCCACGAGCATGTGATCGCCTATCCCCCACCAGTAGGGGACCCATCAATCGAGGCAGAAACTCAGCATAAGAGGCCCCGGGGATCACGCAAGCCGTCGCCGCATCACCCACCAGAAGACTAGCATAATCATCCTCCGGAATAGAGCGGGTGGGATACATCGACCTCGGCGGATCCGCCGGCACCCTGTATGATAGTCTACCCCGGCCATGCTGTGGGAAGACCCGCTCACCGAGATACATGGTATCTCCCTCCAAGGATGCCAGCATCCTCTGCATCCCGGTGGCATCCCAAGCTCGATGCACCTCCAGCTCCAACAGGGTCCAAGGATATAGGCCCAGCCTCTCGTACTCAAAGGTGTCCAGCATGGCCCGCGCCTCCGCCACCGTCAAAGTCCAATCCTGGTCCTCCTCCTCATCAACGGTCCGATTCGGGTGGCTCCACCTCCTAATATCCGGAAACAAAGGGGCCCGGCTCTCCAACTCAAACCTATACAGCCCAAGGATAGTGTAGCCCCATATCTGCACAAGAAAACGGAACAGATTCAGTAAGGGAACACAGATAGAGCATACAGACAGAAAACAGAAACAAAATCAAAGAGTATACCTCCCAGACATAAGAATACCCCGACAGAGTATCCTTGTTATGCCTACACGCCTCATCCATGGCGTGGTAGCAGAAGGCCAGTCCCGCTGAGCCCCAGTCATAGCCGCTCACCTCATCCAGATCAACCAACAAACGCAACAGAGAAAGACGGGCCGTAGAGGAATGGTTCGCAAAAATGGTCTCAGAAAGGATGTACCAGAGGGCACCCCTCACCAACCGATCAGTATGCATATTCGGCTTCTCCGAGTAGTCCTCAATCTGACGCCGAAGGGGTGTCAGCTCAGCAGCAAATCCCTTAACCTTGTTAGGGACGAAACCAATCAACTGCCTCCACGCCGCTGGATTCGCGGGCTTATAATTCGGAAACTTCGGCAGGGGATCGCCAATAAATTCTAGTCCCGTGATGGCCAGAAAGTCAGTCGGGGTCATAGTCGCTTCCCCGAAGCGCAAATGGACCGTGTGGGTAGTGTCCCACCACCTCTCCCGAATAGCTTGGAGAACTTGGGGGGTCCGCCTTATTCCCCGAAGATTATCAACAAAAGTCAACAAACCCGTTTGGGCCACCCTAGCTCGGACGCCGTCAAGATCCTTGATCTTGTCCCACACCGCCTTAGCCATTTTCGAACTCCCCGACAGTTTTTAATTGGCTTGTACGACTGCAAAACAGAGGAAAAACAGAGAGGGCAACATTAGAAATTATTCCATGTCAAGAAATCAATGAAATAGAAGAAATTTTTCATTGGGGCATTTCATCGAACACTTGGCGTGCGTACAAGAAAAGCTTGCCCAAGGATGTCAATCATAATCCGAATCAACCTCTCCTACAATCCATGATGTGTAGGAGGCTCATACGCACACAATGCAACAACAAGCATCCGAAGAAATGCACAAAATCAACGCATGCAAGGGGAACCTAGTTCTAAGCACAAACATGAACAAAGGCCATTGAGGGAGTTTTGAATTCAAGGGAAAGGGGATTCAAATCAATGCAATACAAGAAACAAGAGGTGAAGATAGAGTTCTTACCAAGCCCTCCCGGACAGCGGTAGAGATGTGGGCGTGCCTATCAAAGGTAAGATCATCGCGAGGATAATCTTTCCCTAGCAAATAGCTACCCAAAATCGGGTTCCTTTGTTCTTGAGCCATTGATTATGGAGGGAGGAGGGATTGAGAATGGATTAGGGGGAGAATCACCAATCAAATCCACGAGAAAATTGCAAAGAAAGCGACCTTGGCTTGAGCTAGGGAGGGAATTTTGAAAATGATGTTTTCAAAATGAGCAAGAGCTGCTGTTTATATGCCTCGACAGTAGATATCTCGCGCGGTATATCATATCTTGCGGCGAGATAAACCTTCTGGAAAAGGACAAAATTGTCCCCGACAATAAGCGTCTACGCAACGTCAAAGTTCAAAATTTTGACACATTTACCCTTGGAAATGATAAACTAGCAAGGAAACGTGGAAAAACTGGTACCGCAAGTCACGGAACGAGTCAAACGTGACATGCGCACAATCGCCCGGTACGGCACCAGTCGCCCGAGAACCGAGTGATCCAAAGATCAACTCAATCCACATGATTCAGAGCCCAGAAAGGTGAATCATCACATTAAAAGCCCGGTCCAACGCCCAGACAGGTGGATCGTCATCAAAGAAAAAGCTCGATCCAACGCCCAAACAGGTGGATCGTCATCAGAAAAGCTCGGTCCAACGCCCAAACAGGTGGATCGTCAAACCAAAAGCTCGGTCCAACGCCCAGACAGGTGGATCGTCGAACCAAAAGCCCGATCCAACGCCCAAACAGGTGGATCGTCAAACCAAAAAGCCCGATTCAACGCCCAAACAGGTGAATCGTCATCCCCAACAACAAAAAGCCCGATTCGGAGCCCAGAAAGGCGAATCGTCACAAAACCGACAGGACTCAGAGGGCCGGATAGGTAAGCCTTTGTTTTCTAACATATTTCCCGCAGGTTCGGAGCCCAGACAGGCGAATCTCCGGCTGACGGTATATTCAGAATTGGGTCTTGATTTGATTCCTCAGTATGAATTTACCTTTTCGAAAACAAAATCTCCACGATTTTCAAATAATTTCCAAAATACCTAAAGCATCCTTTTCGTGTTTTGGAGTCGAACTACGTTATGGTCTGATTCTCCGATAGAGATACGTAGGCAGCCGTGCGGCACGACCATCCCGATGTTCAGAATGATGTCTTTTCTATCGTCGACATGACTTCTTTCATAAGACTTCTCGCCGAGGGGCTCTGTAGACACCCCATTCTGAACACATCGGATCATACTTATACCACTCTAAGTCTCGCTTTGAGTCAAGAAGTAGAAATCCACCATTTCGTCATGTTTCGTTAAGTTTTGACTAACTACCGTTAGTTTGGGACTAAACTGCATACGAGATAACGAGGAAAGGACAAAACTGTCCACAGGAGCAATATCTCGCCGCGAGATGGCGTGTCTCGCGCGAGATATCTCCCTCTGCAGACGGGCGACAGTTCCCTCGTCGATTTCAACCTCTTTTCGGAATAAAACTTTATCTCTCCGGCCAACCAATGGGAGAGGAGGTCTAGAACCATCTGATAGGGTTTTAACTCTCCACTTCTTCATACCCAACCTCTATAAATACTTGGTGACTTCCAAGGGATCGGAGGTCGGAAATCGAAAATCCCAAACCTCGAATTTACACAACACACACATTTTGTCATTTTCTTTCCCTGAAGGAATCCCTCAAAATCACCCTAAAAACTCACCTCATAGTTTGTTTGTCAACCTTGTTGATAAACAAGCATCAATCTCCAAACCAAGGACCAAGGCGAAGCTCTGTCCGTGTGAAGGGTCGACTCTAAACTTGAGTCGAAACTCTGCCCAAATCACCTCACGCAAGGTAATTCCTAAACTTCCTTCTAATTGATTGTTAGAGTGGTATAAGTCCATAGAATCTAGGATCGGCCTAGAGCCTCTCCAAATCATGGAGACGGTCTCGAAGCAATCGATTCTACATTCCGTTTGACCTCGTCAAATGGACCTTTATTTATAGTATTTAGATTCGTTTTTTACTTCTTCTTTTGAAAAACCTCTCTTTTCTTTAGCAAGACCGATCTCCGGATTGGGTGAAATGGATGCCTTCTAAACCTACCCATTTCATAACCTAAGCCCCGAACTCAAATCTCTTTCAAATGGTTTTTCTATGTTTCCAATCAAATAATATAGGTGGCGACTCATAAAAAAAAATAAAAGGAACCAGAATTTCTTTCTCGCAACGCTACAACAACATGCTTACTTGTAGACATAATGGCAGAGGTGGAGGCCTTTTGGTCTTCCGGGACAACCAGAGACGATTCCAGGAGCCCCTTAGGAGATCTTTTGTCTAAAGGGAGCTTGAAAAATTCGTCAATCTTGCTTAAAGTGTCTTCAGCCGGTGGAAATAGTTCTCCCCAGTCGATATCTGCATAAAGGTAAGAACAATTACGATTTCAGTTTGTTTGAGAAACAAAAAATCACAAAGTAAGGAATTCAAGTACCTCCCTTGTTCCATTTGCTTGATATCTCATCCCCTTCTCCAATGGATGCCCTATCAACAAAGAAAAATCTATTCTTCCATCCCCTATCACTAGAAGACGTGGTGCTCATCAAGGAGTTCCTACCTGACCTTTTCTTAAAAAGATACCTTTTTGAACCAAAGGGTTGGAGATCATACGAATACGCTATCTCATGAAGCCCTAGATTTAACCCATTTTCCCTGTTCATTTTGATAACAAAAGCAAAAACTCTCCAAGCCATGGGCATCAGTTGAGCATAGGCAAGATGGGTCTTTTGAAAAAACTCAGAAACCAGCGACGGGAAGGGGTAACTAAACCCTAGAAGAAAAGGATATTCGTGAAAACAAATCCATTTGGCGGAAACGAAGTCAGATCTAAGGTTTACAGAGAAAGGATGAAAAATCGCACCCTTGGGGAAGTAACATTGTTGTTTTAGTGATTCTATTTGAGTATCACTAAACAAACAAGTCTCTTCATCCGGTTTTACAAGGATATTTTCACAAACGAAATCGCTAAGACTAACCTCTATGGGACCTTGTGGGGATGGGACACTCTTAGGTTTGGACGAAGACCACCTGGTCCTACCCATGGTTGACCGATGAAAGAAAAGAAGTAAACAATAGAAGAAGATAAGAAACGGAGAAATTTTACCTTGAAGAAGAACAGCGTCGTAAGCAAGCAGGGGTGAAAAGGAAGCTTTGAGAAGCCTAATAATCCTTCCAAGTAGTTATTAAAAAGAAAAAGAACTCTTTTTTCAAAAAAATTACTTTATCCTAAGCATTTCACCCCAACCGTCCATTGTCGCCACGTATCCCTAAACCGTCCCATCAGGCAAAGCTGGCAGTTGAGCATTTAATGGGGAGAAAAACATTTGCCTCTTCAATTGCCAACGTAGTCAAATGTTTTTGGGGACAAATTGTTGTGGGTATTTTTCAGCATGGTGACATCTTCAGTTGATCCTGCATGTCAAGATGTTATTCCACTGTAAGTATTGTTTTAATATTTACTTATTTGATATTTCCTAATATCTTTATTCTTATTTTCCAGTAATTAAGAGAGAAGAATACGGGATATTTTCCTAGCACGTTCAACACATCTTCAATGGCAAAGAATGACTTGGTCTCATGGACGTTGAAAAGGATAAGGATCATCTCCGGGATTGTAGGAACAAACTCTTACCCTTTCTTATATTAAAGGGGAGGAGGAGACGGAAATACACACGCATTCTTATATGCACACACTCTACGCACAAGTTAATTGTAATCCTCTCCATCCTCTTCCAAAGTTGTAACTCAATTATCATAGTGAAACTTTTAAGGTTGGAGACCTAACTCCCGGGGTTTTTTCCGAAGAGGTTGTCACCTCCAAGGTTTTCCTCGTTAACAAATCGTGGTGTCATTCATTCTTTTCATGTCATTGTTTCATATAGTCGAATTCCACAGTCCCCTGCTTATTGTTTAATCCACACACTTGTCAAAGTTAAGATTCAACTCTATTGTTTTTTCTACCAAAACACTACAGAAAGCATAAAAAGTGTTGTACCAACCCAACACTTGAAAAACAAATTGTCTTGACCCTTATGGGCCCATTACAAACCTAAAAAAAAATTGTCTTTGGGGCGCATCCCAGTTAAAACCAAAGTTTTTAAACCAAATTTTTCAAAACCAAAAGTTTTTTACCATGTTACTTTCTTCCTTCACGGGGTGGCTATTGCCGCTGATGTTGCTGCTGCTCCTTCCTCAAGGATATCATCACCCTTGGCTGCTGAAGATCCATCTCCTACCTCCTCTCCCTTAGCATCCAAAGCCTTTAAAAGGGAACGTTGTTGTTCAAAATCCCACTCTTTGTGCTTCCCATCCTGAAACTCTTCCATCATTTGAACTTTGATCTCTATCATGCTTCGGGTAGCAGAGGCCATCATATTCTTCTTTAAATCTTCAATCTCATGCAGCTGCGTGTCTTGAAGGGAAGACATTCCTGTCATCAAGCTTTCCACTTCCTTCTGCAAATCTTCAATTTTCTTTGCCCCAGCATCCGTCTGCTTCTTGACTTGAATAACTTCCAGCACCAACTTTCTATTTCTTTCCTTGAGACTGTTCATTTTCATCTTAGCAGTATCAACACCCTACAAAAGCCAAATGTTCGATCAAAACCCTAAGATACATTATTCAAATAAGGAGTATATTCGAACCTCTGTTTTCCCAAGAAACTTACCACTGCAGCCCTAGCCAAAGCTTCTTCCACATCTCCTAGACCTGTTTCATCCACAATTATTACTTCCTTGGAACTGCTCTTCCTCTTCTTCACCCTGGATCCTACAGATGGTGCCTCCATCTCCCTTTTAGGCGCCAACATCTGATTGCTCGCCTGAGTTTGCCCCACGAAATCTTGAAGGTCCTTAAGAGAAAAGGCAGCAGTAGATTTCGAAACTGTCAAAGGAAATGCACTGTCAGAAGAATGTAGAATCTAGCAACACCAAGAAAATTTGCACAAAGATCAAAAAATCTTACCAGTAGACATTTCGGTGGAGGGTGGTATCTCCTTATTTTCAGAGACGGCTATGTCTTTGTAAGGTTAGAAAGATCTTTCCCCCTCCGAGAATTCCAACAACCTATTCACCTTCCCAATCGTCTCAGCAGATGGAGGGAAAAGCTTAACCCAATCGACAGCTGCAAAACCAAACAAAGAAATTACAACAGGTAAGTGCGAGAAATAAGGGAAAATTGAAATTTGAAAGAGGGATACCTTCCCTATTCCATTCAGTCGCCAAGAAATCTCCTTCCTCCAAAGAATCCTTCTCGACAAAAAAGTATTTTGATTTCCAACCCCTATCACTCACAGTTACTTTCAAGAACAAAGGTTTCATTCCAGACCTAGTCTTAAGAAGGTATCTCGTGGAACCAAAAGTTTGGAGCTCATACACAAAGGCCAACTCCTTCAAACCTATATCTAAACCGAATTCACGGTTCACCCTCAAAACACAAGAAAAGATCCAAACCATGGGCATAAGTTGTACAAAAGCAAGGTTAGTCTTTCTGAAAAACTCGTTTATCAGTGCAGGGAAGGGATAAGAAAAACCTAGAGTAAAGGGGTACTCATAAAAACAAACCCATTTCGGAGAAATAAAATCAGACCTAAGGAGAACATCAAATGGCCTAAAGATGGTAGAATCCGGGAAGCAGTGTCGATCTTTGATGAATTCAATCAGTTCATTGTTAAAAACACAGATTTCTTCATCTGGTTTTGTCAACAAACCTTCACACGAAAAACCCCCGTCCTCGTGTAAGCTCAGAGGATTTTTCGCGGCTTTTCCCATTTTTGATTTCACCATTTTTGAAAAAGAAACAGGAAGAAAAAGAGAGGGAAAGATTTTACCTTCAAGGAAGATTCACCACCGTGAAGAAGAATGGATGAAAGTGATTGGAAAAAGTGAAAGAGAAAGTGAAAAGAGTTTTCAGTTTAAAGCCCTAGATCTTGGGGGTAGTTACGCTAATTAAGTGAAGATTAACTCCTCAACCGCCACGTATCCTTTCAATTAATTGACCGCAGAGTTTCTAGAAAGTAGTGAAAAAAATTGACCTTTTAAATTCATTTAAAAGATAGCTTTTTGGGGACAATTGTTGTGGGTAAAATTCAGGATTGCTTCATCTTGAGTTGTTATCAGCATGTCGACATCTTCACACTCGAAGGCAAGGTAAAAATTAAAAAAAAAATTACTTAATTAATTAATTATTTATTTCTGTTATATTTAATTACAGGGATAAATAGAACTTGGGAAATTGTGTCCAATAGACTCCTTTCAACGGCTTGGAAGACTAAGTCAAGATGAAGATAACTTATCAAGATTATAGGGGAGTTTGTTAGGATTTTATTTTTTTTCCGTTATTTTCTTTTATTTAATTATTTAAGCTCATGGCTGGAAGAATAAAAGAGAACACATACACGCACGCATTACACACACTTAGCTCACAAGTACTTTGTAATCCGCCATAGCTTCCTACCTTATAACTCAGTGATAATACAATTGTTTGGGAAGGCAGGTGCTCATAATCACCTCCCGAGGTTTTGTGCCGGCGAGATAGTTATCTCAAGGGTTTTTCTCGTTACATGATCGTGTCATCTTAATTTCATTATTGTACCAATTATACTCCATTGCACCCTCCTTAGCTTCATTTCAAATTCTTCCATTGTTGACTGTTTTTAGCCAAAACACTTCCAATTATCACAATTGGTATGTAAAGACATCCTTTTGTTGTTCATACGTTGTACTTTGATCATAGTGTTCAATTGGTTGAAATATATGTTATATATTTGGACCTACATTGCTTTAAAAATAACTCAGTAAAACTGGCCAGGACACGACTTGTGCCCCAGGGCAAGACTCGTGACCCTTAAACATGCAGCCTGATACAGTCGTCCAACCCAAGACACGACCTGTCACGAATGCATGGCACGACTCATGACAGAGGGCACGATTCGTCCCCTATGCAGAAACTCAAAATCAGAGTTGAAACATCATCAACCTTGCAAACAATCTCCCATAACCATTTCTCCCAACTCAAACATAATACAATAAACTTCAAACTTCAATTCAATTTATACTAATTTTACCTCAAGCCATTTCAGCCAACCAAAACCATTTCCCCACAATTGAGACTCAAAGAACCACGTTACCAACATTCCACTCTACATTTTTTAATTCAATTCAAAACCCATACCCATATACCATCATTCACTTATACTTCTCCAAAACCTTAATCCAATTCATTCCAAAACCAAAAGAAAATGGTCCAAACTAACATACAACAATTTATACCTCAAGACTTTTCATACTAAGCTAGTAACACCATATTCACATAATGCAACTCATCCATAAACCATTTCAACGCAAGTAAAATGTACCAAAGTGACATGCAACCACTATAACATTAACCTAAAATTATTCCTATCCTTTCACCTTAACAACAACACAATAATCAAACCTTAATTCAACTCATTACAATACATTTCCAACTCAAATAAAAATGACCCAAAGTGCCAAGCAACATCTATATATATTAACCCTTTCACTTCAAATCAACCACTATACCCACAATTTATTTTACTCATCCCAAAACCTATTTTCCATTCCAACATTATTCTTAATAAGCTTTACTTATTACTTGCTAGATGGTCACTTGCTAGATGGTCCTAGAGGTATGACCCATGTTGCCCCCATTTGTGTAGCTCTCAAGACATAACCAGATTGAGGAAAGGTTCCATGTCCTCCACAATTACCTTAAATATAGTAAAATTAAAATAAAACAAAATGACATGGGACAACTATAATCAGT